>BGPT01001111.1:54553-69945 GCA_003297045.1 Symbiodinium sp. clade C Y103
TAACTCGTGAGGTTTCACTGGATTGGAGATTCCAGCCCCCCCAATACCTTGCTAAAGCAAGAGGGACTTCAGCTAGCAAAAGCTAGCTTTCGTGATTTGACCCATGGTGGACTTTTCCCATCGGAACATCCAGGTTTGCCATCCCAGCCGGCACGGCCCTCAGTGTGGACAGCAGCTATCACTGAGCTGACGCGCCAACATACGGAGACGCAGTTTGCGCAAATCCAGCAGTGGCGCTGGGGAGCCGAAGCTGTGAAACCAACGGGTCTATTAGCATGTCGCATGCCATCCCTGCTCCGCGAACGCATCCCCTTCGGCGGTACGACCCACCGTGCATGCCATCGGCAAAAACCCAGCAGGTGAGTTTAGGACCTCCCGACTGAAGGAGTACCCGGAGCAGCTATGTGCGGCTTTCGCTGCCGCATTTATCGAGCAACTTCGAACAGACCTACGAGCAGGACTTGCGCGCCACGTGCTGCCATTTCCCGAACTTCTTGATGGAGAATTGCTCCGTGCTTGGCTCGCCCGCGCTGCTGATGCTAGTCGGGTGATTCGACAGGGTGCTGAATGGCTCCCCGATTTTCAGCCAAGATAGGCTTGTTTTTTCACCTGAAGTTGCCATGTGATCGCATTTGCGGACTTTGCGAGTGCGCTTCCTTTTTCAATTCGAGAATGTGCATATTGCAGCAAGGGCGAAGGACCCTTTCGAGCCAGCAAATCGAGCAAAAAAAATGTGGGAGTGTTTGCACAATTACGGAAGCTGCGGTGTAACTCGGTTTGTTGTTGCTTGATTTGATGTTTGCACCGTCGCACATGTAGTGTTGCAATTTTGCTGCTTGCTTTGAAATACGAGCAGTCTAACAAGTTTCGCGGCCGTGCTTTGACAAGCGCTTGGAACCGATGATTTCTTTGATGTGTTGATTTGAAGAATTCACTTGTTTTGGGTGGTTGCTCTTGTGACATGATCAAACTTGCAGTGTCTGGCATTTTGGACATTGAATGTTGCGATGTTCAATTCCAGTATTTTTCGCATCTCGAGCAAGATTTTGATTGCGTGGCATCTTGGCGAAGTTTCCAGGGTTCAGGCCGGCGCTTAAGCAGCGTTTCGGACTGCGCACGCAATTCATCGTGGCAGCGTTGGTTGGGAATGTTGTTATTCTTGTCGCTGCAATCGTTGCTATTGCGTTAGTTTTCTGCGATCTTCCAGCCACAGATAACCCAGCACCAGTTAGCTGGATCAAGAACCAAATTCCAGGCACAGGGGACAACGTTGGAAACCCAGAAACTCCCAGCAAGTCGTAAAGATCTGGCAATCATAGGACTAGTCCGCCTCACCTCAAAAGGAAAATCTTAAATTTTGATCTTCGAGGAAATCCTTGTTTTCGAACGTCATCCCCGTTGATTTTGGTTTGGGATCTTGGTTTGACGCGGCACATGACTTTGATGGATGGTATCGTCTTTTACACAATTACGTTCAGTTTTGCCTGGTTCCACCACTGTTTTTTAGTTTCTTCGGAAAATCTATCCTGGATGGTATGTATGCCACCAACTTTTTGGAGTGAGTGGGACGTGTTTTGTTTCACGCATGTTTCTTTCATGGGCCCCCCTTGCGGGCGTATAGGTTTAACTTCATACAATTTAAGATCATGATTTTCAATGGTATGCGGTATGCTTGTGATGCCGCAACTACATCTGAGCCTGCACGCGCACCACAAGGATTTAAGCCCATGCGCTTCGTGAAGGAAGACTCTTAATGCAAACAAACCTTCCGTGACAACCCAAGCCTAACACAAGAGCCCTCTCCCATTTCAATAATTGCCAGCAGCAAAAGCAGCCAAAGCTCCTTGTTGCAGTTAAAGTTCAGGTGGCTAGCATGGCAACCTTGTTTCGGGGAACCAGCTGAACCCTTACAGCAATGAGTTTGGGCAAACCAAGGCAGCTTACATGTTTTGTAGAAGCAGCTTGCATGTTTTGTGGCCAAATATTTTTCGAATCGAAGGAAATCAGCATTCCAGCCACTCAAGACACTTGTGCAACAGAAAAAAAACACAGGATACCACCCTACATGTTAAAAATTGCACCAGAACTGTCCTGTAAAAACACGTTTCACTTGGAACCCTTGTGTGAAAATGATCTACTGAAATTTCCACCGGGACATTATCTTGCATACCGACCTTTAAAACATTGTTTTGAAATCTGGAAAAATTTGGTCTGCCGGGCACTTTTCTGCGAATTTTGCGCTGGTGTTGAGTCCAAAATTTACGGTGTCCTATTGTTTCTCTAGGTTCACATGTCTGCAGCACTGCTCGTGACCGATTTCGAAACATATATGTTTCCCAGTTTTACCGTTAAGTTGCTCGTGAGTTTTGGGGGTGAGTTTTGGGCCAGGGCAAGCTCGGTATCCTGCTCATAGCTGCCATCCTTCGGAGCATATTACCTGAATCTGGTTGTGGCCCACTGGGTCGTTTCAAAAATAGGCAAAGAAACAAAACAGGGGCACGGGAAGCACAAATAGCCCTGGAAGGCCACCCTGTGGACTTCATCGTCCAAAGAAGAATGACTTTTCATGTTGGGACGGGCGTGTCTAGTGGCTTGCATCAAAAACGCAAAGAGTATATAACATCATACAAGATCTATACAATAGAGGCAACACAAACAGAGCAAAAACCTCGCTGGGATACAGCCATTGATTTGCAGTGCCCGCACATTGGATTCAAAATGTTGCCAACGTGGCACTTAGTCATTCACACGCATGTGTTGCATTTTATATAGATGGGCCAGTGTCCTGCACGGGGCTCCATCTCAATCTAACTGATGCAGTAATTGAAATCTCTCCGTGCGAAGTCTGTTTGCACATCACGTTGGATTCGTCGAGGGAGGAACTGCACTGACTATTACTGCATCCAGCTACAGCTTGGGATGTGGGAAACAATCATGCTGCAGTTGCAAACATATGCGGCCGCAAATCCTTTTGATGTTTATCTCTGCAAAATGTTTGGAGGATCACTTTGGGTTGCGTTTCATTATGTTTGAGATTGAAAGGCGTTGGGTCTTCTTCCCTTCAGGACACTTGGAACAACTGTTTCTTATTGCTTCACATGCCTCGTTTGGCCCTTCTGCACACATAGAAATTCGCAGTGTCTTATAAACTGCACGCGCCATTTTGCGCGATCCCATGTCGTCGGAACACCGTCAGGAAGCTCTGCGGCGCCTGTTTCGAATGTGACGCGTGATTCATCGTGATTCTGGTTGCGTCCCAGAATGGACACATTTCTGCTACTCGCAGCACTGAGATTTGGCGTGAAATGTATGTCATCTTTGAGTGATTTGAGTGTGGGAGTGTGGGAGTGTGCCGGGAGCTCGCAGCTGGAGTCTACGCCAGGAAACTCTTTCAGCAAGATTCGGAGCATCACATCTGAGTACATCCTGCTCTTCATCATACCAGCAAAAGCAAAATCAGCAGCAACATCACTGCAATCGTAGACGATTTCAAGATTGGGCGCTCCGAAATGGAATTTCGCACGCCAGGTTGCACATGGAAGCAGAAACCCGTCACTTTGAGATTAGAAGCAGCACCTGGCTTGTGCTCAGTTGTTTTTCACCACGCGCATTCAGAGATATATCTACACTGAGTGAGACTTGGTCGGACTCTGTGTCACTTCTGGCTAGGGATTTGCCTGCAAGGAGGTGATTTGGATGGAAGTTTGTGCATATTGCAACACAGGCAATGTGATTTCCAGTCTTACTATCAAGTGCTATTAGCTATTTCGTTTCCTTGGAAACTCAAGACTGGCTCTGTGCAGGCCGCATGACGTGTCTGTCTGACGGGTCATGGGGCCTATATGTGTTGGCTAATCCTTTCACGACCAATGAATTTCCTTCCAAATCTGAATTTACGAAGGAATTTGATGAATTGTGATTGGCATTCCTGTACCTAGCCTCAAGTACTATTACTATTGACTCCTATAGCCCCAATTCCTGGGAACAAGACTTGCGCGAAGTAAAAGGAGCACTGCGTTGCTGAAAAGAATTCAAAGGCAATCTTCACTAAAAAGACATTCTCTTTTTGGGGCTGAGAAAACAACTTGTTTTGCGAAGATCGGAATCAAATGAAACTCCTCGGAAGCATCATCTGGCTTTCAACATGTGATTGTGAGCTCCCAGCACCTCAAGGAGCTCATGGAGTAACTTTGGATTTGGCCTTGGTGAATCAAATGCAAAAGCAATATCGTTCGAGAACTGAACAGTTTGTGACAAGGTCAGCAGAGGCAATGCACAAGGATCCACTTTGCATGTTAGTCTGAATCTATCTGGCGACTTGTAAATTCAAGCTATCGCAATCCTCTTTTGGAGTTAATGACTTTGAGACTGACCAAAACATCACAGCTGACTAGATTTACCATTTGCCTTGCGTCCTTTCCAGTAAGATATTGATATGCAATTCTGTGGTGATGTCAAAGTCAACGGGGAAAACTGCCTGTGCGTTGCACAAGAACGCACAGTCTGCATGCATCAAACCTATTTTGATATATTTTGACTACCCGCAATTGTTGCTCCTGAAGAAGTTGCTACTAGCACGTGAGAACAAGCATGGTAAAAAGTCAAAACCAAGGTAGCAAGAAGGGATTACTGGCATAACTTCACACATCAGCTAGACGGTTCAAGAATGTTCAAAAGGAGTGCACCAAATTGCACCAACATGTTCGCCTCCCCAAAGTCTTGCAGAGTACCCAGTTTCTGCCACCATCCCAGCCCTGCAACGTCGCTATCCCAACATCGAGGCACGCCAGAAGCCCCAAGCAAGCCAGCACCGAGGAGCCTGGCCAAGTTGCAAAGGATTGCTCAGAATATCTCAGAATCACTCCCGAGAACTCTGGGGCGGTTTGAGAGAAAAGTCTCTTGGAGAAACCCTGGCTGAAAAATCTTGCCATGTCCAAACTCATCGATTCAGAAATTTGCTCTCAGACTGTCACCGGCTCAACGAAGCCATGTCCGCCGGCATGCTGGACCTGACAGAAATTGGAATTTAAAAGACAAGATCATACGGAAAAACATAGGGGCATCACTGTAGTACCCATCACAAATTGAATGTCAAACATGTTGTTGGACACCGAAGGGCAGGAGCAACATGGCAGTGCACCACCCCTTGCACATCTTCTGGCCTGGAAGGACGGTTCGGTCCTGGTGCATTTGTTGCACCTTCTGGCCTGAAAAAATCACAGCGTTAGCGTCCGAACTTTAAATCAGGCGCCGTCTGCAGCTGGCCTCTGCGGCTGAGGGTTGCCTGGACCTACCAGGAGCAACTGACCAACGGATAACCACAGAGACCAACAGAGACCAACAGAGACCAGCAACGGAGAGCAATGGAGAGCAATGGAGAGCAACGCAGCAAGAAGAACCCGACCCAAAGCTTGCCACTCAATGCTGACGTCGAAAATTTGGTTTTCCGAGGAATGATGATCCGGATCACATGGACTTTGAAAATTGCAAAATTTACCACGCTTGATTTTGGTATTTCCATGACCCAAAAGGAAAAGGAAAATGTGTCAAGTGTCAAGCAAAAGAAAAAGCTTTCGGAAACTCGATCCAAGTTGCTGGGGCGGCTCAACTGGGCTTGCAATCGCGCTTTCCTTGTTTGCCGTTGAATTTGCTGGGCTTTTGACACCCCAGTAATACAATAGAATCAATGGAAAACAAGAACGGAGGTGGGAGCAGGTACAAATAAGAAAGGCATCCTAGAAAAACAATTCAAGACCCCATGATTGTTCAGTGATATGCAATCCGGGTCTGCTGCCGATCGAAAATGGCGAGCTTTGGCACCACTGGCGACCCGTTCTGCTCGGACACCTGTCTGGACTGCTTGAATGATGACACTTCTGGGTTGCTTGGATGAAAGGTTCAGTCCAGTCCTCAAATAATACTTTGCACAGAAACGTTTACATTAAAATATGTTAAGAATATATCCTCAGGGCCTGCCTCGCATTTTACGCCGTTCTCTTGGAATCCAAAACTGAACATAGCACCACACAGTTGCATGCCTTTGGCCCTGCAGCTGCATCGCCAGAAGCCATTGTTTGCAGGTCCTATAGCCAAGGATAGCTGGGGCAAGCACGCCCTATCTTGAAATCAAATGATTCTGAAGGAAGCGATGCAAAGTATCAATCATGTTATTCAATGCTCAAACCAGACGGTAGACCACATAAAGCACCCAGTTCAAACGCACCTCACTGAGTGGAGTGCTGGCCTAGGTGCTGAGCTTTGAATGGGGGGGAGAAGGCTTGTTCCAGTGAGAGGGAAGGATGTCAACTGGACGGGTTGTGCAATTATGCGTACAATCCATGTGGGCGACCAGTGAGTAGAGCATTGAACCAAAACAAAGATTCCGTTTCGCTCGGCCGGTACAACACAAAGTTTGCAACTTCTCAACAAGACAAAATTCAAAACAAGGAAAATCCTCTATTGTTTGTATTGAGGCGTCCCGCCAATTCCACAAAGCTCCTGTGACATGCTGCAACACACACAGCAGGATCTGCGCGGGTCTGCTAGTTTTTCATATGCTGTTGTGCCGAACACTACATTCCCCTAAACAGAACGAGAAATATGAGTAAAGCAGACCACAATCAGCCCACACGCCTGGATCTGCATGACGGACCGCCTAACAGCAAAAATCAAGTCGAACAGCAAGCTGGGCTTGAAGTAGAGCCAAACCAAGGCAGGATGAAGAAGTGTGAGGTGTAAGGAGGACTTGGAGCAGAAACCTAAGTTTGGGATGATCGTGACCGTGATAGCAAAATCAAATACAGTACGAACACAACGTGACTTAGCTGTGGCCGCCTTGCTTTGCGCGTCGCTTGCTGCTCTGCAAGGCCTTCCAAGTTAGGTTTCAGCCAGGGTTGTGCACAGGGAAGGCTCCTGTACCAATATGAATGTGAAATTCGCTGGGCCGACAGCAGTAGTAAATAAAAATCATTAAAAATCAACATCAAGTGGGTGCTCAAATAACAAATGAGACATGATTAAGCACGTGAGATGCAGGTGATTGTGCACTCACACCCGTACGACTAGCTCCACTTGTGTAACTCAACCCGCAAAGTCCTAAGCATATCAACCAAGTCAGCCAACCTGCTGTTCCTTCCACTCGGCAAACTCCCGGTGGCTCTGTTCGAGGGCAGCCTGTATTTCAAGAGTAACTGGTTTTGTTGTCCAAGAAAGCACAATCAGCCAACATCAATTTCCCAGGTGTCTGATAAGGCTGTCCAAGAACTTGCCAAACTCATGCTGTACAAAGTACTGTACAATTGCCATTGCCCTGATCATCCCTGATCTGTGGTGAATTTGATGAAATTTCTCTTTTGTGCAAAGGATGAAATCTCTTCTGCAACTTCCTGTAACTTTATGTACTGTAACGGATCAAGCCTCCAACTCCGATGCCCGTTTGTGCTCAAGAGCCGCTGCCTGTGAGCTGACGAGGCTTCAGCATGGCCACGACCAGGAGGTCTATTGACAAGCTGTCAGTTCATATGCCATTTCTCCTGTCACAGGCCTCTTCAGATGCAAGCAGCTCCTCCCGAAGTGCCTGGGGACTAAAACAAGCAATTGTAATAAGCTTGATTTTGGCGTTGCTGCAGCGTTCAATGGCAATGCTCACCTCCAACTCTGCCTCAGCAGCTATGAGCTTCTTGGCCTCAGGCTGGTCTGAGCAACATCCTTTAGATCTGCACAGTTTGATTTTTTTTGCTATAGGATTCTACATCCTGACCCATGAAACTTGGAAACGGACAAGGCTGTCTTGGCCATCCGGAACTCGAGGAGTCGTGGCACGGCTTTGTTGCTGCTTCTCCTGCCACGCAGGCCATTTGACGGGAGCTGTTCTTCAAAGGAATTAACTTCTGGACTCAACTGGACTCCTCATAAGTTTCAAGCCGTCGACGTAGCTTGTCCTCCCATACAGGAAAAGGCTCACAAAATGAGAATGGAATGAAAAAATGCATGAACGTAGGCTTTCTTCCAGCAACTGCTGTCCTCCACGGCAAAGTGTCAGTCAGGTGATTTCTGCCAGAAACACAGGCAACACTCTTTTTTGACATTGCTGCGCGAAGCTCTCGGCTAGCCAGGAGTGAAACGACTTGTCACAGCTACAACTGAAGCACTTGTTGCTTGACTGCTGGTAACAGTCATCTCCATTCCATCCATAGTCTGAGGCACCACAGAGGGGCCTCCCATGCTGAGAGGGTTTGCTGATATCGTTGCCATGAAAAGCAATGTTTTGGAAACTGACTGGGATGTAAGGCCTGTCACCGGAATTGCGTCAACCCTCATGGCAAATACACAGGAGTTTATCTAAGTCGCAGACGCTCATGCAGTGGACTTGAAATCCATGTTGCTTGGTGGTGTGGGGAAGAAGCTCTGTGGTGCACCTGTTCAATAAGCTCGGAAAACAGGGAGGAAAACTGGGACTCTGACATGAGTCTAGTGTCAAAAGCAGTCTTGGAATTGGCAGAGAACATCGCAGAGTGTTCAGCTCGGAGCCTGGTGCAGCTGAATCCACTGGGCTCTTTGCTTTGCTTGGCGTTTCTGACTCTGCTGCGTCTTGCTGCGGCTCTTGGGGAGCTGGCTCCGGGGGAGCTGGCTCCTGCAAGGAACATTCTCAGGGAGAATTGCAAAGATACACA
This sequence comes from Symbiodinium sp. clade C Y103, assembly GCA_003297045.1. NCBI lineage: Eukaryota > Dinophyceae > Suessiales > Symbiodiniaceae > Cladocopium > Cladocopium sp. clade C. The sequence goes on from BGPT01001111.1 coordinate 63,226, forward strand.
TCACCCACAAATATACAGAGAGGATCATACATGATCGTTAAATGTAGAGATGTCCATGATCAGGCCAGTCCTGCGGATCCTTGGCCACTTCAGATTTGAAGTTGCTGGCTGGCGTAGGGAAGAAGCTCTGTGGATTACCTTTCCAAAGGCCAAAGGTTGGGCTATGTTCGGCTGAGACATGCTCCACACATCCCCAAATTGGATCAGCTCAGGCTGCCTCCGCCTCCACTGCGGGCACTCACAGCGCCGCTGTGAGCGCTGCGAGCACTGCGAGCACTACGAGCACTTCGTCCCGTTGCAGCACCTTCTGCATCTGCTGGTTGTGAAGCAGCGCCGTAGCTTCGAGAACCTTCTGACAGTAGCCTAGCAGTAAAGCTGTCGAGCATTGAAAGGGAACGCCAAATACCTTGGCCACATACAGAGTCATTGCATAGTAGGCGTAGTATATAGAGACAGGTCTGCAACGAATGGTGTGCTGGCATGCAGTACTCTATTGTCCAAATTGCCAAATTGTTCTTATGAGGTTTGGGGATTCATGCTACAAATGGTTGACCGGTCCCCTCTTGTTATCTTCATCCATCAAGGCTTGACTCCCATTGGCCCACAGTGAGCTTCAGGACCAAGGAGCGAAGAGAACGGATTGTAACCAGGATTCAGCACAGGCACCTCGAAATTCAAACGTTGCATTGCCCTTAAGACTTACCAGATTGGATCCATGCAATTTGTGAGTGCATTTCTGCGAAATGCTTTCAGTTGGCAAGAAGGCACTTCTCCAGTTCCGAAGTTCTGAGGAGGCCAAAGGCCATCCAAGGCTGAAATAACACGAACTTCGGTCTTGCAATGTCTTGCAATGACGTGAAATGCGTTTTCGTTGTTTTTGGGGGGGTTCTCTAGTGGGTTCCTTACTCGGATAGTTTTGTCATTCATTTGCATCTTCACCAGGAAAATTTGCAACAGGAATTGTTTCGGATCTTTTATGAATTCCATTGAATCCCCATGTTTCAACGTCGACTGCGAAGGCAATCCACAGAATTGATCGGTGCGCACGTCACCTTCAAATCATTCATGAATATGTTTCATGTTTTGGATTGCTTCGTGGTGCAAAATGTCCATGAGTTCCTAATCATATTTCACAAGTGTACCACGGGACAATATTCTTGGTGCCTCGTGTCTTGTTGGATTGTTTGTTTTGTTCCCGTTCCCTTGTCTCTCATTTCTAACTACTTCTTCATCGTTTGCAATCCGGTACCACGGCACTTCAACACCACAGCACCACGGCCAAGACTATCCGGACATTTCCATCCCCATGACTACATATGATTACCATGTCAAAAGCGTGGATTGTTTTTGCTTGCAGGTTCCAGGCTGCTCGGTGCAGCAAGCGGAGTCGTAGGGTCCGCTTGTATTGGGTCGGATCTGGGTCGTGGATTGGGCCCGCACCACCCACCCCGACCAGCCCGTGCGTACCTTGGCCCAACATGCGCTTCACCTTCGCATCAACAAAGGCCACGCCAAAAAAACTTCAAAAAAAACACCTCAAAAACAAACGATGAAGGTGCCTGTTCTCCTTAACCGTGGAAACTACCTCAACATGACCCCAAATGCTTCAAAAGTGTCGCTATGCAGCCCCTACATGCTGCACCCTACCTATAGGATCCTATAGGCCTAACATCATTGGTTTCACGCTGGCATCAACAAACCTTCACGCCAAAAAAGACGCAACATACACAGAGAATCACAGAGATCAATCGCTGTTCAATCAAATCTCATAAATCCCTGACATTGTCATGCAACGGAGTGGGGGCACTCCTAGAAACTTGACATAAAGCCCAAAGCAGAGAGCTCATGATTCAACATCTTCCAAGTACATGTTAGGGTCAAGCATGCATGTCGTTGTCACTGCATGTGCAGTTGTTGTCTCTCACGCTCGGATCGATTTTGGAAAGGGATGCACCTTCGTCCCGAGCGGTCAGTCCGCACGCAGTTTCTGAAATCTGAACTTCTGAAATCTGAACAATGAACTAGGTCCACCGCCCATAATCGGCCGTCGATCAAAATGCCCTTCACTTACGTTGAATTTGCCGCAATTTTGCTATGATTTAGATTTACGAATCTATGTTTGGAGAATGTTGAAATTCGCAGCTCCATGGGCCCGAAATTTGAAATCTTTATTCACCATGAAAGTGCTGAAAAAGGTTGTTTTCCGTGTCCCCAAACTATGGCACCTTTCACCCTCTCAAGCCTTCTTCAGCAAATTTGAAACTTATAGTTTTTGCGAGTGCCGCTGCAGGTGCAGGCAAGAAGTCTACAAGAAGTCTATAGCGTAGTAGCCCATCAATCTGCTAGAGCAAACAAGAAATCTTTGGCACATTGCAAGTGCAGGTGCAAGTGCAAGCCAGAAGTCTTCAGCGCAGAACCAAATCCAGGTGCAAGTGCGAGCAAGAAGATGACAGCCTACTGACGTCCAATGGTGAGCAAATAAAAAGAAATGCTGCTGCCCCCCGACCCCCTTCTCCCCTCCAACCACATCAACCACATGATATTTTATGCAAATTGTCAACGAAACCAGACGGCCGTCTACCAAGCGTGTGCCAACTACTCTGGTGCCTGGCAGGCCAAGTCAACAGAGTCAAAGAGAAAACGTGTATCTTCATTCGGGGTTAGCAGTGATCGCAACACTTCTGGCCTGCCCATCCCAACCATCTGACCGTCCGGACCATCCCAACCATCCCAACCATCCCGACGGATCCATGATGCTGATCCATGACGCTGATTCCTCTCGACAGATTTCTGACCTGGATTATATCACTATTTCGCAGACAAATTCTGAGCTAAGCACTGACTTCGAATCCACCTGCGACAAGCCCATGCTGGCCAGAAACTGCAGCTTGTTGGCATACGCAGTTAAAGCCCTGAGCCAAACGCGGACGCAGTCAAGTTTGGCATCACATGCTTTGATGTTAAGTCTCCTTTATGGACCAAGAATTCTGCATACAGCAGTAGTGTTTCCACACCAGACGCAGTTTGTTTCGCTTTCGGTCACACTGTCAAGCCGAGGTGCACAGAGTTGTTTGGAATCTCGCTGATCTCTTCTGCAGCTGACCACACCACATACACCTACCATGTGACCATGCTATACCCTTGAGCATGCAGAGAAGTCATCAGACTTATTTCTTAAGGTTGCTTACAGACACGAATCAGCTGACCAAGGTCAAGATCTGTGCCCCGCCAGATAGCATTGCACAAGGCCGGCAACCATCATCCACATGAACACGAAGCTCTCCTGCGCAGTCCAAGCCGCAGGATCCCTTGCAGTGGAGAAGAAAATGAAGAAAATAATCCGATTGACAAGCTGACCGTGCTGACCATTTACTGAGAAATGCCAAGTCGGTTTGACTCTTGGCATGGTCTTTCCCTTATCGCGAAGGTACAACCACCTCACACCATCCAACCCCTCCGTAAAACCGCAGACGAAGGCAGGGCCCAATCGCTGAACTTCATCCTCAACCACGCTGCTGCAGACCTGCAACACAGGAACTTTGCATTGTTTGGAGTCGAAGTTGTGACCAAAATCTAGATCCCGGTTTAGGTCCCACATTGGATGTTGGGTTTTGGTTGTGTTATTGACATTGATAGGGAATAAATGAAACTGAATGAATACAATTTGAATACAAATTGAATACAATTTGAATACATGTATATACAGTTTATGTACATGTACATGAATTACATGAATTACTTGAAATACATGAATTACATGAATTACATGAATTACATGCATTACATGAATTACATGAATTACATGAATTGAATTACATGAATTACATGAATTGCATGAATTACATGAATTACATGAATTACATGAATTACATGAATTACATGAATTACATGAATTACATGAATTACATGAATTACATGAATTACATGAATTACATGAATTACATGAATTACATAAATTACATGAGTTACATAAATTACATGAGTTACATGAATTACATGAATTACATGAATTGCATGAATTACATGAATTACAGGAATTACATGAATTACATGAATTACATGAATTACATGAATTACATGAACTGCATGAATTACTTGAATTACATGAATTACATGAATTACATGAATTACATGAATTACATGAATTACAAGAATTACATGAATTACATGAATTATATGAATTACATGAATTGCATGAATTGCATGAATTACACGAATTACATGAATTACATGAATTGCATGACTTGCATGAATTACATGAATTACATGAATTACATGAATTACATGGATTACATGAATTGCATGAATTACATGAATTACAGGAATTACATGAATTACATGAATTACATGAATTACATGAATTACATGAATTACATGAATTACATGAATTACGTGAATTATATGAATTACATGAATTACATGAATTACATGAACTGCATGAATTACTTGAATTACATGAATTACATGAACTGCATGAATTACTTGAATTACATGAATTACATGAATTACATGAATTACATGAATTACATGAATTACAAGAATTATATGAATTACATGAATTATATGAATTACATGAATTGCATGAATTGCATGAATTACACGAATTACATGAATTGCACGAATTGCATGAATTACACGAATTACATGAATTACATGCATTACATGAATTATATAAATTACATGAATTACATGAATTATATGAATTACATGAATTACATGAATTACATGAATTACATGAATTACATGCATTACATGAATTACATGAATTGCATGAATTACATGAATTACATGAATTGCATGACTTGCATGAATTACATGAATTACATGAATTACATGAATTGCATGAATTGCATGACTTGCATGAATTCCATGCATTACCTGAATTACATGAATTCCACGAATTGCATGAATTGCATGAATTGCATGAATTACATGAATTACATGAAATGCATGAATTGCATGAATTACATGAATTACATGAATTACATGAAATGCATGAATTACATGAATTGCATGAATTACATGAATTACATGAATTACATGAATTACATGAATTGCATGAATTACATGAATTACATGAATTACATGCATTACATGAATTACATGAATTACACGAATTACATGCATTACATGAATTACATGAATTACATGAATTACATGCACTTCATGAATTACATGAATTACATGAATTACATGCATTACATGAATTACATGAATTACATGAATTACATTACATGAATTACATGAATTACATGCATTACATGAATTTTATGAATTACATGAATTACATGCATTACATGAATTACATGAATTACATGAATTACATGCATTACATGAATTACATGAATTACATGAATTACATGCATTACATGAATTACATGAAATATATGAATTACATGCATTACATGAATTACATGCATTACATGAATTACATGCATTACATGAATTACATGAATTACATGAATTACATGCACTACATGAATTACATGAATTACATGAATTACATGCATTACATGAATTACATGAATTACATGAATTGCACGAATTATACGAATTGCACGAATTGCATGAATTACACGAATTGCATGAATTACACGAATTGCATGAATTACACGAATTGCATGAATTACATGAATTGCATGAATTACATGAATTGCATGAATTATATGAATTATATGAATTGCATGAATTGCATGAATTACACGAATTGCATGAATTACATGAATTACATGAATTGCATGAATTACATGAATTACATGAATTGCATGAATTACATGAATTGCATGAATTGCATGAATTATATGAATTGCATGAATTACATGAATTATATGAATTACACGAATTACACGAATTACATGAATTACATGAATTGCATGAATTACATGAATTGCATGAATTGCATGAATTGCATGAATTACATGAATTACATGAATTACATGAATTACATGAATTGCATGAATTGCATGAATTGCATGAATTACATGAATTGCATGAATTACATGAATTACATGAATTACATGAATTACATGAATTACATGAATTACATGAATTACATGAATTGCATGAATTACATGAATTACATGAATTACATGAATTGCATGAATTACATGAATTGCATGAATTGCATGAATTGCATGAATTACATGAATTACATGAATTACATGAATTACATGAATTGCATGAATTACATGAATTACATGAATTGCATGAATTACATGAATTACATGAATTGCATGAATTACATGAATTGCATGAATTACATGAATTGCATGAATTACATGAATTGCATGAATTGCATGCATTGCATGAATTACATGAATTGCATGAATTGCATGAATTACATGAATTGCATGAATTGCATGAATTACATGAATTACATGAATTGCATGAATTGCATGAATTGCATGAATTGCATGAATTGCATGAATTACATGAATTACATGAATTGCATGAATTACATGAATTGCATGAATTGCATGAATTACATGAATTACATGAATTACATGAATTGCATGAATTGCATGAATTACATGAATTGCATGAATTACATGAATTACATGAATTGCATGAATTACATGAATTGCATGAATTACATGAATTGCATGGATTACATGAATTGCATGAAATACATGAATTACATGAATTGCACGAATTATACGAATTGCACGAATTGCATGAATTACACGAATTGCATGAATTACACGAATTGCATGAATTACA
>BGPT01001111.1:70850-95664 GCA_003297045.1 Symbiodinium sp. clade C Y103
CATGAATTACATGAATTACATGAATTACATGAATTACATGAATTACATGAATTACATGAATTACATGAATTACATGAATTACATGAATTACATGAATTACATGAATTACATGAATTACATGAATTACATGAATTACATGAATTACATGCATTACATGAATTACATGAATTACAAATTACATGAATTACATGAATTACATGAATTACATGAATTACATGAATTACATGAATTACATGAATTACATGCAGTACATGAATTACATGCAGTACATAAATTACATGAATTACATGCAGTACATAAATTACATGAATTACATGCAGTACATGAGTTACATGAATTACATGAATTACATGAATTACATGAATTACATGAATTACATGAATTACATGAATTACATGAATTACATGAATTACATGAATTACATGAATTACATGAATTACATGAATTACATGAATTACACGAATTACGTGAATTACATGAATTACATGAATTACATGAATTACATGAATTACGTGAATTACGTGAATTACATGAATTACATGAATTACATGAATTACATGAATTACATGAATTACATGAATTACATGAATTACATGAATTGCATGAATTACATGAATTACATGAATTGCATGAATTACATGAATTACATGAATTACATGAATTACATGAATTACATGAATTACATGAATTACATGAATTACATGAATTACATGAATTACATGCAGTACATGAATTACATGCAGTACATGAATTACATGAATTACATGAATTACATGAATTACATGCAGTACATGAATTACATGCAGTACATGAATTACATGAATTACATAATAATATATCAGTACTCTTTCGTCTGCTGATTTCCGAGCGTTTGTGGGATTCCACATCGCTCCGAAAGCTCCAGGCCTTTCCCGAGGCCAGCAGCCATGTGGGCACAGCAATGCCAAGTGGAAGGCTGAAGAGCAAATACCAAAAGAAGGCCCTCACATTGCGAAATGACGAGGAAATGACAAGGAAATGACAAGGAAATGACGAAGAAATGACAAGGAAATGACGAGGAAATGTAAGGTTCAGTCAAGTTTATGCAACTTTTGTATGATTGTGCAGAGTGCAGCGAATAAGTCACGCTGAAGCTCTGATCAAACTGCAAAGATGCTAAAACAGAAAAGCACAATGAGTCAATGAGTCTGTCTTCGTCTCGCCTCAGCAAGTGGTCAACATGGTAGAGCACTCCAACTCCAGCACATATCACCATGGGGATACCCACCTTGCGAAATGAAAATAAAATTGCAAGAAAGTAGCATGATACATTTCGTGCCAGCTCTCAATCAGTGACCGAGGCAGGTTGTTGTGCCAGCAGGTTGGTTGAGACAGTTAGGGTCTTTTGATCGAAATTTGAAGCAAAGTCGCACAGAAATTATCCCAAAAAGCTGTGGATTTCCTCTCCAAAATTAGGCAAGGAAGAAAGGAATTCTGAATCTGGAAAGAATCAACAGGATGACGGGCAGTTGAAACAAACTAAGCTAAGGCACCAAGGCCCACGAGGCAGAAAGAACTTGAACCGTTGGAGACACCTGCATTGGTCATGCACCGCTTGTGCCCTTGACGCCGGTGGTTGATCCAAATGCTTTCATCCAGAAAAGACCGTTCTTGGTGAAACAACATGTTCACGAATTTCACGAAACTTTCGCGAACTCCAAGTTAATCTTTCGCCGACCCATGTGAGGCAACAATGCCTCTTATCAAGACTCAGTCTACTGCCAGATTATAATAGATTCATTCATGATGGCCTTGTACCACATAATCCTTTCTCACAAGACAGATTCTTACTTGTTGGCTTTACATGTGAAAGGCTAATTAGGCCATCCCTGCCATCCCTCCAAAATGCCCTTTGACTTTGCCCGCTCCTTCACGGAACTTTCGCAAGAATATTCTTATATATATATATATACATATACATATATAATAAGCTCTATGTGATTTATGATGATTCATGAAATTTTAGAAGCAGGCTTGCTCTCGTGAACTTAAAATATAAGAATATGAACAGACATCGCACGCTAACTCCTTACACGGACCTTTAGATTGATACCAACTTGTTTGTGAATTGTTTTGCAAAATTCTTATATACTAAAACGTCGCTGTGAATTAGTCTTTGGCACCTTAAGGCTCATCAAGGCCAGCGGCTCAGAGGATGAACATAGGGAAATGATCAGAATCCTAAGCTCTTCACTGGCAAGAAATCTGATCTTTCCAGAATCGAAACAAACAACTCACCCACAGCGCTTGCACGGCCAAGGTTCTGCGCAAGCAGAGTAATAAAACATGTGACCTTGATTTTGCAAACCAAGGCTTGGACAATGGTGGATCTTCATTGTGACTTGTGTCTTCATTGTGACTTGTGGAAGCAGGCATGACCACAGAGGCTGACTGACAAGCGGGATAAGCCTGGTTTGTCCTCCATACCTTCTCTCACTCCGCATGTTCACATCTTGTCTTGTGAAAATTGAATTTGCTTCTGTCTTCGTTTCGTTGAGGGTGTTGGATGAGGTTTTGAAAAGCCAAGAGGCTTCCACTCCCAAGGTAAGGGTGAAGCATCCGAAGCAGCTGTGCCTGAGGTTGCCACCAAAAATCCCAGTATCTTTGCTTGGACGAGAATTCCCCGGTTCTTGGTAGGAGATGCTTCCAAAAGGAAACTGAGTTCAATGAGGAAGAAGCCGGGCATCCAGTCTTTCAAGGCTTGGCCCAAACAGCCTCTTGAAGCCAAGTCACGCCGGTCGAACCTGCCAGACTGCTGCTCTATGTGAAAGCGGTTCAATGCAGGTCAGTAGGCGTGCACATAGTCAAGCATGCTGAACCAGGATACAAACAAGAAAACACAATGTGCCCACTGCGTTAGGAAGCAAGTTTCTTACTCTCAGCTTGAAGAGTGTCTTCTACACATCTCTGTGGGAACTGCGACTGGGATTTGCTGATATGGATGCCGTGCCTTCCACATTTTGACTGCGTTGACAGCCTCCAACAAATGGTTTCACAATACGCGATCCGAGAACATGAAGAGACACACCAGCCAGCACGAGGAAACTGTTGGGACATCACCAAAGGATCTCACTCATTGTCAGCTGAAACTTCAATATCAATACCAAAGTGGACCGTGCCTCTGACTCCTTTGCAGAGGCCGTTGCGGAGTTGAGGGCATGGAACCCTCTGAGCCGAAAGACAGAACGGGTCTGTTTGGTCTCACGAAATAGATCATGAAAAAAGACCATGCACAAACCTGCAAGTGCCGGAAGAGGCATCGGCATTGTCGCAAGAATATGTCCTCTGTAAGCTTTAGCCGCTGCTGATGCTCACGTAATTCCACTTCCTGGAGTTCAATGCGATGTCGCGCCTGCCGTGAAACAGGGAATCAATGCACGCACTGCAGAGACCCGCGGAGCTTTTGCTGGATCTGGAGAGTCCCTGTGATCTGGGCCTCCTCGAGGTCGTGCTTTTGGCTTTTGATTGTCTCTCGGCCTGTATACATTGCAATGTTGCATTTGGTTGTTGAGATGCTTGGGAGCTGCTCTAGAAATCTTGATAGAAGCTACATCTCCGGCATATGCCTACAATTTATTTTTCAGCTTACATGTTTGTGTACAAATCTGACTCTAAATATCTCTAAATCATTGGGTCACTTGAAAGCAGCACAAGAGAGCGGAAGGTAGGCAAGGGCGATGCTGAAATCCGTCTAGTTTTTTGCAAGGTTCTTGCGACATGCGTTCTCTAGAGTGGGCTTAAGGTGATTGTGAGAAGTTTTGCCTGAAGAGTTGGGTTCATGTTCTTCCACTTAGCTGCAATCTAAGATCAAATACCTCATGGACATGTTGCAGCATAATGCTGCCGCTTGGCTAAATGCTTTTTGCCTCTGTGGTTTGGTACTTGCAATTGTGGGGAAATTTGCCATCATTGGTTTCAAACTGCCTCAACCGAGTTGTGTTTGGTTGGGGGTGCACTTTTGTGAATTTTTGCATCTGGTGCCGCCATCAAGGGGCCGTCAGAACATGGGTGACCCATGTTCTGGCTGTAAGGAGGTTGACAATCAATGTTCTATGAAGTTCTCGACCTAGTTCATGTCTCCCTCCATTTGGAGCCGGCAGCAACTATAAACATATATATTAATATACAGTATGTATATATATATATATATAGCTGATCGAGCCATGCCTTGGCGAAGCATGGACACAAAGTTTTCACCTCTTGTTATGGCAACATTCATACATGACAGCATGAACCTCCCCCACCTTCCCCTCTGACACCAGGGAGGGCTCTCCACGTGTACATTCACTTTTTTGGGCATTTCCCACGCCATCCAAGAAGAAATGCTAAAGCACGAAAGACTTAGGGACTCGGGTAGCCTCCGCTACCTTTTGGAACAAAGACAAAATGCCAATTCCAACTCTAATCAAAACCAACCGCTCAAATCACACATACACACTGCAATCATTAGCAATCCGTCTGATGTTTCCAAACGGTCAGATCTTGCCTTGCACCAACCGCTTCTCTTGCTCCTCAAGCTGAGCTACTGTTGCAGCCTCAGCCGCCTGGTGAAACCGGCAAAGATGCATCATGGTGACGACACGGGGGCCTGATAGAGTCTGATTCATGTGACCATTTTAAACATTCTGAATAATGTTTATTGCAACCAACATGTGGCTCTTGCCTTTTAGAATTTTTCGTTTCTCTTTGAAATTCATTCTGATCTGTCTTCCAATGCCCTTCCTCAATGCACCAGCCCTGCACACAAGCCTCTGCCGCAAGCCTTGCAGTCTCAGCCTGAACAGCAAGTTTGCTGGCCTCCAGTCCTCCATTGTCCTCCACTATATGCAGGAAATGTAGTAAGCTGTAAGCCGCTAGAGACAGCACACCAAGAAATTTCGAACGTTCGTTCACTCAATTTTATCCTGAATGTTGAGGCTGCCACACTATCAGCGCGGTCACTTTGGAGCTTCGCCTCCCAACGTAATGCCAGAAAAACGAGGCCTACCCTGCAAGTTTGTGGCCTGGTGCACACCCATCCCATCTGAATGACCATCTAAGTACTTCACTACCGGGGATCTTAGAAACCTGAGAAGGGAGGGGACAAAAGCCAACCTCCTCCCAGTCCAGCCCCGAGCTACGAGCATTCATCAAAACAAATAATTTGTTTCTATTTTCTCAAATAACATAGCTCAACAACCAAATGCTCCTGGTTCCTCCTGGCTAAGAAAAGCGCAGGACTCGGGAACAAAAAACAAGCACATAAAAACACCGCATCCAAAACCAAAGCAGCAATCACGAATTCTACGGATACACGTTCAAAATTTTTGCAACACAAAACTCTACCAAGCACCTCATATTACTTTTCCGCCGCAGCTGCAAGATATGCAAGGAATATAACAAAATCGAATTTTTCTCAAGACGCTTGTCGCCTGCAGCCTATTCAGGATGTCCTATAGCCAAGCTTTGCAAAAATGCTGCATGCCCAGCTACTCATAAGCCGCAAAGCCATTGTCACCGACAGCGTTGTTTACCAAAAAAAAACCGCCCATGCCGAAGGTGCCAAGGCGTGGTAATTTAGCAACAAGGGACACGAAAAGATCTGCTCAACTGGTGCAGCTTTGGCTGGGTGGAGGAAGGGGGGCATTTTCGAACAGAGCACGCCGCCAAAAAGTGGACGTGGCTGTGGCAATTTGCGCGGTTTTCATATCAAATATCGGCGCAACATCGTCCAAATGCGCTGGCTCGATCCGACGTGGCCACCACATGGGCTCAACTTAGGGTCAACTTCGGCCAACAAGGCCCCAACTTCGGCCCAACTTGGACCCGCTTCGCTCCAACTTCAGCCCCACATGGGTCCAATATGGCGTCATTTGGTCCCAAGTTGGGCCGTTTGGGAACAAATTCCGCTCAAGTTGAACTGAGTCCACATGGTTTTAATGACGCTTCGTGTTGAGCAACGTTTCCCATGTTGCGTCCCCGTTTGGGCCCAACTTGGTGCGAAGCTGTCACCCAAGGGCCCCAAGTTGCGCAATGTTGAACGTGACCTGGGCGTCCACGTGCGCCACATAGCTTCAATTTCAGGCTTGAGTTGGGCCCAAGATAGCGCACTTGGACCCAAGTTGGGCCCAAGTTGGGCCCTTCAAAGGCAGTCCGGAGCTCAACGCGACAAGCTGAAAACTCGCGTTTTCACCACTATTTCCATCGTTTTTTGGCTTCGATGGGGGGTTCGTGCTGGGCCGAGTTTCCCAGGTTGGGCCTGTCTTGGGCCCAACTTCGGCGCCAGATGCCCCCACATAGGACAATGTTGCACATGTTAAATCCAACTTGTGTCGAAACGTGCGCAAGTTGCGCCATGTTGGACCCCAGTTGGGCTCAAGCCGCTCAAGCTGCCAACAAATCACAAAAACCTTTCCCACAAATCATGACGCAGGAGGACCTGGAAGTTGAGCGGATGGGATGCTGGTCTCAAAACTCATTCTCGACCCCTCCCAAATGCGTTTTAATTACTGAAGCACGCTCAGGTAGCCTAGGCTACCTATCGTGAAAACTGTTTCCAGGAATCTCCAGGAACCCTCACAAAGCACATTTGCTGTCCAGCAGCGCTGCTTTGGCCTGCTCTGCCGCTCTGTCAAACTGCTCCTGCAAACTCTGCCTGCGAAACCATTGCATCGTAGCAAAAGATTGTTGGTGAATCCAAATGTACTGCTCTCAGCATGGAAGTGAGCCTTTGATGATGCCATGATTGCATCATTTGAAACGTCCTGCTGAGCAGAAGCAAACAACCACCCTTGAACTTCAGCTATAAAAATGCTGACAATAACAAGTGCCACAAAATTGTGTGTGTGTGTTCTTACAAGGGTCTCTGTTAACTGACTGAAATTCCAAACTAGTCCTTAGAAAAACGTATTGGCCAGCTAAGTCTCCGTGTTTTAGACGGAAGGAAAAATGAATTTTGTTCCAATAGAGTACTGTATTCCGACAATTGAGTTTTACTTGTCCCCAGAGGGCTCTGTTTGTCCTCCTCAGCAGTTGCATCAGCTGTGCAGCATCCTTTCCACATCAGAGGATACACATCACATCCCTCACTTTGCTGCTCATCTTGCTCAGTCTACCGGTGGCAAGAAAGGCTGAGAAACATGGCAACCAAAGTCAGCGCAAACATGCATGTATTTTCAATGGGTCCAAGAAGATTTAAGGACCACAGAGACAGTGGTAAGGTTGCGAAAATTGGTTTGACTGCAGCTGCTCAAGAAGTGCGCTGCATGATTTTAAATGCAACACAACGCAGCAGATGGCAAAACAAATGGCTCTGCGGCCTGCTCTTCATCCTCGCGCAAGGCTTCTTCCACAGCTCCAACCACGCGAAACCTCCGAACGCATAGGTACAAGTGAACCAACCGACGACCATTGATTGAATGGAGTGCCTCAAACTTCACCCCCCGCCACGTCAAGGCGGCTACGATGCGCGGAAACCAGCCAAATTTACAAACTTATGTGACTTATGAATACTTATGTCATGTATTTTGCCTTCAGTATAAGATTTCCCTTGGTGGCATGTTCTGGAAGGGAAAACCAAATTGAACGCCAAATGGTGTCAAAATTTCCCGTGTTTAAAACTATATAGTTGTTTTTTCCCCAAAGCATGCAAAACAGGTGGAATGCGGTGAGGCGGTGAGGTGATGGGGAGCAAGCAGAGGGTTGCATGAAAAAGGACTCTTTGGCTCTGCTTGTGGACACGACTCCGCCAACGAAAATTCCTGAGTTACGCACCATTCCTCATCAACATCTTCTCCATCAACCATGCGGTGTGCCTGCAGAAAAAGATGCAAAAAACAAACACGGAACTTCACCTGGCTTCTGAATACAACGAATCTGCACCTTCAAGCTTTGATTCTGTCGAAAAAAAATTCACAAACATCAATCAGAATCAAGCAATGAGAAAGTACAATCGCTTCCACACGTAACATATCCTTTTCATATCACTCTCTCAAAACAACAACCTCAGCAAGCAGCCCTGCACAAAATCAACAACACTGCACTAGTTTGATGAATGCGTCTTTTGAGCCCTAAGTGAAATGTGTACATGCGCTCAAATGCTCTAGAATGCCCTCGATCATCCACGTATTCAAATTTTTGTAGATGGACTTCTCAGATGGACAATGAGGTAATTACAAATGACGGCATATTGCTCTTCATGATTTGGAATCTTTGCAAGCTCAAAGCTTCCCAGAGCTTCCCAAACCATGCAGTCTCAAGCAAGGTAACGCCAAGTAATCAAGTATGCTGAATCGTGATGAGTCAATATCAGCACCAGCAAAACAAAAGAAACACAAATCAAAGAGGAGTTAGGTGAGACGACGGATACTGCCAGCTACGGTGCACTACTTTCTCAGCTGCCTCTTCCGCAAAGCTGACAGTGTGCCGTCTTGGCAGATGCCTACGTTCAGGATTTTTTTCTGGTATCACCAAGGCTCCATGAAGCCCACAATTCTCCGCACCAGATTCCGCCAAATGTTGAAGTTTTGGTACATCATCCAATCCCTCATTTTCATTCATTTTCGAGTTTGAAGAATTGACGCAGCTCAATTTATTGTCACTCTTGCCTTCGCGGTGGGGAAGCAAATCGGCCCAATCGCACAGGAGACACATCTGCCTACAAACGACAAATTGCTCAATGACAGCTAATAGTGTCCGTGCTACATAAGCATTCTTGAGCGATGTCTTGCTTCAGAAAGAAATGCAAGAAAGAATAGCCATCCATGCAGACTTCAGCCACATTTGGCCACTATCCAGGCCTTTCTTGAGTTGTGATCCTGCGCCACGTGAAACGCGAAATGCAGCTCTCAAAGCCATGTGCAGCTCTTCAGTGTCTTTTTCTGAGAGACGAAACTTGACAAAACCCCACAAAATCACTGAAGAGAATCACAGGAGCTGAACAAAGCACAAAGCAACCCTCAGAAAACCAGTGGTCCGCAAATTTCATCATTTTGGTATGGAACCATCCCAAGGAGGAAGTGCTGTCCTCCTCGTCCTCCTCCTTGCTGGAGGTCCCGAAGAATAGCTCTTCCAACCTCGCGACATGCCTCAGAAAAACGAAGCACGGGACAGTTAAAGAGTCGAGCATCGGCAATCCGGTTTCTGTTTGCCAAACACTCCTTTTCCCTTCAGCTTCAAGTAAAGATTGGCGTGCAAGAGAAGTCTGCAAGTTGCAACCAAGGTGCCATGGTCCACAACCTAGCTGCTCTTCCTTTCAGCAAGCAAATCCACAGCCAAATCTCGACCAGCATGGACCAGAGGTAGATTTGACAATCACCAGAGTCAGACATCCCACAAACAACTGCAATCTACATTGATCGATAAAATGGACTTGTGAAAGCTGTTCTGGCGGCGAGCACTGAATTTCTAGCTGAGATTCAAGTGTGGCTGCCACAGACTCAAAGCCTGTTGGCAGACAAGTGGCCATGTTGTACCACAGGGATGGAAGCATTCAGTCTGTTCAAGCACAAATACAACCCTTAACCATCTTGACCAAGAAGTCAAGCCTTTATATAGTCACTAGTGCGTTCACAGTTTGCAAACCAAATGCTTATGGACCCTGAACCAAATGCTTACAGTCGTTCCAGCTTTGCACCTGCCACGTTTTGCAAGGCTTCTTCGGCAACACAGCCGTCGTCATCTGCCAGGCCACCTCAAAATGTCAAATAAGTCTACACTCATGGAGTTTCCAATCACCAAAATCACCAAATCTAACGGCCACAACAGCTATATATGCCAAGCTCTGTCAAGCGTGTGATGTTATGAGCAGCAAGAAGTCTAAAAGCACCGACTACGCGAAACACCGACGTTTGCCGTCATTGTGTGAAAGAGTATGGGGCCAGTATGTGCTGAATGATTCAAATATGCAGTCCAAAAGGCGTAATGCTTCTCGCAGCATTGAAACCTGACGATGTTCAGGCGATTCAAGCACAGCACAACCCTGGCACATCTGATACTCTCAACATCCCTCAACTATATGTATCTGTCCTCGACGTTCTCACAGTGCAAAAGCACCAGGTAGTGCCACTGTCTGCTGTAAGGTACACAAAGGCTGCAAGTCTGCCCTCTTTTTCACCACAGCTGACTCTCAGCTCTAAGACTGTCTAAGACTCCTTGAAAACGCTTGAGTGTTGAGTACTCGGCTTTGCCGGTGCTCACTGACAATCTATCCATTCAGTTTGCAGCAACTACAAGGAATCTATCATTTCTAACTGTAGCCGTATACTGAGGGGCTGCCGGGGATGTTACGCGAGCCTGTCCAATTGCAATTCTCCACCAATAGCATTTTCAAACTGTTTAGTCTAGTTCTTCGCAAGCAAATACCATAGCTCACAGACCATATACCAGCCCTTAGAATCCACAATCTGCGCCAGCTAGACCTCAAAAAAGGAATGCTCTCCACCACTCGCGGTAATGAAGGTTTCAGCCTCACTGCCTCGCCAGGGATGCGGTGAATCAAACACTGGTGGCTGAAGGCCTCACGTGTTTCCGTTGCCAAGCTGCAGATTGGGAATGGATCGGAGGAGTATGGCAAGAGCTCGGCCAGCACGGCCGTGTAGTTTCCTGAACAAAGCGAACCGCAAGACAAGCAAACTACCAGAATCTACAGGAGCCTTCGGCCCTTCGAGTTCTATGCCCTTTGCCGCATGTCGTCACAAGTGAGGAAATTTAAAAATGCCAAAAAATACCACATTCCACCCATCACCCCACCACCTCTGTGTTCTGAAGCGTATGCATGTTCTGCGTAATAAATCGCAATCGCAGCACTGCGGCTTGGCCACTCCTCAGCGATTTCTCGCTATGGATTCTCAAGTTTTGCATGAAATCAGAATCAAACGTTGTGTCTCTTCTGAATTTAATAGAGTTTTCCGTTGTGAATGGCCTTCAATCAGAATGTTGAATGATCAGCTCTGAGGTCGAGTCTTGGTAGTAGCTAGCCCCAGTCTCCAGCGAATCTTCAAATTGCAAGATACCCCACCGCTCAGGAAGGTGCATCGCAATCTCATACCTTACAAAAACACTCCCATCTCATCCCGCCTGTACCACATTCCAGCACTGGTACTGGGTCTACACTGTGTCATGTGCGTTGATACCTCCCACCTGAGTTGATGTTCATGAGTGGGCCTGTGATAAGCACGAGAACTCAGCCTTGCACTGTGGAGACCATACCCAATTGTCCTCATTGGGACTCCCAGGTGATGGACAAGACTGACAGGACGCGTTCTTTTCGTATTTTCCTGTCGCAGGATTCACCTTGCAAACAGGTTCTGGCGTGCAGAAAAGTGTGCAAACAGCGAACCAGCGAGAGCACGACAATTCTTGCTTTTTGCAGAACATCCGCCCGCACCAAAGGCGCCGAGGCGTGATTGTTTAGCGCTGGTGCAGTTTTACCTTATCGGCAGGCCCATGTTCGCCCGGGTCAGCCGCCAAAAACCGCTTCCCCGCTGTGGTAATGTGAACATTTTGCAAATTGGCGCAACATCGTCCAAATTCGCCCTTTCGGCCCGACGTGTCCGTGAGTTTGGCTCAACTTGGGGTCAACTCGGCCAACAAGCCCCCAACTTGGGCCCAACTTGGGCCCAACTTGGGCCCAACTTGGCTCCAACATGCTCCAACATGGCGCAACTTGGCCCCAAGTTGGGTTTGTTTGGGAGCAACTTCGGCTCAAGTTGAGCGCCACATGGGCTCAACACGGGGCACATGGCCGGCCAAATCCAAAATCCGCAAAACGCGCGTTTTCACTGCTGTTTTTCCACGTTTTTTTGGTGTCGATGACGCTTCGTATTGAGCAAATGTTTCGCCCAAGTTGGCTCATGTTCGGCCCAACTTAGGCCAAGGACGGCCAAGTTTGACCCCAGTGGGCTGCCACGAGCCCGCTTCTTTCCTCTCTGTCCTGTTCCCTGGGTGCGGGCGGTGCTCGTCGCGAAGCCACTCGAACAAGCCGTTTAAGTAATTTGGCCCCGTTCTATCTGCGGAGGCCACACAATAATCGAAGGCTTCAGCTGTTCACAAGGCAATGCTGGAAGCAGTGGAAGACAAAAGGTACAAAAGTGAGGAATCCAGGAAGATTGCAAAATCTGCGAAGGAGCTTTATGTATGTGTATCATTAAATTGCCTAGAGAGCTTAAATAGCCACTAACCCATCAGGGTCACCAATTTCCTATTCAGTGCAATTCAGTGCAATTCTCAGACTTTCTTCTCCCTGGCCACATTGGTTCGTTTTACTTGTGGAATGGAATCGTATGCACAACCTCCACCTTGCACCCAAAAGGATGGACTTGAAACCTACGACTAATCCCAGAAATCAGGTGCCTTCAAATGCCACTGCACTCGGCTAAAGTTGATTCGCCAAAATGTGCCCGGCTGCGGCAACGCTGCACCTGATATTTGACAAATGCTACAGAATCCATGGAAGTGCTGATGAACTTGCATGTGAAGAGTGTCTTCAGAGCAGTTCTCAAGACAGATCGATAGAAAATGGACTTTGCTCAAAGTGAATTTCTGCCTGTCTCCTGCACCAGGCTCGCAAGGGGCAACGCAATCTCAACTGTCCAGTGCTTGCCCTTGACAGCAAAGCAAAACTGAGAAAATGACAAGGCAAGAACTCGTAGGGGATTTCGGTCAGAAGTCGAACTTTGCAGGAAATCAAGAATTTGTGCCTTTGTGTGCCCTTGTGTGTGTCTCTGTGTGTGTGTGTCTCCTCCCTCTCTCTCTCTCTCTCTCTGGCTTTGGAGAATTTGTCTGCTTTAGCCGACTTTAGCCACGTGCTTGGTTTTCTGATCTTGTACTTGGCAGGTTTCAGGCCTGCTTGCTTGGATCATTCAGAGCATCTGCTGGTACCACACTGGCCGCACAGCGCAAAGGAGGTTGCATGGTCCAGCCATTGGGGAAAACACGCGTTGAGTTCTCCTGAAGGCTGCACATATACAGTCATATACATCATATACGGTTGCGAGACGTTGCAAGGCACAAGGCACAGGGTCAGTGGCTTTCCAACAAGACTGCTGTAGCATCTGAAGCCAGAATTTCCAGACTTTTGATCTGTCAAAGTGTGTCACGTCAACACGTTTGACTTTCAAGTCAAGCTTCGTATCCACCATCGTTGTAGGGTTTGTTGAGGCACAACATCCAAGTTGTGTTGAACGCATTCATTTCGAACTCTTTGTAATAGTGTGTTGTTGCCTGGGCTCAGGAGCTGTCCTGCACAGAGATTCATGCACAGAGCTTTGTTCTTTGTCATACATTGCAGCTTGGTGGCATTGGCATCAACAAAAACCTCAAAATCATTGTCCTTAGGCGAGACTCATCCAACTTTCTGGAAATCCAGCCAAAAACTCATCCAATTTTCTAGTCTAGAGACTGACTAATTGAACAACTCCGAATGGTTTTTTCGATATGAAGGACCTCTACTTGTACCATTTTGTCCCTGTCTTTCTTTTTTTTCGGTTTCGTGTCTTTCCGTGTAGCTGTCTCCTGGGCCAGTCACATGGAAAATGACGCTGTCATGTTCTCGCAGCGTTGCCCAAGGCTTGGGCTCCTCCAGCTCCGCGGCCACATAGAGGAAACTGCGCACAGGGCATTCGAGGCATTCAGCAGCACAAAACACGTCCCACAAAAATTCCGATGGAAACGCGGAACAGAATATCACAGACATACGATGATGATTTTTTAATGTATGAGTCATATGCTTTCTATGGCACTGAAGCACAAATACACTTTGACGCAACAAGAATGCAGTTCAGCAAGATGCAAGGCTGAGAAAGCTTGTCGTTGCATGCACACGCAAGAGGCTCTTTTTACGGTACGCGCAAAATCAAATGAACCCCCGACATTGTCGATACAATGTCAGACACGTCACCCACCTTAAGGGCAAAGGCTGCATCTTCGAAGGCCAACTCTCGCTGTCCCCGCCTGAATCTCCCGTAATCACCTCCTTTCTTGGCGGACGCGCAGTCTGACTCACTTCGGGCAAGATCCGAAAACCTGGCACGCAGCTCCTCTCCAGATAAGCCCACCAGCTGGTTTGCAATTTCCTCTAAGTATTGCTCTGCCTCCTCTTGGCTGCAAGTAATCAACTGTCCCCCTCGGTTCTTTGGTTTCCTTGAACCTGCATGTTTGCGCAGAATGTGGAGGACGTGCACTTCCTCAGCATCCTCGACTGCCTGACTTTGGACAGCCACCTGAGACATCTGCTGTGCAGCGCAAAACTCATCTGCCTGTTTCAAAAGTCCCAAGAGACCACCACCGTTTGCCCCATTTGCGTCTTCCACTGGTGCCAAACGCGCAGCTGGCGCAGTGTCAATCAGCCGCGGGCACTTGACAGGTTGGCCTTCTGTATCAGCTACCATACCACAACTCATGATGGTCACTTTCTTGGAAACTCGACCTGATCTGGAACCCAGTGCTTCCATCTTCTCCACTATCTCATAGCCACTGCTTACTTGGCCAAAGACGACGTGCTTGCCATCTAAATGTGATGGGGCATCTGTACATATGAAGAATTGAGATCCATTCGTGTTCGGACCAGCATTGGCCATTGACAAACAACCTTTCTTGTGCTTCAACTTGAAATTTTCATCTGCAAATCTGTCTCCATAGATGGACTCACCACCTGTGCCATCACCTCGGGTAAAATCACCACCCTGACACATGAATGATGGAATGATGCGATGGAATACGGATCCTTCAAAAGTCAAACGTTGCTTCGTTTTCAGGCTCCGACCCATCTCCCCTGTACAGAGGCACCGAAAGTTTTCCACAGTGCGTGGAACGATATCTCCAAACAGTTCAAACTCGATGCGTCCTGCCCAAGCATCATCAATGCCAATTTCAAAGAAAACCTGGACATTCTTGGTTTCCACCTCTGCTGGGGCAGCTTGAGGAGTTACTCCCATCCGAGCAAGCAAAGCTGCCTTTTTCTCTGCAGCAATCCGAGCTTGCTCTTCCACCTGCCCCAGTGCTCTTTGTGGATCTGCCGCCTCCGTCGGCATCTTTGAAGATGGCGGCTGTGTGGAGTCTTCGTGCCTTTGCTCTTCCGACTCCTCAAAGTTTGGATGAGCAATGTTCTCTTCCGGTTCCGCCCTTTCTCCTTCCATTTGTTGGAGCACCATCTGAAGCATGTCATTGTGCATCTGCTCTTGGCCCTCAGGCGGGGCATTCTCGTAAACTTCCATAATCTCCTCCTTGTATTCAGGTGGTGGACCATCTCCGGTTATAGCAGATTGCTGAATCCAAACATCAATAATGACACCAAAAGGCGTCGAAGCATCCAGCTGGACTTTTGAGTGTGGCATTTCAAACTCACTCTGTGCAGGCCGCGGCTGTCCTTCGGGTTGGCTCGCCTCCGTAGCCACAGCATTGCCGTGGCCTGCTTCGCCTTCATCTGTTTCTTGCAAGGGTTCAGAAGGTTCAGGCGCAGTGCCAGAACCTGGAGGATGCTCTTCCTCCTCTGAATCTGAATAGTAACCCAGGGCATTCATGACCTCAACGCGATGAATCTTGCAAAGTCGAACCCTCCAAGCGGACTAAGCATTACAATTTTTTCAGTGCATAAGATTGCCCATGTGTTGTCTTTCAGTCAACATCACAAAAGCCGGATGATCAGAACTCTCTTCACCTATAGAGTGGTCCTACAAAAGAAGAGTCAGCTATTGGACTTATGTTGCACGCTTGTCTGTCCAATCTCATAATTGTGGCCAAGCTTTGACTTGCTTGAGCCTACAGCTATGGAGTCAAGCATCTTTCAGATCAATGCAAAGACTGCCAAGAATGGAATGCCCAAGAATTGAATCCAAGAAAAAGATCTTGATCTGGCACAGCACAACAGTCTGCGCACCTATCATCCCAGCGAATCTTTGCCCGGGTCCGAAGCGCCGGCGTGGTGTGAGTGGAGATGTCCACAAAGTCCTGCTGACCAATTCAAGCCATCAAAAGCTCCCGTGAACGAAAAGAAACCATGAAATCCATGAATCAGAGCATGCCAACCAAATACAGCCCACCGCAAGTATCCCCCGCCAGACAAACTGCCCTTCGAACAGTTCGAAGAATATAAAATACACTAAAATACTATAGGCTATAAAGTATTATAAAGTTAAATGTTGAATTCAATACAGTGCAGCCGTGCAGTGGTGCAGTGAAGTGGTTTTGGACGACTCCTTCGTCCAGGCAACTTCCTGCCAAACCTCTCTGGAAAGATCCCCGGTCAGCGACTCTGGAGAGAGTTCGGTCGTTTTATACGCAACATACCTTACCAAGGCCACCAAGGCCACTAAGGCCACCGCGGCATGGATGTCCACAAATGTCTTTAATAGGCCGGAGGCACTTGTCACGGGCATTTTCGGAAGCAGCGTTGAGCAGTTGCACACTTGAAAGCCCTGTTCTCAGGGGTGGACTGTTCTGGATAGATTGCACTATAGCTGCACTGGGCATGTCCTCACCAACACCACAACATCTACAAAACTCGCAAAGACAAACAAAAGTCACAACAGAGCATTCATTCAAATTGAACGTCATTCGTACTAACCTGTGGTTGGCATGTAGCTTACAATGACTCTTTACATGGCAAGGCAATACATCAAAAACAACGCAACATCCTTGATGCGCAATGAGCGCTCCATCTGCCAATAGCCCCCATGCAAACAGCAGCCACATGGGCATCCATGTGATTTCGGAACCCAAAAGTAGCTGCTTGGTTCCACCACTGGTGATATTCAAGGTAAGTGCTTCTGACAAGACTGCGCAGCAGCAATTGCTGGACATTTTGCCATTTCAGCATTTTCTTTTTGAATGGTCTCTGGTGATCTCTGGTACGGTCTTTCACAACGAAACCGAGAATATTCAAAGGGAGCAGCCAGCAGCAATGTTTGTTTCCATGACTGTGTTTCTAAATGTGCGATGCAACTGCATACTCGACTTGCGGCCAACAGCAGTTGAACCAGCCTGCGAGTCATCATTCATATCCATATCCATCACGATGCAGAAATTCGTTTCCACAGGCCTCGGCAAATCAACCAAACACGTCACAACCTCGTCAAAAATGACTTGGTGACTGGCAGAGGTGTTTTTTTCTCGTGATTCAAGTTTCAGGGCAAATCAGAAAGATGTAGACTCAGACTCAACGGACACAATGCCAAAGCCGGTCCATGCTAAACTGGACACACTGCATAACTGGAAAAAGAAAAGTTTGGAAACAATCTCATAGTATTCGAGTCAAGTGAAAATGCTGTAAGCTGTAGAACGTCAAACATTTGTTTTTTGTCAATTGTTGTGTAGGTAAAAGCTGTTGATAAAGCACAACCGTGCATGTAATGTCAAAATCAAAGAACTGTGATTGCAGAGCACGTGTCTGTTGCGGAAATGGCCACGCATTGCAGATGTAGTAGGACAAAAAAAACCTACGAGCACAAGAATTCAATTTGAATTTATGTTTGTCTCGCATCGCATAATTTCCGCTATTTGGATGTTTTGGGATGCTGTTTGAGAATGCAATTGTGAAAAACACAATTTGCGGCCCGCATCCCCTCAAACTAATATATTGCCATATTGCCCATTTATGAGCCTACACTGGATGGGTTCTTGTTTTTGTTTTGGGTGAAATATTTTGCAGCACAAAAGAATGCACATTGCAATGTTTCATCTTTTTTGGGCATGACAAAAACAAAGTTTAAATGTAAGCATGTACTTGGCCCTGTCAAATCACATAAAACCACACTTCACCGCTTCACCGCATGAATTTGTTGTGTAGCCTGTGGTCGCCGCGGAATCAGCACACGGCATTAAATTGACAGTGCCCCAATGTCCGTCAGGTCGACGTCCCAAATGCCCAACAAAACCAAATGCTAACGACCCAAATCACTTCACAAACTACTGGGGTTGTTTTCGCAAATGACCTGCAAACGACTGTGTAGCAAAGTTGCAAACCTCACCCATGCACCCACCAACCGAGGTCCCTCCTTTCAAGGTGATTTTTCGCGTGAAGCGTTAAATTAAAAAAATATTTTGGGTCAATCAAAACATCGTTGCCGGTGTGTTGGTAGAAACGACCTTGCGCCCGCCCTTGCGCTGCTTCCTTGCGCCTTTCAGAGTTTTTATCATGTTTTACCAGATGAATTAAGATTAGCATTCAAAAAGGGATTGCCCAGGTATGTTGCTCAAGGCGATATCTGATTCTTTCAATGCCACACCACACTTTGCAAAGTAACATTTTTCCGGAAAGTTCCTGCGAAGACTTTTTCCCAAAGAATCAAAGAACAACTACAAAATTCATCTACATCACATCTCTTACTCACACCATCTTCACATACATCTCCTACAAAACATATACATCATCTACATCATCTACATCATCTACATCATTTACATCATCTACATCATCTACATCATCTACATCATCTACATCATCTACATCATCTACATCATCTACATCATCAACATCATCTACATCATCTACATCATCTACATCATCTACATCATCTACATCATCTACATCACCTACACCATCTACATTATCTACATCATGCCTACATCACATAACATTTTCTACTCACATCATAATCACATACCATACGTTTCATACACATCATATGGACATCATCTATATCATCATCATTTACATCATCTACTCAGAAGTTCTTACTCAGGAGGTCTTAGTCAGGAGTTAATACTCAGGAGTTAGTACTCAGGAGTTATTCCTCAGGAGTTAATACAGGAGTTAAAATTCCTACCAGAAACTCCTACTTCTCAAGTTCTTCTAAATTCTTTCTTTAGGTGGCAGGGCAGTTAAATGCGGGATTGCGAAGCGCAACCTTTTCGCACGAAATGAGGTTCGATGTGCAAAAACTGCGGTAAAATTGCGATTTCCACGCGGGGCGAGCAACCCTTTCGCACGAAATGAGGTTCCATGTGCAAAAACTGCGGTAAAATTGCGATTTTGTTTTGGCTGATTGCGGTGCGGTGACCCCCTTTCGCACGAAATGAGGTTCAATGCGAATTGCGATTTTTATCTGGCCGATTGCGCAGCGGCGACTCCTTTTCGCACGAAATGAGGTTCGATGTGCAAAAACGGAGGTAAAATTGCGATTTTGAGATCTCAGATGCAACCTTTTCGCACAAAATGAGGGTTGACGTGCAAAAATTGAGGTAAAATTGTGATTTTGATTTGTCTCTGTAAAAGGCTTCTGTGTGTCGACGCTCTTCTGTGTAAAAGTTTTTGTGTGTAAACGTCTCTTGGTGTAAACGCTCTTCTGTGTAAAAGCTCCTGTGTGTAAACATCTCTTGGTGTTATCGCTTTTCTGTGTGAAAGCTCTATGTGAAAACGCGTCTTGGTGTAAAAGCTCTTTTGGGTGAAAGCTCCTCTGTGTAAACGTGTGTGTAAAAGTTCCTGTGTGTAAACGCCCTTCTGTGTGAAAGCTCCTGTGTGTCAACGTGTCTTGGTGTAAATGTAAACGCTTGTCTGTGTCAAAGATCTTGTGTGTAAACGCCTCTGCATGTAAACGTTTTTCTGTGTGAAAGTTCTGTGTGTAAACGTGTCTTGGTGTAAAAGCTCTTCTGTGTGAAAGCTCCTGTGTGTAAACGCATCTGTGTGTAAAAGCTCTTCTGTGTAAAAGCAGTTCGGTGCGCGAGCGCATTTCATTCTCGTAGTAAAGAACTATGGGGACCGTGCTTGGTGGACCGACAGTTGTTCGAGCCGCCATCACAGCTGACATTTTGGTTTGCGTGCTGAGAAAGAGATAGTGGTGCACTGATGTGTATTTCCGTAGCTCCATTCCTTTCCGTGCAATGATGCTACAAAAACGTGACTATACTATGGAACGCATTTTGATTCGTGTTGTACCATGTATTATATCATTTTTTTGCGTTCTCATCTTGTTGTATCTCTTCGTGCCTCTGCTTGCTTCGTCCTGTCAGGTCTGGCTCACAACGTCGTCAACATGACCTCCATACACGACGATGAGGTGCAATCATGTATCACGCCGGTGCAATGCATTGCGCCCAGTTCGTCATCGTCTCACGTTCTTTTTTTGCAGGCGCTGGCTCATGTACCTGAGAGATTCGGTTGTGACCGTAAGCTGTGCGAGACAACCGATGCTCCGGGTGATCGTCGCTATGCCCAACGGCGCATCAAAATCGTTTGACCTCTCAGGCACGTTAACACTGGAAGAGCTGCGAAAAGCGGCAGAACGATGGTTTCAGAAGAAGATTTTGCAATTGTTGAGAGCAAACGGAGAAACGCTGGGGTGCGGGACCGCAACTTTGGATGCAGCCCGGATCACCAATGGATGCACTCTGACCGCGCTTGCGCTGCGGGTGGAAATCGCTGCCACGGGCGCTCCATTCGCGGCCTGGCGCGCCGGCGATGACCGCGTGATCACCTGGGGGGACTGGCAATTCAATGTGGTGGTAGTTGCACCGCAGTGCAGCACTTGCTGCGCGGCGTTCGTCAGATCCGCGGTTCCAGCAGCGCATTTGCTACTGTCTGGACGGATGGCTCGGTAGTCACTTGGGGCTACCACTATGGCAGCGACGAGAGCACGGTGAAGGACAGTCTGGTGGATGTCTGCGACATTGCAGCGACAAACGCGGCCTTCGCGGCCATCCTGGCTGACCGGAAAGTCATCACCTGGGGGGATTATGCTGGAAATATCTCTGCGGTGCAAAAGCACTTGAAAGAAGTTCGATCTGTCCGAGGAACCGGCTTTGCTTTTGCTGCTCTTCTGTCGAGTGGATCTGTTGTGTCGTAGGGGCACCAGCACCTTGGGGGCGATAGCTCCCGGGTTCACGCGGAGCTGCGCGATGTCCGGTTTTTGTCTTCGGATGAGAAAGCCTTCGCGGCGGTCTTGGGAGAACGATCTGTCGTGACCTGGGGCTTAGATGCGGACGGCGGTGACAGCTCGGCAGCACGGCACCCGCTGGATGGAAAAGTCACCCACATTGCAGCTACTAGATCTGCATGTGCAGCTCTTCTCCTGCACGGATCTGTGGTAACTTGGGGTCGCTTCGAAGAAGGCGGAGATGCCTCGGAGATGGAAAATCGATTACAAAATGTTGTCGAAATTGAAGGCAATGGCTACGCCTTCGCGGCTCGTTTGGTCGATGGATCCGTCGTCACCTGGGGCGAACAAGTTGCGGTGGAGACAATTCTAGTGTTCGGCATCAGCTTCGCAGTGTGCAGAAAATTTACAGCACGTATACGGCTTTTGCTGCTTTCTGTCAAATGGATCCGTTGTTAATACCTGGGGCGATCAATGTTCCGGTGGTGATAGCGCTGCTAGCAGCTACAAGACGTGCAGCGGATATATGCCAACGGGCTCGCCTTCGCGGCCATCCTGCCGGACGGCAGCTGCATTTTGACCTGGGGTGAACCGAGCGCTGGCGGCGATAGCAGTTCTGTGCGCGAGCGCATTTCCTTCTCGTAGTGTAGGAACTACGGCGACGGCGGACCGAAAACTGTTCGAACCGCCATCGCATCTGACATTTTGGCTTGCGTGTAGAAAATAGAACTGCTGCACTGATGTGTCTTTCCGCAGCTGCAATTATTCTGTGCATTGCGGTTTTGCTTCATCACGTGTTCACGACCAAAACAGCTTGACAGAAGAAAAGGAATGAACATGTCCAATTCTGCTTGCAACTTGATGTCCGGAACTACTTTGCAATTTTCCTGGCACGTCAAACCACTTTTGCACCCTGGTCTAAGGTCCTTTCCGCTATGCAAAGATTGCCCTGCGTAGTGACATGTGAAAAAGATCATGAGCCGTTTGCAGGGCGCGCACCTTCTCTTGATGCAGCATCCGTTTTTAGCAGCTTCAAGAAAGTGACGATCACGTCATGCACATATACCTGTGATTTGAAAGATCCGCGTTTGCTTCTGCGCATTCGTTGTCGGAACTCGCATCACATCCGCTGGGATCGGCTTTCACTTGCAGAACCTTTTCACGCACATGCGCGGACATGAAGTGTGAAATCAATGATGCTTCGTTTCTTTTCATGCTCAAAATCAACGTGGAAACAAAGCGGTCGCGACTTTTGCGACACAACACGTTTTCTTGTGAGACAGCCAGCTTGTCAAAGCGGAGTGGAAGTGGAACTCCGGCACCAAAAGAACAGCTTCGTCCTGTCAGGTCCGGCGCCACAGCGCCAGCAACATGTCCTTCGTGGATGATGAGGTGCACCCACACGTCACAGTGATACAATTTGACATCTGCATCACATACATTTCATAGACATGACCTACACAGCAGATACATCTCATAGCAATCACACAAGAGTTGTCACACGAGAGTTGTCATACATCACGCAGCAGTTATCAATCAGCGTGAATCTTCTAACACCTATCATTATATCATTCATCGTCATTGATTCATCATCATTCACCGACATTCACTCATCTTCATTCATCGTCATCCATCAACATCATTCATCCAACGCTTTCTTTCTATCTTCTCCTGCCTCCTGCCCAACTCTTTTCGTCTACTCCCTCCTGCTTTCCTTTCTGGCCACACTGTCGTCTGGTTTTGTAGCTGCTGGAGGCAAGATCCGTGGAGTCAGAGCTCGAAGTCTCTCAACTCGAATGTTGCAAAATGAAATTACAAAAAAATTGCGCAAATATGACATAAACTTAAAACCCCAGTAAGCAAGAGGTCCATACCCCCCAAATGTGCAACTTCGGCTCCAAAGTATCCTTTTGGGAGTCATACTTTCCGAGCCACACGGAAAGAAGTCCACAACTTTCAAATGTGCCACTTCAACTGACTCCAAAGTGCCCAACCCAAAAATACAAGCCAGCTCTCAGGTGAACTTCTCTCCCATGTAAAGTTCCGCGATGAATTTCCCGCACCATTGATGCGGGATGCGCTTATTTTTTTTGGCTAAGCACTCCAAAGAAAATTGGAAAATGCCAAAAACACTAGCCCGGCGCTCAGATGATCTTCAGGACGTCGTAGAACGCGGAAGTTCGAAAGCACTCCCACAGTAAAGCACCTTGGGGTACAATTGATGCACAAAGTGGTCAGCCAAGCAATTCTACAATTGACAATTGACACATGTCACCGAATCATTGACTCAGAGAGAGCTTCAAAAAGACCTTTTTTTCTCCATTGCGCACCACTTTTCAACTGTGTATGGAGGATCAAATTTGGACATACATATTTTTATCCTTAATATAACGTTCCAGCTCAACAGTACAAGGGCCCCAAACCCATCATTTCAGTCAATGTCGGTAATAAGAGCAATACGGGTCCCATCCGATGACCGCGTGCCAAAACATGTAATTGCCAAGGGTGGTCCAGCTGTTGATTTCCGCACCAAATGATGCGGAGAAGCTGAACCATCCATCAAGTGACTCTTCGAACACCGCCAGTGTAAAATTTGCAAACAAATTGATAACAGCATCAATAAGACCCCAGTATCGCAGTTGTTCAAGATCAAACTTCAGTCCGCCAGGGAGTGCAGCAATTTCGAAAGATGTCAAAATCATGTTGTCACCACAAGCCGCATCATTTCAGACGTGCTGCAGTGTCCACCTGTCATCCGCAAAGATGATGAAAAGGAAAGGTCCCCCACCCCTCCATTGGAAGAGGACCTCGTCATGCACTGGTTTCATAGCTCTGTGCAATGCTCTTTCTGTCTCAGGAACCTGGATGACTAGGCAAGCAAAGCAAAACACTCAGCCTCAATCAACGGATAATGGGGCACGTAGTTTGCTTGTGCATACCCCATCGTTGTGGCGAGAATTCAGGGTTGCAGGCGGTTTGAACACCTTAGGATGTGAGGTTAGTCCTGCTTTGTCCCGTCCTGGTACTGTGCCGTGCAGGTGCACTGTGGAGCACAAGAGCCCGCTAAAGAAGCCATAGGCGACGATCAAGCAGCAGGCGTGCAAGACGTAGAAGTTGTGAAGCAAGATCGAGGNATCTTGCTTCACAACTTCGCCTGCTGCTTGATCGTCGCCTATAGCTTCTTTAGCAGGCTCTTGCGCTCCACAGCGCAGCGCGCCTGCGCGGCAAAGTCCCCGTACTTTAGAGGCCAGTCCATGCGGCACCGCCCGGAAACCAAAATTAAACCCCCGAAAGCGGCGCCCCAACGTCCACCAGCGCCTGTAGAGACGCTACATGTCAAGACTGACTGAATTGAAACCACGCTGGCAATGATCACCATCCAAGATGTCCATTGTTTTCATGAGCAATCCAAAATGAAGACACATGCCCGTGCANCAAGACTGACTGAATTGAAACCACGCTGGCAATGATCACCATCCAAGATGTCCATTGTTTTCATGAGCAATCCAAAATGAAGACACATGCCCGTGCAGGGTATTAGCCTTGAAAAACACACGCAGGTTTTCGTCCCTCGATATGTTCCGTCTCTGCTGCAAGAAAATACCATGTGGCCACTATGGCCTCACATCCATGTGATCCTGCGCTTTTTCCTCCGATACTGACAGCACTGCGCCTCCCACGGGTTAACGTGCCATGTTTGCTTCTGAAAGACTGCGCCTGCCACGGACTTGAGCTTCTGAAATTTCGCGCCTGCCGCATTAAGAGATCTGTTGAACACGCCCTGCTCCCCAGCGGCAATGCTGCGTCAGTGTGAGATGGAGCATGAAGTATATCAGAAGCAAACATGGCCACTTCACAGCTAAAACCCGTGGCAGGCGCAGTTTTTCAGGAGCAAGCATGGCCACCTCACAGGCGCAGTATTTCAGAAGCAAACATGGCCACTTCACAGCTTAAACCTGTGGCAAGTATTTGACAAACAAACATGGCCA
>BGPT01001111.1:95839-183402 GCA_003297045.1 Symbiodinium sp. clade C Y103
CAGACATTTGACAAACAAACATGCATGGCCAGCTTAAGCCGTGGCAGGGTTTAAGCTGTGAGGTGGCCATGTTTGCTTTTGAAATAGTGCGCCTGCCAGAGTTGATGGATGTGAATCGAGAATTTGTGGTCCCTTCTGAGAAACTACATTGACTTGACGAGCTGTGATGAAAAAGCTTGCTCCTATGCCTTCACTCCAACATTGAGCGGTGGAGACTCGGCTGGCGTTGGCACGGAAATCTTCACTTGCTGCCATTACAAGGAGGCCAATGATGGCGATCTTATTTGATGTCTCGTTTTCTTCACCCTAGTTTTGGGGGGCCATAGTTGGTTCGTGCAGGAAGTGCGCTGTTTTATGACTTTGCTGTCGCTCAGCGGGTTTAGATGGCGTGTACGATACTTCTGGCAGTTCAGTGCTGGGAAGAGCAGTTTTGACGGCATGTGTAGCAGCTGTTCGCTGTACAGCAAAAGCACTAACCGCTTCGCGCTGTTGAAAAATAACGATTTTTGGATGCGCGCCATGGATTTTTTTTTATTTTTTTTTTCGGAATAAGCGCACGCTGGCACAGGGCCTGTGTCACTTATCAATTGAAGTAAGCTAAAATGAAACCAAAATGAAACCAAAATTGAAATAACCTGGCGCCCGGCTCTCAGTACATGCCTGCAAAGAAGTAGTGTCAATAGCCGCCCATAGCACACTGAGATCCAGAGTACACTGAGTAGACGAAGTCAAAATAAGCCAATGGTCCACCAGCTCAAATAAACAAAGTCGACTGTCAGAGTAATCAGACTAAATGCTCATGCTACAGATAAAGCATACACCTAGCGATGGAAATTTTTTTTGGTGTCGCTCGGCATTGGAATGCAAGGCCCGAAAATCGATCTCCATTCGCTACATCGCACCTGAGCTCGGACGTTTTTAATATAATTGCTGAGATGGCCACAAAAAATTCGAAATCAACTGAATTGAGCGAAAAATACTGCGCTCGCCCTAGAATGCATTTTGGAGCCACATAGGTAGTGCATACAATGAAAAGACTCTGATTCAGACTTCCTTTAATTGAGGGACACTCATTCGATATGATGCTGAAAGATGTGATGGGTCCAAAGATTACGTGCAGTTGGAAGCTTTTGGAACCTTCTTGGGCAAGTGCAAGCTCCTTTCTTCTCATACAAAATGGGTGTCAGTGCAGCCGCGCCGTTTCAGGCAAAGGGTCGCAACAACAATTTCATTTTCGGGCTCGTAGACACGTTTCTTTTTTGCTCGGAACAAGCGCACGGTGGCAGAAGGTCTGTGTCACTTACAAGTTGCGTTAAGAAAGAGTGAAGGGGTCGTAGACACGTTTCGCTTCCTGGACGCCAAGAAGCGGTCCTCCTCAGTGCATCCACAGTCTAGAATCTCTCGAGGCGTCTCTAGAGGCAGCCTCAATTTGGCCATTTGAAATCGTTTAAATGTGGAAAATGATGCTCAACAACGAGATGAAATGCGGTACCCTATCTTTCGACAAACCCAAATGGAGGCGGCTCAATAGTCTTACCTGAAGCTGTTAGTGTTTTCCCAACAATTGGATGGTTTAGATTTTGTGCAGGACTACATGGTTTTGTTATAGACTATGACTAAATGCATTGCGCCATTGGGTTGCCCAATGATAGATTGCCATGCCATAGCCACATTGGTCCCAACAACATAGCTGGAACCATGGAGTAAATCTAGCTGCTGGTTTCAAGATGGTTTCCAGAGCAAATTCATGGTCGACCATCATCAGCAGCAGCACCACCACCATCACCGGTTACTGATACTATCATCAGTAGTTTCAAATTGACGCGTTGAGACCGGGGTTTTCACTTGAGAACTGCCGGCTGAGGCCTCCTTCCGCTGATGTGTTGCGGGAGACAGAAGTTTACGGAACTTTACAGGATACGCGCAGGATTTGGCATACACTTCTTCGCCTGCATGGCCGTCGATCCATGCTGGATTTTGCCATGGATTTTGCTCCAGCAGGTGCGCATATGCCTACCCATCATTGTGATGCTTCTTTGGAACGTATCATTGCTTTCTACGAGGGTCGCTATTTCGTCTCGGAACAGGAAAATTGGATATTGCTTGCTTCTACTCCGTTTTGGGAGTCCTTGCTGCATATGGCAATCCTGAAAGGATATGAATTTTCGCGCAGAAGGCTTCAGCATGAGCAGGAGGTTTGTCATCTGCGGCAATGGGAAGTAGCCGAGTTGGAAGGCTCAGACGAGCTAACGCCGGCCTGCTCCGGACTTCCAGCCCACGTGATTTTTGAATGTTAATTCGAAAGCGTGCGCAAAGCCACTGCGGACAAGGACCCCTTTGAGCACTGTGAAAATGAAAATGAAAGTGTGGAGTTGTTGGCGCGAAGAGGATCAAGATCATGCGAGACTAATTTTCAATACATTCCCGTGTTCTTTCAAAAAAGGCGTTGTTTTTTGACAGAACTGGTGGGCCGGAAGCCAGTTGCCTGCATTCTTTCATTAACCAAGCACTTACTCATTTTTTCATTCTCGTCGCTCTGGAGAGGAGTCAGCAGCCATGAATCTCCTGACGTGCCAGCGTCACTCCATGAGAAAAGGACAGCGGCAGCGATTCCGGTTGATCAGTGTCCACATGTTTGGTGTGTTCATATTGTACGGTCGGCATGGCTTGATACCCATCTAGCTTTGACATTTGCATGAGGGTTCAAGACAAATAATGCTTGCATATTCGATTTGATAGCTTTTTTTCCCGAGGGCATCTGCGACGAAAGGTTTTTGGCAAAAAGGGAAAGGGATCTGCGTTATTCCATCTTTCTTCACATCTGCACATCTGACATCTTCATATCTTCACATCTGCATATCTTCACATCTGCATATCTTTACATCTGCGCATCTTACATCTTCATTTCTTCACATCTTCACCTCTTCACATCTCCATATCTTCACATCTGCACATCTTACATCTTCGTCTTCACATCAGCATATCTTCACATCTGCGCATCTTACATCTGCACATCTTACATCTTCATCTCTTCACATCTGCATATCTTCAAATCTTCATATCTTCACATCTGCATGTCTTCACATCTGCATGTCTTCACATCTTCATACTTCACATCTTCATATCTTCACATCTGCATACTTTTCTCTCCTCGCTCTCACCTCTTTTCTGCTAGTGTCTATTCTCTTTCTTAAGGCGGGCAGTGCCCGCGAGGATTTATGAACTGCAACCTTTTCGCACGAAACGAAGTTCGATCGTCACAAGGTGTGGTAAAATTGCGATTTGGAGGTGTCGCGCGCAACACTTTGCGATTTTTGAGGGGTCTACGGCAGTCTACAGCGGGTTCATATGCATAATGGCACGTTTTGAATTTTGCAATTGTGTACACTGATTCGAAAAGTGATGCAAAATAGAGATTTTGATGCGTCTACAGCAGGTTCCCATGAGAAAAGGACGTGTTGTGTCTTGCACTTGTGGGTAAAAGGTACTTGTGTCTAAAGGTGTTTGCGTGTACACGGGTCTGTGTGTAAAAGAGTCTGGGTGTAAAAGGGTCTCTGTGTAAAAGGGTCTGTGTGTAAAAGGGTCTGCATGGAAAAAGTGTCTGTGTGTAAAAGTGTCTGTGTGGAAAAGCGTCTGTGTGTAAAAGGGTCTGTGTGTAAAAACTTTTGTGTGCAAAAGCTTTTGTGTGTAAAAGCGTCTGTGTGTAAAAGCGTCTGTGTGTAAAAGCATCTGTGTGTAAGAGGGTTTGTGTGCAAAAGGGTCTCTGTGTAAAAGCGTCTGTGTGTAAAAGGGTCTGTGTGTAAAAGCGTCTGTGTGTAAAAGCGTCTGTGTGTAAAAGCGTCTGTGTGTAAAAGCGTTTGTGCGTAAAAGCGTCTGTGTGTAAAAGCATCTGTGTGTAGAAGGGTCTGTGTCTAAAAGTGTTTGTGTGTAAAAGCGCTTGAGCGTAAAAGGGTCTGTGTGTAAAAGCGCCTGTGCGTACAAGGGTTTGTGCGTAAAAACTCCTGTGTGTAAAAGGGTTTGTGTGTAAAAGTGTCTGTGAGTAAAGGTGCCTGTGCGTAAAAGCGTCTGTGTGTAAAAGCATCTGTGTGTAACAGGGTCTGTGTGTAAAAGTGTTTGTGTGTAAAGGCGCTTGTGTGTAAAAGGGTCTGTGTGTAAAAGCGTCTGTGTGTAAAAGGGTCTGTGTGTAAAAGCTTCTGTGTGTAAGAGGGTCTGTGTGTAAAAGCTTATGTGTGTAAGAGCGTCTGTGTGTAAAAGTGTTTGTGTGTAAAAGAGTCTGTGTAAAAGGGTTTGTGTGTAAAAGCACCTGGGTGTAAAAGGGTCTGTGTGTAAGAGCGTCTGTGTGTAAAAGTGTCTGCGTGTAAAAGCTTCTGTGTGTAAGAGGGTCTGTGTGTAAAAGGGTCTGCGTGGAAAGCGTCTGTGTATAAGAGGGTCTGTGTGTAAAATCATCTGTGTGTAGAAGGGTCTGTGCGTAAAAGCTTCTCTGTGTAAAAGGGTCTGTGTGTAAAAGTGTCTGTGAGTAAGGGTGCCTGTGCGTAAAAGCGTCTGTGTAAAAAACATGTGTGTGTAACAGGGTCTGTGTGTAAAAGCGTTTGTGTGTAAAAGCACTTGTGTGTAAAAGGGTCGGCGTGTAAAAGTGCTGTGTGTAAAAGGGTCTGTGTGTAAAAAGGTCTGTGCGTAAAAGTGTCTGTGTGTAAAAGAGTCTGTGTGTAAAAGCGTCTGTGTGTAAAGACTTCTGTGTGTAAAAGCGTCTGTGTGTAAAAGCGTTTGCGTGTAAACGCGCTTGTGTGCAAAAGGGTCTGTGTGTAAAAGCGTCTGTGTGTAAAAAAGTCTGTGTGTAAAAGGGTCTGTGTGTAAAAGCACCTGTGTGTAAAAGGGTCTGTGTGTAGAAGTGTCTGTGCGTAAAAGCGTCTGTGTGAAAAAGCTTCTGTGTGTAAGAGGGTCTGTGTGTAAAAGGGTCTGCTGGACAGTGTCTGGGTGTAAAAGTGTCTGTGTGTAAGAGGGTTTGTGTGTAAAAGGGTCTGTGTGTAAGAGCGTTAGCGCGTAAGAGGGTGTGTGTGTGTAAAAGCGTTTGTGTGTAAAAGGGTCTGTGTGTAAAGTTGTTTGCGTAAAAGTGTCTGTGTGTACAAGTGTCTGTGTGTAAAAACGTTTGCGTGCAAAAGATTGCAACAGCGTCTGTGACGTTTTATTTCTCTCTGCGCATCTTTCTCTTTTCACATCATCACATCTTCACATCTTCACGTCTTCACATATTCGCATATTCTCACCTTCACCTCATCACATCCTCACATCTTCAAATGCTCGCATCTTCATCTCTTCACATCACACATCTTCACATCTTCACATCCTCAAATCTTCACATTCATCAATCTCTTTTTATTTGCGCCTTATACATTCACATCTTCTTTCTTTGAGACATCTTCATATGTTTCTCTCTCAGTTACATATCTCTCTATACTTTTCTTCGCTCCATCCGTCGTCTAGTTTGAAACCACATTGTTTTGGTTCCCAACAACTTGCTCTCTTGTGTTCATTCCATCGCCTTAATGCCATTGTTGGTGTGGCATTTTTAGTGGGAATTCTTTATTGGATTGCGTCACGCGGTGTTTCTTTGTTGACCTTGTTAACAATCCCTGCGCGAAACAGGTTCCACATTTAGCCGTTCGTTCACCGCAAGAACCAGGCAAATATTCAATGCAAAACCTTTTTTCCCGTATACTCTGTGCAATGCCAGGGACGCCGGCGGCGTAAACCAACAACGGCATGTAGATTGCATCACTTGTTTTTGCGCCATTCCTCACCTTGCCATGCCCAACACGATTGAAAAGGACGTATACAGGCCATAGAGTCACACCATGAAAACTGAATCGGAAAACACATGTCTTTTTGGGCATGGTTTGCCATGGTTGGCCGGTTGGCCTACGGCATTTTTAGGAATTTTGGTTGCCCACCATGAAACAACGAAATGGCGAGCCCACCATGAAACCGATGTTCAAATTCCCCTGCCAGAATAAAAACATCAAATGCGTGTTTCGTATATGTTTTG
Organism: Symbiodinium sp. clade C Y103; assembly: GCA_003297045.1. Classification (NCBI taxonomy): domain Eukaryota; class Dinophyceae; order Suessiales; family Symbiodiniaceae; genus Cladocopium; species Cladocopium sp. clade C. Next base: position 101,883 of record BGPT01001111.1, read on the forward strand.
TGTTGTTTTGTGTGGACATTGATGAAAAAATAATTTGATAACGGCTGAACGAGAGGGAACGGTTTAGAAAAAAAACAACATGTCAGTAATTTCGGGGAATGTCTTGGCACTTACGATCGGGTCACGGGCAGACCGGATTTTCGTCTATTTCACCGGCGAAAACATGATTGTCCAATTTTTTCCGTCATAACGGTTCTTGAACAAATGAACAGAATCAGGGCGATGACTGCCACTCTGATGATTGCAATCATTTTTTCTCACAATGAAACCACGTTTTTTATTTTCACATAAGGACCACACTATGATTCCCACCATGATTGCGGCACGTGATGTTCAGGCAACGCAGTGGTGCAAACGGCAATCCACTTTCAAATTGGCAATTGTTTGGACATTGACGGTGCGTCCCAAAATATTGCACCACCCGAAATATTGCACCACAGTGAAGTACATACAACGAACACATGTCACATATTGCTCCTAATTTTACATGCAATCGAATGAGAACATTGTTCCGTTTCTACCATCGGACATAAGATAGGTTTCCGCGGACAACAACATTGGGAATATTTTTCATTGATAGTCAATTTTTGTTTGTGGGTTTGTAGGTGTTTTCTTGCTGTGGAAAATACAGTGTGTAAATCATGGCCCCACATAGGTTCAAAATTGCAAATCAACAGGATCGAATTCAAAATTTGTCGGGGGAAATTTGCAAACAACGGATGCATGATTCATGCCGTTTACTTGTGGGTTCCTTCGTGCATGCCATTGCCGCAACATTTGTTGGAATTTGTGAAACAAAACCCGTCAATTTTGAGAAAATGAATCCAAAATGAACAGCAAAATCCAAAATTGCAAGTAATTATAGTGTCCGATTTACAGAGAGACAACAACTAGAATTGTGTGAAATTCAAAGGGTGACCGTTCTGCGTCACGTTGGTGTTTACATGACATGTGCTTCGCGGACAAACAAGTGCAACCATCGCAGTATCAATACTTTTGAAAACGGCAAATTTGTTGAAATTTAATTTCGTAATATACAAATTTTCACTTCCCGGCCTCGATTTCAAATGTACCCTTGAATATGTTTTGACAAACTGCACACACACACACGTTTTGTCACACCAGCACTTGATTGCTGGCTAGATGAGGAAAATGCGTCAGCTCTCGCGTTTGCCTTGTTTTTTTTTTTTGTGGGTCAGAGTGGGGTTCGGGTGACAGTAGTCGGAACATCTAATGGCATTGGCGCATGCAAACACATTTTGCGTTCCCAAAATGTGGACGCATATGCAACTGGATGCTATTTTCCATGAACTCATGCTTTGTTGGACGCGTCATTGCTAGAAATTCCACAGGAAACATTTAATACTGGAACGTCCCACTGATGGAAATGCATACGGGCGGGAGCGTTGGCCTGGAAAATTACAATTAGGTACTGTTTGTGCCTTTTGTTTAGGCATGAATAGGCAATAATCTATTTTGTAGTTTATTTTGCACATGCAATTGAATGCTCAAGGTTAGGATCTGTGGGTGCACTTGAATGTTGTATTGTGTTTGTGTGTATGTTTCGGTGGTGTGAATTTATGTTTATATTCGTTTGCAACTTTGTGTCTTGAATATCAATGAACATTCATGAACATCAATGAATACAATGTGTATTAATGATTACCTATGACTATTTATGATTGTCAATGACATTAATGCATTTCAATACATATCAATGCATATTAATGCATATTCATGCATAGTAGTGCATATCAATGAATACTGAAGAATATCAATGAATATCAATGAATAGCAATGAATATCAATGAATATCAATGAATATCAATGAATATTCATTAATATCCATGATTGTCAATGAATATCAATGAATATCAATGAATATCAATGAATATTCATTAATATCCATGATTGTCAATGAAAATTACTGAATATTACTGAATATGGATGAATATTGATGAATATTGATGAATATTAATGAATATCAATGAATATTAATGAATATTAATGAATATTAATGAATATTAATGAATATTAATGAATATTAATGAATATTAATGAATATTAATGAATATTAATGAATATTAATGAATATTAATGAATATTAATGAATATTAATGAATATTAATGAATATTAATGAATATTAATGAATATTAATGAATATTTATATTGATTGTGAATGAGTATTCATGAGTATTAATGAATATTAATATATCCACGATATATGATGTTCAATGCGTGGAACTTAGTCGTAAATGCCTCAATTCCAGGGGTTGTTGCAGGGTCTTATTTTGCATTTGTTTGTATTTTGCCAAATTTTCTTTGTTAAAGCATCCTGGATTCAAAGTGGTAAGAACCAAATGCATTTTCGTACGAATTCCAATAAGGATGTTTGTTTTCATCACATGTTGTTGGTTCCAAAAGCAATGTCCTCAAATAATTTTACAGTACCGAACATTAATGACAATGTATGAAAACGAAACGGCTTTTGAATTTGACACATATTTATCAAAAAACGTTGCGGGGCTGTGTCGTGGTGTGCGGACGCCCACCAATTTTTGCGTTGTTAGTGAAACATTTTTCCAGCATGTACTTATGTTCCTCTCCTGGCGCAACCCGTCAACATGATGTTGCGGGGTTGCGGGGTTGGTTTCAAAATTGTAGTAGAGATTAATGTCGTACAGGAAAAACATTTTTCGTGGAAATCGTGAGTCACGCGACCAAAACGTGCAGGTTTGATTGAAGAGTTAAACATGTGGCGATGAACAAATACATAAAACATCTGAAGTATTTGCAGTCATTGCCGACCTCAGGTTGTTCAAAAAAACACAGGGCAAATCAAGAATCTCTACACTTGATTTTTGAACACAGGTACAGTTGGAGGCGACCAGATTTTGTCTGTGTAAACCCAATTCAAACAATTCTCGGCACAGGGAAGGCTTGCAAACATGACGTTGTGAAGGGGTTCTGCCCAACGGGACGGCTGCGAAGAATAAGCAACAAACGCGTTCCAAGGTCTGCACCTTTTTACATGTTTTATCACATCGGTGATGGTTGCCGTTCTGGAATGAGAACTGCGTTAAAACAACCTGCAGGTCTTAAAACGTCAAAGGGGGGGTTTGAAGAGACCGCGGTACGAATGAGGTGTGCCAATTGTGTCAAGGCTCTCGAATTGCAAGCAAAATGCTAAAAACAAATAAGAACAGAATTCACTGCAGGATGTTTTCACGTCGCTGTTACCATGTTGCGGTTTGCCACGTGGTATGGAATTGTTCACGGCTAGAATTTGGCCACTGACAATTACATTAGTTGGTTTGTTTTTGGACGGCTATGTTTTTCATCGTTTTATTATTACTTTTTTTTTTCTTGGTTTCTTGGCTTTTGGTTTCGTTGCTTCTTGGCTTCTTGGCTTCGTGGCTTCGTGGTTTCTTGGTTTCTTGGTTTCTTGGCTTCTTGGCTTCCTGGTTTTGTGGTTTCTTGGCTTCTTGGCTTCGTGGTTTCTTGGTTTCTTGGTTTCTTGGTTTCTTGGCTTTTGGTTTCTTGGTTTCTTGGCTTCTTCCATGTATCTATCTATCTTTTTATCCATCCATCCATCTATCTATCTATCTATTTATCCATCCATCCATCCATCCATCGATCTATCTATCTATCTATCTATTTATCTATCTATCTATCTATCTATCTATCTAGGTATCTATATATCGATCCATCCATCTATCTGTCTACCTACCTATCTATCTATCCATCCATTTACGTATCCAGCTAGCTATCCATCCATCTATTCATTTATCGAATGCCCACCTATTTATCTCTCCATCTATCAATGTGAAAGGTCTGCATCATCATCAAAATGATTCTCCACGCCCAAGCCAGCCCTGAACCGAACCAAAGCATACAATACACTAACCTTATATAAATGGATCGTAAACCAAGATTATGATGACATCCAATGCAACTATTTGCATCCTTGTGCCTCAACCTACACCCTAAATGTTTCCAGGGTACATGTTGTGTAGTATATACACCGTGAGAATCACAATCAACCCAGCACCTTGCATATGAAAATAACTGTTTTAAATGTGCTTGCGGGGGAGGCGCTGCGCCCCTCCCCTTCAATCCCACCTTTCCCTTTTTTTTCTCCTTTAAATCCAAATTTGCACACTTTTCAATACACCGGCTTAATTATTAGATATATAACCATACATGTATATATACATATTGATAGATGTTTCTGGTTGTTTGCATGCTTTTCATCCCGTAAGCCAATAAATAATATCTTTATTTGTTGGTCCAGTCGAATAGAAAATCATGCGTATGCATATGCAGCCACTGCCGCACAAACATAGTGATTTGTATAGACATTTTCTATCCAAATACAAAGCGTCATCCAACCCTACACAAACCCTACGCAGACCTTTTAACCAGCCTTCAACACAAAGTTGAAAGCAATCCTGAATGAACGCTAAGCCAAACACTACAAATGTATTTGACACAATTGTACACCCTTTACGGAACAAACCCGCACACACACACAGATACATGCATATATATATATATATTTTTTTTTTTGTATGTGTATGTATATGTGTATGTGTGTGTGTATGTGGGTGTGTCTGCACCCACATATTTCAAGTTACTTGTGAGCACATTGGGTATCTTCAACAAACCCTAATTCAGCCTGGACAAAAAGGTAAACCCCCAGCAGACGTTCAGCCAACGTTGATTGGATAACGATACACCAGCTTTGAAAAAAAATTTTGAACCAAAAATCAATGAAGACTTAGGAAAAAATCATGAAAATCATGGACAAGTCAATGCAAACCGAAGAAAAATCAGTGAAAACCATGGAATATTTGAGGATGAACGCGTGCGCGAAAGATTTCAGGTCCGAAATGCAGCAAATGGCGTGTTTCAGCTTCAAAATGGAGCAAATAGGAAGTAAAAGTAAACCATGACCAAAAAACAAGCCGAAAAACTAAAATTCCTTAAGCAAAGTCGCACCTACCTTGTTCTTTGTAGCCGGCATAGGTTCGCCGAAATGCTGCAACACAATGTCGCGACAACAAAGCTTGTCACCTCGCATGTGGCCTATACGGGCCGTGCGCTTGGATCGTAGAGGACCATTCTGGCCAATCAGTTTCTTCCATGGCCTGGGGGAAGAAGGCGACAAAGCATCTGGCTTTCCAAAACAAAGCCTTACTACCTTTAGAGTGGCAAAAGGACCACCAAAGTGTCACTCTTAGATTTACATTTGTGCGTGAAATGTTTTATGTTGGAGTCGTTTTTTGAATAGCAGATGTGCTCTGATTTTTGTTGGGTTTCCTTCATAAGGCCGGCATGCGACACTGTGGACCACAATGAGTACAGGTCCTACATGGGTTTGCGGGTCAAAATTCGTGTAAGCACAATCAAAAATAATTGTTTCATCGGGGATTTTGGTAGCGAAGTCGGTTTTTCTAGAGTTTATACAATTTTCAGTCCTTAATGTTAACCGTAGTGAACGAAAATGGTTTGAATGACGATGAAGATGTAACAATGGTCACTGTTCGATTGAATACTGAACACGGATCTCGTCTAGGAAGGAAAAGGGGGGGGCAGTTAAACATTTTTCGGTACCTGAAATGGTTCAAAAGAGTAATCCTCCTATAGCCTATCTATTTCAAAAAAATGCTACCTTTCACCAAGAGGTTTTGGTACTTTTTTCTCTTTTGTCCAACTCTCCTCAATGTTGTTTTAGTTATGTTAAATTTTCTTCTGGTACATCGTGGAAGGGATTGAAAATAAATATGGTACCAGACTTTGAACCGCCTCGACAGCAACCCGACGGCAATATTTGTTTCCATTTTATAGGGGGTGCGTCGCGGTGAATCCATGAGGACCAAGTGTTCCCCACCGCGTGATCCCTCACCATATTTTCTTTCTGGCGTTTATTTGTATGCGCCCCGGTTTTTCACAGAGCTTGAGGGTTTCTGTTTGGATCGTTGCCTAAAGGTTGGGGCGTGCTACATATCCTGGTCTTGGTGGTTATTCATGTGAGTCCGGTTAAGGGCATTTGGTTTCTGTATCCAGGACTGAAACTGAAAATGCGGAAAAAATATGGTTGTTTATTTTTTTTCCTTGATATATTTTTTTTTGTCGGGGTGGAATCATGACCGTGGGGCGTGCACCACCATGCAGGTCAAAAAGTATTTTCCGAATGTCGTCACAGTATACTATTTTGTTCCAAAAAGAGGAGGTGCTGGACCCAAGGGTGAGGCAACCAACGGCATGGCCGCCAGGGGGTGTCCATGTTTTTCACCTGCATCGTGTGACGTCACCACCACACTGTTTGCAGTGTAAAATGTCAACCCTGTCCGTGGTTTCACTTGCGATGAGGGGTGGTGGCAGGTTTCTAGCAACCGTGGGGCTTGTACGCTTTGTCAGAAACATCAAACATCCTCCGTTTGACAACAGCGTGTTGGGATGACATGGCGTTTCAATTTGAATTTTGTAACTTCACAACATCGTGTCGCAATCATGTGCGAAATGAAAGCGACGGAAAGGAAAACAACAAACAGTTGCAGCCGCCCGCGTTCCCAGCGTGTCACGACATATGGTGACCCAATCGTATGCAACAGTGTGGGTCCAAAAATCATCCGTTGGGTCACATGACATTGCGTTGTCGATATATGCAGACGTCTTAGGCCTACCGAAAACAGAAGTGGGCGGCTGGCAGCCAACCCTATGTCATGTTGGTGGTGGTGCCTCGTGGTTGCTTCTCTCCGGTCAAACTGAGTACACCACACTAACCCGCTCATGGATTTTTACGGAAGTATTTGACCGCGTGCGCCTTGATCAGCGCAGCCGTAAGGACTATGTGAGCCGTGCAATGATCGACCATCACCGTTCCTTGAAGTTGACTTCCATTAACGGCATCAACTAGTGTTTCGTTGCTCCTTGGAGGGGCAGCGGTGTCTGCCCAAGAAGAAGAAAAAGAGGAATGCTCCCCTGCACATTGACCCTGCCATGCATAGTACCGTGGCTGACGGCAACAGGGACGCAAATCCAACCCAGCGCGCGAGCAAAACTTAGCCGGTAGCAACCCCAGCCTCTCGCACACCACTTCAGTCCACACACCCTCTGAGTACATGTATGCCTTCGCCATGGTATGAGACAGAGGAGCGCCTGTATGCCCACATCAGAGCTGCCTTTTTCGGGTGCAGGGCTAATTTTATTCTAGGATTTTGGCCTTGCACGTCGATTGACGAGCCTACTTTGGGCACAGGCGCCGTTGGTGAAACTAAATGTAAAATGTTTTGACACATACAACCATGCGAACCGTTGTTTGCAAAATTTTTATTGGCTGGTAATTTGCGGTCGCCAAAACGTTTCTACCCAACAAATGTCTCCAATGTGTTGGTCCAAATATTTTTTTTGGGCTTAGGTGCTGAACTTTTGCATCGTGCCCCTGATGAATTTTTTATTGTCGTTACTGGACTTCTTCAATTATCTTTCATCCCACGGAAACATCCTAAACAGTTGGCGCGAGACGATTTTCATGATGCTTGCGAAAAAGGCGAGGGCAACACATCAGGGTATTCTATAACAGATATGTTTATATTTTGTTATACCGTCGCGAGGACCCGCTTGAAAAAAATTAGCGGCTTGAAGAGCAACAGAGTTTTCGAGCTGCTGGATGCAAGTGCCAATTTAGTGGTGGACAAAATTCTGGAGGCAAACCAACCGTTGCGGATAGTCAGTGATGATTTGCCCATAGCATTCGGCAGGGTAAATTGGGAAGTTTTGTGGGCAACAATCGGGGTGTTTCAAACCACCTGGCCTGGTCGTTCGACAGAATTTACTTTGGTCAAACCGATGAAGTAGAATCAGGATTTGGTCTCAGCAATAAATGTGACATCAAGGCAGGCGTAAGACAAGGATGTGTGTTGAGTCCCCATTTGGCCCGCGCTGTATTGGAAAAAACTATGCGGAAGTGGCGTCACAGCATTGGCCATTTGGGCATTCATTTACAAGATGGCGTTCGGCATCTAATTGATTTGCGTCGCGCCAATGATATTGGACATGCATAAAACAGTCAACAGCAATATGGATCCCCTGCGGGAAAAAAGGTGCGGAGGAAAAAACAGTAAAAATGATATTCCGATATTTGTGCACTCCGGGAGCAAAGTTTGATTGTTTGAAGGAAGCGGAATGCCTCGAAAGAGAAAAAATCCTCGCCGAGCATGTGCAGATTTCAGGCTATTTACCTTCTTCGTCAAGTCCTAAGCCGTTGGGATACAGATTTAAACCTGCAAGCGGCAGCACGGGCGTTTTGTATTTTATGCAATAAAAATTTCTCATTTTGTTAACGTTTTTTATTGCTTCCACGCTGTTTTTTCACCAGTGGCATGTTTTGCGGCAGGCCACCGAGCAATCCACCAGACCGAACTGAAAAAATTGGTTGTCCAATTTCGCAAACGGTGACAGACTGTAGTTGGACCGCCGGCAGTCTTGACTGGAGCTTGCCATGGCACACCATCTCACACGAATGGAACAATCGGGTGAAAAAACATGTGGATCAATCTAGCATTCCTTCCTGGGCGAGGTTTTGTGTGCAGCACCATTGGAAATTAGCATTTTACATGACCAATTTGTCAACGAATCGTTGGGTCCGTCCTGTGCTTGCTTGGACGCCAATGGGGAAAACGCGTGTTGGTCGACCTCACTCTACCTCGGAGTGAAAAGAAGATGTATTTTGTTGGTACAAAAATTGAGGCAATTGGTTGTTGCTCGCTGCAGACCAACGTGGTTAACTTTCCGCAGTGATTTTATTCAATATTGCTGCTGCAATGGATGGCCACCAACATACCAACAACAAACCAAAGGTATGTACGGTAAATTGTTTCACTGGCCGGGGCCCGCAATGTGCTGTCCGGGCGCAAAGTTGAAAGTTCCTCCAGGTCCACGTGGTCCACGTGGCCCACGTGGTTTCCACTCCAACAGTCGTCGTGCACATTTATTCGGGGACAATGCGACAACGTGGCAAGCGAACTTCCAATATTGATTGCGCCATGTAGCACCGCGTGTGTAGAGGCCGACATTTTCGACAAACATATGGGCTCGTTCGTTCCAAATATCGTCCGTTTCATCCCATTCCAACAACCAATGTGTGCGCGGAGGTGGTGCGACGATGTTTCAGCATAGTTTGCGTAAGTCAACGTCCATTGTTTGCAACTGTCTTTTTCTGCATGGCGCGATGCCCTGCAGCAAAGCAAGCAACAGATGAGACACATGTATCGAAATAATTTAAGTAACTCCCAGTACCAACGGCTCGATCAAGAAAATCGTCCTGTTTGCGTGAACACCTTTTATGGCTTTCTGCAAGTGGGATGCCGCATCGATATCTTGTCCGGCGGAGCCATTAGACTCAGCAAGCGCCCCAGCCTTTTTTGGCTGTCACCGTTTCGTAAAATTTTGGTTCAGCGGGGGGTTGCCCTTCGTTTGTCAAAACCGCCGGGCCGTCAAGGTCTAGCAGCAAGCCGACCCCGCAGAGACACTCCACCAATGCATCCAAAATCCAATCCACATTCAGCCGCCGTGGCAGCACAGAGCAAAGTCATTTACGAATCGTAAACCCAGCACCCGTTTCAGCCCATCCCAACCATCCAATCCATCCATATTCGCGTGCGCAGTGTCGCCACATTTCCATTGCATCTTGTAACATGGGATTAATTCAACAAACGAGGGCTCAACACACGTGCCCTTGTTGCACACCCCCTGTGATGTCAAACTTAAGGTTTGTATCAGAGTCACCGTTTGCTTCACCAGGTTTGTCTTGGTGTATCTGGTGCGGAAACCATGCCAAATGGTGAGAAATGCCGTGCCATTCCATAGGGCACGCCAGGACATGCGATCAAACCCTTTCGATAAATTTTCATTCATTACCCAAACTGGTATGCCACATGCCGACGCTTTATCTAGAACCATGCTGACCGTCACCACATGTTCCTCCAGGCGCCGGTAAACCATATTGCTCCTGTGGTTGGGGAAACTCCAAGGTGTGTTCCTTCCGTCCCAACAAGAAGTACGCAAACGCTTTGCAGAACAAACTGGTGTTCGCCACTGGTCTGAAGCCAGATGGCTGGATGGCCCGCGTTATTTTCGGCTGCATCGAGAGCACCAGCACACAACGCTATATTATAAAATTGTAAAAGGCATTGTAATAGATCAATACGAACAAATTGTTAACAATTTAGTTGCAATACCGATGTGGCATTGCTTCCAACCTGTGGGCAGGCATGGGAACGTCCCCAGCACCACCAACAAAAACAAACTCAAACACGATTGCAAAATCATCCGGTGGTGGTCGCTGGACAATTTGGCGCCCAAAAGCTATGAACAATTGTTTGCACAAATGTTTCCAAACATATGTTGCAAACAACGGCTGAAACGATAGGATCCCCAAATTTTCAACATCGCACGGTGCAATTTCCGAGCTTGCAAGCTGAGTTCTTTTCTTCGAAGCGGTGTTGTGGCATGCCCTCGGTCCCAACAAGAAATTTCAAAAATCGCATGGACGGTGAAAAGTGCACATGTTGCAACCCAGGTTCCCCACAGGCATGTGCGGCATCCACCAGAAGCACTCCTACTATTTCCCACGTGTCGATCCTAGTTTGCAACAAACATGTTCCGAAATATGCTTGTGATACTAGAATGGTTGGTTGTTTTGATCGGGTTTCGGTTTCCATTTCCGTAGTTGATGTTGACGGCGCACATCATTGCCAGAAGACGTTTCCAACACCAGTATGCAATGGACGCGCTGGTGGTTGTTCACCCCATTAGGTAAAAAACAATAACACCATGAGGCAACCAAATGAGATCCCACAGGAGTCAAATCAGTTTGTACCAAGTCTCCATCCATGGAGCGTCCGCAAGGAGGCATTGGCTCCACCTTGTTCAGCGAACCGTCGGTTTCGCACAACGAGACCGTCTTAAGTAACCCTGCGGGAAAGCATCCACCCTCTACCATTCCGAGTGCCAACGCCAGGAAAAAAAATCAATCAACGTCCTCAATACGAAGGACCTCTCCGAGTGAAGCATTGAAGTCGCATGCCACAATCGGAAATGCACCAGCATAAACATCATAAACACAATTCTTAACCAGGAGGGTTAAAAAAATCATAAACAAGTATACATTTCGCCAACTTCAAAATTGCTTCCCACGACATGGGAAAATAAAAGGAAAATAATTGGAATTTGCAAGGGCCGATTGAAAAATGCAAAACGCACAACCCTTCCGAGTACGCATGGAAATTCGTATGTGCCATTTTTTGGTGCGGGCAAATGGGACACCCCAAGGCCAACACTTTTGTTTGCAAACCCGCCACTCATGTAAATACGATTTCAAACATGTCTTCACGATCAGCTTGCCAAATTTCCAACAGGACCAGCAAATCACAATGCCAAAAATCAGTTTCAATCATGAAATCATCAAGCCTTTCTTGTTTCCAAATGCTTTGCACTTTTACCGCCATGACATGCCACTAAATGAATTCCTGCCCCAAAGTGCTCATGACTCATGTCAATCGCTTCTTTCGGAAGTCCGTTGAGTGACTTCCGACCACAGGATTGACCACAGGCTTTCCATGAACACCGGTGTTTGCGGATCCCCACTCGAGAGGCATGGCTGCCCTCACCTCATCGCTGATCAAACCCTCATCCACTGAATCAAACCATCACCCAACGTTGTGAAATCTTTTGTCTGTCCGAACTTCTACATAGAAGTCTTTGTAGCGGACCGCGACATTTTGGATATCGTGATGATCCAGTTCAGTGAGCATCTTCTTCAGCTTGGGGCGAATGCAACCAACATACTACATATACAAACGGCCATCGTGGAGCAAATCATCGAAGGCACAGTTGGACAAATGGTTGCTCACGATCTTTCCACAGTTGCGAATCCAAACTAACTTGGCGCCACGAACCAATATTATCAAATCGGTTATATATGCATGAAGTTGCTCCTCCCAAGTTTGTCGCGGACGCCGCGCGTAAAAGCGTCTGTGTGTAAAGGCGTCTGCGTGCAAAAGGGTTTGTGTGACGAAAAGGGCCTGTGTAAAAGCGTCTGGGTGACAAAAAAGGGTCTGTGTGTAAGAGCGTGTTTGTGCAAAACCGGTGTGTGCAAAAACGTTCTGTGTGTAAAAATGTCTGTGTGTGTGTGTGTGCTTGTGTGTGTGTGTGTGTAAAAACGTCTGTGTGTAAATGCATGTGTGTGCAAAAACGAGTGTGTCATTGTGTCCGTCAAAAAAAACCAGTGTGCAAAAGTGTCCGTGTGTAAAAAACGTCTGTCTGTGAAAACGTTTGTGTGTAAACGCTTTTGTAAAGACGTTCTGTGTGTAAGAGCGCCTGTGTGTTTGAAAGTGGTTGTGTGTAAAACAGCATGTGTGCAGAAACGTCCGCATGTCATTATGTATACTGCGTCTTCACATCTTAATTTTCGCGTTTGCGCTCTCCGGTTCTCACATCTTCAACTCTTAGATTTCCACATCTTATATCGCGTTTGTTCCATCTTTCAGCTTCACATCTCTTTTTTTGACAACTTAATTTTCTCCTCGTACATTTTCTCTTCTTACAGATTTTTTCTTGCATCATCTCATCTTGCACCTTCTCTTCTTCCATCTTCTTGTTTTACATTGTCTCTTCTTACATGTTCTCGTCTTCCATTTTCTCTTCTTACATCTTCTATTCTTACATTTTCTCATCTTACATCTTCTGTCCTCAATAAATTTTTTTGTCTTATGTTTTCTTTTCTTACATCTTCTCATCTGAAAGGGGAATGACCCTTTGAGCGCCGTGAAAGTGAAAGTGAAAAACTGCTCATTTTAAATCTGTTCATTTTATATTCTCTCATGTTACATCTTCTCCATAACAAATTCCCTTACATCATACATCTGAGTAACTTGCTCCTCTTCGCTCTCGGGCCATCCGTCGTCGAGTTTTTTGAATACAAAGCATTTACGTAGCGTGATTGCGTTGGAGATTTCATAGACGGCCGAATTTGTTCTCCATGCCCTGAAAATCTTGCAAAAGCAGCGATCACGGATTTCTACAGAATTGCGTCGTCGTAAGGTAGGCATGATCCATGGGTGTGCCTTCACGAGCCCGCACTTGGAGTTGAATTTACCCAACTTCGCAAACCAGTAGCACGCAGCACCCAATAGTAGTAGTACTCAGACTCACACTAGCAGAACATGTACTTGGACAATTTCTGCAGGCAACTCAGCGGATGTACGGGAGGATCGGCATAAGAAACACGCACCAAGGTTCAGATCCAGTGCTTGTGGCTGAAAAAAATTGTAATTTTCATAATTTGATTCAGCATATTCCTCGGCCGTGCCAATGGTTGCACGTCGTTGGAACACAATCAGCTATGTCAACGCCTATGCTCCAGAGATCGCCATTGTTTGGCGGAACACCTGGACTTGAACCGGTTGCTCTGCGAATTGCCCGCATCAATGAAGATCTTGCAGAACTTCAGGATCTTTCACCACACATAGGTTGCTAACGAGGGCTGTAAATGTCACAAACGACCACAAAATTTCTTGTCGTATGTCCTTTCGTTGCCACTGATTGCAGGACATGCTGGAGGTTGCCATGCGGGATCTGGATTCTCAGCAGGCGACGATTTGCAACAAGACTTTCGGTTGCAACCGTTTGCAGTGCAAGAATTGGGAAGAATCCAGTTTAGCCAGTATTTTGCGTTTTGTTTTCATGACTCTACTGACTTTTCTGACTTTACACTGGAAAAAGTGCAGGCAGAGGCGGCATTGGAATTGCAGCGCCTGCGAGTGCGATTGCTGGACGGACTGTGCCCAGCGAAATTGCGCCAAAGTGAGCGCGTGAAACGCCTCGCCAAGCGCCTCGCGAGATTGGAACTGAATGTGGGACGTGCCTTGGCTGTTGGAAACTGATTTGCCGGTTTGCCCCGTTTGTATCAATTTGTTATGAAGTGGATTGAGGTGCTTAATTGCCAATTGTGCGTGTTACACCCTGTAAAGGCGAGCAAACTGAGTGCGTTAGAGTGATGGAGGCCAGCATGCGTTTTTCCCGTTTGGCCTTCAATGGCAGGATTGTAATGGTGGGGACAGGTATGCCACCGTTCAAGTGTTTTATTTTAATTTTTAAACCATTGTACATGTGAACATGAAACATCCTACCGTTGGCATTGATAATCATTGGAATGCAAGGCTGTGCTGTCCACAGTCGAGAGGCCTCGTGCAGACCGCACATTTGCGGGAATTGATTGTTCACAAAGGGATCGAAGATCACAAGAAAACACACGATCAACAAACAAAACATTTGTGATACACTTCCCATTTTACACTGCATTGGCTCAAACATGTGTTCCAGGAACGGTGCTGTAGCTGAGGCTGTGTGGGTGTCCGAGTTCCTGCAGTGCTTCATGCTGCAAAAAACCATTTGGTTTTTCACAAGTTTTGCATTCACTTTTCGCCAAGGTGCCAGCACTTGGGCACGGCCGGCCTGTTTCTTTCTTTTCACTTGCTGAATCTGGGTGCCGCGAGAAGCTGCATTTGCGCAGTCATCATTCAAGTATTCTACAGGGGTGATCATGAGGTGAACCCCCAACACAATGTCACAATGGGGATTTCTCATCGGACTGGACCTTTCTTTTGGTTTGCCATGTTCTTTTCATTTGTTCTTCTTGCTCTCATGTGTATGTCAAGGAAAACAGATTGACCGGTTGACCATGGAAAACTGAAGCACGCAAATCACTGACATTGAGGCACCAGACGTGCGCTGGGGTTGATTCCTCAGTGACACCCGACTCGGGTAAACAATCTGCTTGGGCATTACAATGTTCTGGCGTTCTGCGTTTTCATGTTTACCTTTGCAAGATTCAAATTAGATCTTCCACATTCGTACCATAGATTGCCAAAGGTGGCGGGTTGCAAACATTGCAAAAGTCCTACTGAAGGCATGGATACCAGGATGAGATCAGAGAACGAGGACGCATTTTCCGATTTCGAAGTATTTGTCAAAGAGGCTAGTTGTGCAGCAAGAATGGAGGGCATGCATCAACACATCAGCAGGACTACCGCCTTCAGCCCCAGTGCATGAGGATTACCCAGCAGGAATGCCCAAATTTGAAGACCTTCGACAGAATCAGGTGATGACCGGAGATCATGAACATGTGACACTATGTAATTATGTATTTACGTGGCAATCTGGTGTGCCGGGCTGTCAAGGACCGAACATTGCAAGCCCTACGGGCTGAGCCTTCCTGGGGCAGAAAATCTGAGGTCGGATTGCAGAGTATTGCCGCAGATTTTGATGTGCCGAAACGAGCCTTGCAAAGTGACGCTCAGGGCCCTGGGCAGTGAGTGCAGTTGCCACTTGATAACAATTCCGACAGGTCATTGATGAGCACCAGGGTGATGCAGGCAAAGGATAGCAAAAGGGAACCTCTTGCATGTTACTGTCACAAATTTGAATTCCGTTCCGAGCGAGTTTGCCATTTGATCCATCTGTGGGAATGGTGGAGGTAAAATCATTGAAGAGGCCGGAGGAGGAACATTGAATTATCATGCATTTTTTTCTCACTGTTACAGGGAAAACTGTTTTCCCTCGGGAAAACACATTCCTCTGCATGTTCAATGTTTAGACACCTGAACCAGCAGAAACCCGTTTGAACTTCGTTTGCTTTCAATTTTTGTTGCTGTCAGCCTTTCCTCTCATTGGTAGCAGGGCAGCATGGACAAGCAACAGGTCATTCAGACATTTGATCATTCTCAGCAGCCAACACAGCTGACCTGCAAGATAGATGTGAAATCGAATCTTTAATCGAATCTTTGATTTCACTTGCCCTTGGTACTTTTGACCCCCATACTGTATACAGAAGTGCTTCACTTTTAGCGTTGATGTAGGAACTCCATGGCAACCAGTCCGTTGCTGCCGTTGCACAAGCTGCTGCTTTGCTTAGAGTGGCTGCCGACATGGTCGCTCTTGCAGGCAGAGATTTGTTGCAAGGAATTGAGGCCTGGATGGGAATCCGATAGGGACACTGTATGCAGGAAAGGTGCTATACTGATGGGACATCAAGGCAGGTGGGGAAGGCATTGGCATTTCAAACATTGAGTGTGCAGGAGACTTTCCTGGCAAAGAGGGCTCTTTCCCAAGCTTCAGCTTAGCGATTTGTGCTTCCGTGGTTCTTTCCAGCTGCTTCTACTTTGGCTGGCGCCTTGTCAGCGAAGAATGCCTCAGAGCAGTTTGCAGAGGCAACATGAGGCAACTATCGTATGGGGCAACATGATTTCTTTGTGGCTCAGTGGGTGCCGGGTAGGCCCATCCTTTCCGCTAGAATCTGAGGAGAAACGGGCCAGCTATGCAGCGGGGAAACGGCTGGCACACTTGGAATTTTGGCTTTTGATTTGAATTGGTGAGTTGGTATTTTGTCGTGAGATCTAGCAATGACCGCAACAGTTCAGAGAGAAAGAAAGCAGCCGCTTGAAGGGATTATCATATTTCTGTGAACATGGGATCGCTTTGGCTGTGAGAGGCTGATCATCTCATTATTTGTATATGTGTTCTTGGTTGTTTGCTCAAGCGCACTTTACTTTGGACTTTGGTTTTTGTCTCATAAGTGCAGCGCGTGGCGATAGGGCCACAGGTTGCACAGCCAAATTCTTGAGAAGACATGAAGCGAGAAGGGCCCATGAGCAATGGCACCACGAAGCGGCCGAAAAATCACGCAGTGGGTGGCAAGGACAGCAGAGTGCCCGGCTTGTGGAGTCCATAGCTCCGTGATGCTCGGGGCAGGCTAAGGAGGAAAGGTGAGGAAACAGTCGGAAACAGCAAAGAAATCTATTGCTCCCATGGGATGTCCAGTTATGTCCAGTTATGTCCAGTTCATGAATGTATTACTTCTTCGGAAAAACACACAATCCAACGGGCGACGTTGACAGAGGCGGAGGACATTGTGTTGATGTCTTCACCAGGAGATGCCCAGCCTGGGGGCACCCAACATGAGGCCTCGGTCACAGACTTACTTCACTGCCGGGCAAGTGATGGTCATTTCGGAGGCAGGGCAGTTCTATCATCAGAATTTGACAAGAATGACAAAACATGTCAAGAGATGAAGTGACTGGCACACCCAATGGATACTGACAGATTCTGAGATACGCCATGCCATACGAGTAGATTTTCCTTTCTTGGCTTTGTCGGGGAATCTGCTTTGAAACTCGCATCACGCGAGTGACTGGGTCAAAGATCCTTTGCTACTCCTCTCTTGCGATATCTCTTGAGGTCTTGGAAGTAGAAGATCCACTTGCAGAAGTGCAGGAGTTGTCCAGACGATTGGACAGCAGTCGCGGCTGCTTGTTGTCATCGTCCTATGAATATCCTGGAAGGCACAAGGGCTGCAAGTCAGGTTAGAAAAAGTTAGATCCGAGTTTCATTGGTTCCCCGTACTTGCCATGATCTGTTGGCAGTTGAGTTCCTGTTTTCAGCTTGCATTGTTTGAGTTTGAGTGACAGATGCCATGCAAGGTATGCGCTGTGGACTCTGGGCTTTGCAGATCCACCGATAGCTTTAGAGGCTTGGAACAGGAAGTTCGAGGTGAGTGCCCTGAACTGCCGTGGCCGGCCATTCCTGCCTACTATCTTGGGCATGTTGAAAGCAACATCTGCTGTGTCGGAGGTCAAGCCCCTTGATTTGGAGTGGCAACTTTTGACTCTGCGGGGTAGCATCTCGAAAGTGTTTTGAAATGATAATGTAGGGCTTTTCTAAATCATCGTACCGAATTGTGATGATGTAAATTGTCATGATAATTGCAATTGTAGTCACGGTAGTGTCGTGTACTTGACATGGGATACTATGAGATGCTAAGCGGGATGAAACGTGTCACATGAGGTTAAGTTATGTATAATTTGGGTTCATGCGGTGCCTAGGACTAGCCTCTCTCTTCGGATGATTTTGTGGAAAGTATGGTGTTAAAGGAAGTGGATTCTGAGAAACAATTCCCGTATCATCCTGTTTCCATGTTTTGCATCATTGGCCAACAAGTCATCCAGTGGCATGTTTGTAATGTTTGTTTGTGTATATGATGTAATGTTGTGCAATGTGATGTAGTGCAAGGTCATACAAATGGTTGCAATCACATGAAATGTAGTTCATTGGAACCAAAAGTGGTGTCAAGGTTGTCAATCTAATCTTAGACTTAGACTTGGTTCAATCGTTTCTTTAATCAATCTCTGCCAACGAACATGGAATACAATCCAATACCATGTTCTGGTTGCACTGCAGGATGGTTGGTTCTGACAAGATCAAGGGCGAGGTCATGGAAGCAACGGGCTATTTCTCAGAGGAAGAGAGGTCAAAACAGCCAAGCATTTTCTCCGTCATCAGAGCTTTCGTGAACTTGTTTGAATCTGCAGAGGATGCTCACCTGGGTTTGTATGGGGCTTTTGGCTATGACTTAGCTTTTCAGTTCGAGAATGTCAAGCTCCACAAAGACAGAGATCCTAAGCAGAGGGACTTGGTGTTGTACATCCCAGACAGCATGCTGATCGTGAATCACCAGACACAGGAGTCCTGGCAAATGAAGTATGACTTTGCATTCGCTTCGGATGGTAAAATGCTGAGCACGAGAGGCATGGACGACAAAGGTGCAGAAATTGCCTTCAAACCCAGGACGCAGTTGCCTGCGGGCAAGGAACGACGGGAGCTAAAGCCTGGCGAATTTGCAAAACTTGTGGAAGTCGCCAAGCAGAAGTTCGTACGGGGTGACTTGTTTGAGGCAGTCCTTTCTCAAACCTTTCATGAGCCTTGCAAAGCAAGACCCAGTGAAGTATTCCATTGTCTGCAGAGGCGGAATCCTTCTCCGTATGGCTTCTTGATGAATCTGGGAGAGGAGGAATATCTGGTTGGAGCATCCCCCGAGATGTTCGTGCGCGTGGAACGAAATCTCAAAGGGGTTCGTGTGGAGACTTGCCCAATTAGTGGCACCATTCGACGTGGCAAAGATGCCTTGGAGGATGCAGAGAACATCAAAAAGATTCTGTCAGATGCCAAGGAAGAGTCGGAGATCACCATGTGCACAGATGTTGACAGGAATGATAAGTCTCGCATTTGTGAGCATGGCAGTGTCCAAGTCATCGGGCGACGTCAAATTGAACTCTACAGCAAGCTCATTCACACTGTAGACCATGTTGAGGGATACTTGAGACCAGAGTTTGATGCCATAGATGCCTTTTTGGTCCACACATGGGCTGTGACAGTTTGTGGGGCTCCAAAGACTTGGGCAATGCAATTTGTCGAGGAGTGCGAGCAAACTCAGCGTCGTTGGTATGGAGCTTCCGTTGGTCATGTTGCCTTTGATGGGCACTTGAACACTGGACTCACGCTCAGAACAGTGCGGATCAAAGAAGGTGTAGCGGAGGTTCGTGCAGGAGCGACCTTGCTGTTCGACAGTGTGCCAGAGTCTGAGGAGAAGGAAACAGAGTTGAAAGCTTCTGCATGTCTCAATGCTGTTCGAAATCCTCATGACTTGCCTCCAGATATTGGCCACACGCCAAGTATTCCTTTGAAGCAGGCAAACCATAAGGTAGTCTTGATAGACTTCGAGGATAGCTTCGTCCACACTCTTGCAAACTACCTCCGGCAAACTGGTGCAATAGTTACCACTGTGAGGCATTCTCAGGCAGAACATGCTTTGGCTTCTTCAAAGCCAGATCTTGTAGTTCTGTCCCCAGGGCCAGGCCGGCCCACCGACTTCGGGGTCTCAAAGCACATTGACAGATTGCTGAAAATGGGATGTCGGATTTTCGGAGTTTGCCTTGGACTCCAAAGTATTGTCGAGCATTTCGGAGGAAAGCTGGGACAGCTGCCCTTGCCCATGCATGGGAAACCTTCGGAAGTGAAAGTCCACGCGGTTGGACATGATGGTAGCGTTGTTCCAGCAGAAAAAGCAGGACCAATTTTCAAGAGCTGTCCGTCAAGCTTCGTTGTGGCAAGATATCACTCGCTTTATGGTTTGCGCCCACTCCCTGAGTGCTTAGTGGAGACGGCCTCCATTATGCCAGGAGTGTCTTCGGGTGATGGAGTTGAGGCAAGCAAGCCCATTGTGATGGCCATTCAGCACAAAACGCTGCCCATTGCTGCTGTGCAATTCCATCCAGAGTCAATCTTAACAAGCCCGGAGCTTGGTTTGCAGATGTTGATCAATGCCTTCTCCTTGTGACGACCGCCTGAGCTGAAGTTCAACCAGCTTTTGCGATTGTACAGTGCTACAGGCTAGCCATACCCAGAGCTACCAAAATGGCTGTAAAGGTTGCCAGCTAAAGACGGTGCTTTGGGAAACTGCGGCGGACGAATCTTTTGTGAGTTTAAAAAGTAGAAGTGGCGCTCCCCCATGTTCTGCCGGAGGCATTTCGCCTTGTGTAGCATTTACTCAGCGTGCTGAGTGGAAACTGGTCATGTGTAAACATGCTACTTTTTCTGCTGCATTCTGCCGCATTTGAGGAATCTATCGACCTGCATCGATTGCCGATGTTGACGGACCAGCACGTGCACAGATCCTGATCCAAAACATATAAGGTCTTCGAGCTGAGGGCCCTTCAGTAGGAAACTTCAAGCTGCAGCAGGATCTGTGCCGAGTGGAGGCAAAAGCCACGAACTGCTAAGGACTGTTGAAGCTGTGTCCCAACCTCCGCTCCTTGAATCTTTCTGGAAACGAGGCCGGGGATGGCTGCATCTTTTTCTTGTGCCTCGAGCTTTTGTTATTCCACCATTCAGAATATGCAGAAAACTCCACCAGTCGGAACTTTGCAGGAAAGCCTTACAGAGAAGGTTTTGGATATTTTGCGTGAGATGCGGCCTTCGCGCTTGCAAACTCTGGTGGGGCTGACTACACCTGAGCCAAATTGAGCAGTTGTGGACATAGAATTGCAGTGCATGTTTCAGACCTAGCACTTTTCCGCGCTCTTGACAGGCTTTGCCATTGCTGAGGGCCTCACATTTCCGGATAGTTTGCACTTTGGGGGTGTTTCCATCATTGACGAAATTGGAGCTCCCCCTGCATGTACCAGTGCCTTCGCCAGCATGGGTGGCCAGCAGCGGCTGCAACCGGTTGCAAGCACATGCACTTTCCTGGGTGTCACGCTGCTGCTGTCTATAGATGTGGCTGCCATGGAGACGCGAGGTGACTTCCGCCATTGTCAAGGCAGAGGCTTTGCAGTCCCTCAGGTTGTATGGCCCACTGCAGGAGGGCTTGCCACCGGGCATGTGTTTGCTCCAAGTGTGTGCAGATTCATGTAGACAGCTTGTATGTGAGCGGTTTCCTTTCTCTTTGGCATATTTGGCATATTTTTTCATTTGTGGCTGGGCTGCATTCCAACGCTCTAGGATGACTTGATGGACCTCATTGGCAGCGGAAAGCTTGCACAGCTAAAGGACCTAGGGGATGCCCAATTGCACGCCATAATTCTGGGATTTTGGATGAGCTTTTTGACCACGGTTGAAGCTGCGAAAAGTGCATTTGCGATTTCTCATTTAGTTTCAAGGTTTTGAATGAAGCGATCTTCGATTCCATGTTGTTCCATCGCCCGAAGCGTGCCTAAGCCCTCTGGTTCTGAAGCACTGCAGGAGCTCTTTCTATCCACCTGCCCTAGTCATGTGGTGGCGAGCGCCGCCAAAGCATGCCCATTGCGGGCAGTGGGCATCCCTGTGGACCCTCCTTGTGCTGCAAAAGAATTGGCAGAGATCATCCAGGCACTGGTGCAGAAAGCAAAACAACCAGTTGCTGCTGTAATTACTGCTGCAATCTGCTGCACTTTAATTCATTTTAATATATTTTAATTGTTTGTTCAGATGAAGTGTGCAGTGAGGCAACTGGCAAACGGCTGGAGTCGCTCTCGATTCCAAGCAGGCGGGTTCGAATTGTTGCAGAAAAGTTTTACCTTTGCATGCTTGTCAGCTCTTAGCATGCAGATTAATTCAGACGTGCTGCAGCAGAGCAGCCCTCAGGGTTCAACCCTTGGTGGGACCTGACCTTGGCGCTCTGCTGGCGGAATACTGCCCGAATCTCTCCACACTTTGCATCAACAGCGAGAAGGTGTTGACACTTTGTCATGCAAAGCAGTGCGTATAATTGGAGCCGTTTTCTACTGACTCCCTTGCCGCCATTTACCCAGCACGCTGTGTTTGAATTTCCATACCTCCCAATGTGTTTGTTCTTTGTTGGCTTGAGCATACGTGGTTAAATCCCAAGCAAGTGCCGTTCAAATACTGCTTTGGTTGATCAGGACTGGAAATGGAGTCATGAAGTTGATGCAGAGCTGCTTGAGCCACGGTTGCCTTGAAATTTCTTGAGTTCGTCTGTATGTGAGAGAAACTGAGCCTGCTCATCCGTTCGCGAGCGAGACTTGTATATATACACAGAACCAAATTTGAAATCGCTGCGGAATGTAGGAAACTTCACACTTTGGAGTTGGCGTACGTGCAGGGACATTGCACCTTGGTTCGCTGATTCTGGTGAAGATGGTATATATACAACTTGGAAAGTTTGTTGCGAAAGATGTCTCTCCCAGTACTCAGGTGTACAGCCCGACTCTGACTCGTCTCGGCCAGTCACCCCTTCTATGAGGCGATGGCTTGAAATCAGCTCCTGCCAGCAGCTTGGCAGGGCAAACATTTGTTGATTGAGATCTTTTGGCATGTGTTTCTTTTATTTATTTTTTATTTGTTAGTCGGGCCAAGATGGGCCAAGCCATCTATTTGGAACCTTTCCTACTTGTGCAGTGAGGGCTCCGATGATACCAGTCAGGTTCCAGTCAATCTCAGAGTCGCCAATGGCACATTGGCTGGATGGGACTCTTGTGGAGATCAAGCTGGAGAGCTTGGGCCAGCATGATTCTGCAGCATGATACAGCTACTGATACACCCTCTTTTTGCAATGCCGTTGGAACATAACATGTGATGAAACGACAACATTTTCCGCACAGCATGAAACAGCACAGCTACACATACACATAGCGGCTATCAAACACTGTTGTGGAGAAAACATGGGAACATGTTCTTGGTAATTATACAGACGCTTGGCACACCGAAAAGGAGTAAAGATCGATCTGTTTGGGCTTGAGTCGGCTGGTCCGTAGGCAATTCTCCTTTGCAGGAGCGGTTGCCCTTGTTCTCTCCATCTGAAGAAGAAGTTCAGAAGCTGGTGGTCGCCTGCAAGGCTACAATCCGAGCTGTATCGTGGCATTATGCTCCGGTGTGCTCCGTTGTGCTGCAGAGCTTGCAGGACGGACTGTGGCGACTACGGCTGGCTCACTTGCCCAGACTGCCTGATTGGGTGCATCCGGCATAGATTGACCGTGCGAAGGGCCAGCTTCATTTGGCTGCTACTCAAGCGGCAAGTCGCAGTTTTGCCGTGTAAACCCTTGCCCTACTAGAAAATGAAGGGCAAGAAGAGAAGGGGCCTAAGGCTTAGAAGGCGTAAGGGGCATTGAAGGAGCAAGCGCAGCAAGCGCCAAGTCGTCTGGTCTTCGAAAACTTGTTCGCTGCCAGGCATTGAGGAATTTCTTATGTATTCCCGTCCAGTGCCTGGAGCTGTGTGCCCTGGAGCTCTGTAGCGAGGCGGAACGAGCTGAACACATGGCCACTGTACGAAAGTACGAAATCTATAGATATAGATATAGATAGATAGATATAAATATAAATCTATTGTGTTTTTGTTTTTTTCTCCTTGGTTCTCTTCATGTTGTTTCCATTGCCAAGTTTGGCCGCCAGGCCCTTCACCAGATCCCGAAGTTGAAAGGCAAGGTCGGCAGGGTCAAACATGGTCAAACAAAACCCTGATCAGTCGAGCGGATTTGGTACAAAGGGACTTCAGCAACCATCCAGAGGTGGCTGGTGACAGGTCACTTGACTAGTTGCATTAGTTGCATTATTTTGTATTCACCCCATTGCAGGCCTCAAACAATTGGTACTTCAAAGGCTGGGAATCCAGTGAACTTCAGCGGCTGGATAAATTTGGTTGCTTTAGGCTTTATGTGCTCCGCTTTCAAGTGCTGAGACGTCTCAAATCGTTGCGACATAATCGGCGTGCAAGTGCTGCGCAGTTTGAAAGTGTCATCAGCACACCAAGCGGAAGATGCGCTGCTGGAAGTGCTGCAGCGGTGTGAGAAGCTGAGGACCCACAGCGGCTTTCAATGGTAAGGCTAATTGATATAGTTTGATATATATTTATTTTTTGGTCTACTTTGATATATTTTCACATATTTTGATCGGCGGTGCGGGCGAGCAGGAAGTTGGACCTTTACCAGATGCACGCAGTTGTGACAGATCGGCTATGCTTGGCTTTGATGCATAGCCCCTTGAACAGATTGCGTGAAGCACCCAATCAATAATCAAAGCCAATTATTGACACTAGGTAGGCGGATGTATGGACGGAAAGGGAGAGAGAAAGGCAGAACTGACTGTTTTGATTTGTTTGTTGGTGATTTCTTGTTTGCGCCGACGCCTTCGTCTATTGATTTGACTAGCTGAAATTTACTGTCAAATACAATACTTAATGACTTTCTACGTCCGTTAAAATGTTCACGACAAAGCGCTGCGCAGCTGAATGATTGCATGATATCTGATCTTGCATGACTGGAACGATTGATTGGTTCCCATGATTGATCATTGAGTGACTGCATCCAAAATGTATTTCCATACTTGATTTCACTTGATGGATTCTATTTGAAGTGGGGTTTGCTTCTTTGCTGTCATTGTACATTTGTTTATTCACTTTT
This sequence comes from Symbiodinium sp. clade C Y103, assembly GCA_003297045.1. Taxonomy (NCBI): domain Eukaryota; class Dinophyceae; order Suessiales; family Symbiodiniaceae; genus Cladocopium; species Cladocopium sp. clade C. The sequence continues at coordinate 126,675 of BGPT01001111.1, forward strand.
GGTTTGATTTATTCGAGTGACTGATTGGCTGATTGGAATTGATACTTGTAAGACCCTTTAGCAGAGGTTCATGGATTGGCTGAGGCAACAGGGACTGGCGCTTTGGCAAGGGTTTGCGTTACCTTCGACTGGATCTTCGCGACTCGAGTGCAAAAGTGCACACAGATTTTGAGTGTTTGTTCTGTGCTTGTATTTGCTCTGTGCTCTTGCACACACACTATGTATATATATATATAGATTAAATATGTACATCCATACATACATACTCGTACCTGCATACCAACGGTATCCAATGGTAGTATATGTATACCTGATGGCCAGCACTTTGTGCGTTTTGGAGCACTGAGGCTATGGGCAAGCGTCGGAAGAGGTGCTACAAGCATTAAAGGCCACGTGTGTCACAGCTGCGACAGCAGACCAATGCTCCGAAAGCTGATTGAATTTGCACGATCTTGAAAATCATGTTGACTCATCTTGGTACATGCTTACAAGCTCGGCCTGGCTCTTGCCCTGTCCCATGAGGCCACATCACTGGTTCCCACGCAGATCAGGATTATCCCACAGGACTGACCCAGTCTTTGCGAGACTTGAAGGGGTGAACCCACAGTGATCACAGAACCTTTGTAGTTGCAACTTGTGCAACGACTTGTGCAGGATAAATCTCAGCAGATGTCAGTCTTGCCAAAAGTGGTGCGGGCTCAAGCTCAGATCCGTGGCTTCCTTGCACCTCGGAGCCAATTCCAGTGAAGTACAGCGTGGACCACGTACAACAGCTACGAGAGAGTAGCAACACGCAACACTGCTAGTGACTCCTCGTCAGAATATTTGACCGGAGTTGTATTGTTCTTAAAGCTAGTGCAGGTCCTGTAGACAGGATGAGATCACAACTTGGTCGGGTCAGCCTTTTCTTACAAGACCTTTTCTTGCAAGTAGCTAAGTAGCTGCAGAAAATCCTTGGGTTGCTCCACACCAATTGGCCAAATTGCTAAAAGGGTGGGCTCACTATTCAACCCCCACTCCATGGCTCAGGTAAGACGACAGCCACTGCCTCAAAGTCAATGGCCATGCCCTCAGGAGCCGGATGTTTTCGGGCGGAAAGGCACCACGACAATGCTGTCCTCACCATTCCTCACCTCTTGAGGTCTATATTCTCGATCTTCTCCATGTTCTCCAGGTTTTGGTCCAGCGTGCAAAAAAGGGACCGAAGGGACCGAAGCTGCTTTAGCTTTGGCTTTAGCCAGCTATGCGGCTCACAATGACTCACGATGAGCCTCTTTGGCTCTTGCCACTCTTGGCCGCGCCAAATGTCTGGGCACCAGATCCAGACCAAAGAATGGGCACACAAGAATGGAAACCGCAAGGTCTTCAATATTATCCGCTACAATGTCTTTCTCGTGATTCCTGGATCTTTCAAAGTAATCGATCCACTGGTGCCGCTTGGAAAGAAACCTGACGAGTGTGCTTTTGCAGCATGTTTTTCTTGTAGTACTGGGACAGTCGGAAACAGGGTGGATTCAGCGTCAACCTTGAGGCCATGCAGGCCATGCAGAAGATGCTGGCGTCCTTGGAGCGCCACACGGAGGAGGCAAGGACATTGCATGTGAGAGCAGACAGTTCTCCTTTCAAGGGCCTAGAAAATCGTAGAAAATCATAGAGACACAGAAAGATTGGGGACCGTACCATCCAGGGTCTTCGTCTTGTCTTAGGCTGGCCGGGAGGATGATGCTCGAGGCTGGACCTTGGGCCAAGACATGAGTCTGTGATAGTCTGTGCATTGGTGAAGAAGATGAAGAACCGCATGCCCAATCTTGCCTCGTGTGTCAATGTGTGTCAATGCTTTTCCTTAGTCGCTATGCTGCAGCTACTGGATTTAATAGACTACTGCAGGGCTTTCATTTGCCGAAGGACAATTGATTTTTCAATTCCCCACAACTGCCCAAATGCCCTCCACATTGCACCTTGCAGACTACGATAGACGTCGCAACACTTGTTTGAGAACATATCCCAAACTACTTACTCACTCTGATGTGGTGCCACGCCATGAGTTTCCTCCTTCTCGCTCTAATTGCCACCTTTGCCAGAAGTCACGAAAGCCAAGTGCATGATTGTGATGAAGCTGGCTGCGGAATGTCCATGGTTCAAATGAAAATGAACGGATTACCAAGGCTGGAAGGCATGCAAAGTGAAGCACAAGACGCGCAAAGCGACAGATCTGGAGGTTGTCTGTTCGTAGATTCAGAGATCCACCAAGCAGTCAGTCGCTGGCTGCATGTCTCCGCACAAGATGTGGAAGAAGCCTGGGGTCATTTAGGCCAAGAGCAAGGCTGTCATGCAGAAGCGAAGCAAAGCTTAATGTCCACCACAAATTTCCTGAAACAGAAGGCTTCCCTGGTCCGGCTGTTAGGATCCTTGAGCCAGCTCAATCTGAGGCCCATCAGGCGGCCGGAGATATTCGAGAATGGAACCACTATCTTCACCTTTGACAGCGTGGATGACGCTACGAACACCATCGGTACAGGAAAGTTGGGCCAATTCAGCGCAACGGAAAGTGTGTCTCAGGTTGTGGTTCAGGCAAATCAACCGGGGCCATTTCTTTGGGACCTTTCAGCTTCTGAAATGAAGTTTGCAATTGGACCACCTATCCGCGGGACATTCTTGATTTCCGGGACCTTGTGGCCCTTGGAAGCTACCCCTTCGGGAATTCATGGGCAGATGAAAGCGGGCTTCGTGAACTTGCGCACGACTGCAACGGGAACGTGGAGTACTGGATCAGAAGGTTTGGCTGGAAACGTGTCGCTGAGCTTCGGGGGGTTTCTCCAAAAAAGTTGGACTTGGATGCCATCTTGAACTTCTTGAAATATCTCAGCCGTGGGCGAGAGTTTTGATTTCCCCAAGTAGTTTGGAAGTCAGCCCTGCCATTTAAGTTGAGTAGTCAAATGTCAAGATATGTCAAGAAGATCATAATGCCTTTTGATGCCTTTTGTCCAGTCACTGCTGTGACTGAACCACCTCGACAGTCTTCTTGCCGCGGTTCCAGAAGTGTTTCGCTTGGATAGAGATGCAAGCGAGGGTAAAACAGCTGGACAGACGCTGTCGTAGAATGCCGTCTTGCGCTTCTTTCAAGCCTGGGATAGCCTCAGTGCACCAAGTTCCGACACGACATTATATAAAACAGACAAAGTACAATCTGAAATTCAATGCAAATTCTAGATTTCGGAAACCTCTTGCATATGCCGTGAGTGGGCCAACAATTCTTGGACTGCAGTGCAGGGTTCCTGGAACAGACAGACGTTCCGCATGAAGCTGGCTGCCCTCACGCAGATGCTGGAGGCTGGCAATCAGTCACAGTATGTCACAGTTAAGCAAGGTCAGTCAGTTCAGTAGACACTGGAGGTCTCAAGCTCCAGCACAGTTGACCTGAGCCGGGTGCGATGGAGGTACCTTGTCGGATGGCTCGCACGGAGCAGGAATGCAACAAGCCGTGCAACCAAGTGAAAGGCTTACTCGAAACATCTCCAAACGATCAGTCAGATGGCTTTGGTTTTTCAATCACTTTCCGCCATGACCTTGAACTTCGGCCATGAGGCTTGGCTGATGCAGAACCAGAGGAAGACACAAAACAGGAACATGTAGAAGCTACCGATGGCACAGGTGCCGTGTCAATTTTTGAAGGGTGTTTGAGTTACACAGCTGTGTGCGGGAGTTCTTGCGAAAGTGTAAAGATATGTAGAGATGGCTTTGCCAATGTCGCCAGAAAAAGCAGTATAAGGCAATGTTAAAGGCAACGCGGCGATACGCTGACACATCATTTTCATGATTTTCATGGACATATTTGGCCAAGACATGATAAACCACACGAGAAAGGCGGTCTCTTTCACAGTGTTGGGCTTTCCAGGTGTGCAGAACACCAATGAAGCTCCCAGTGGAGCTGACAGTATCCAGACTGTTCCTGCAGCTGCTTTGAACTCGAACACCTCAGGAGCTGAAAAACACGTGTTGGCCGTGTTGGCATTCTAATGTTTTCTTTCTGCTGACAGTCATAGTTAGACTTCACCCCGTGGACCAAGTTGGACTGAGTTGGACTGAGTTGGACCAAGCTGGACCAAGTTGGATCGGCATTTATTTCTGGCTGCACATGCATATACTGCTCGTTGATACTGCTCTCTCGCAGGTTCGGATGTAGCTCCAGCTCCGACAGCTCCAAGAGGCCAGGGCGTTCCACTTGAGCCTAGCCCTAGCGGTCGAGCGACGGATGGTGCGTGTCTCAGTTACCAAATTTGGATCATTTTGGATCCTGAAAGCCATCAGGAAAGCCTTCAGGAAAGCCTTCAGGAAAGCCTTGACTCCTTGACTCAAGGTGATCGCCCTGCACCCATTGTAGAAGTACGTCGGTGCCCTGGCAGTGCCCTGAAGCTTTGCTTTGCCAAGCCAGAGCTGAACAGCAAAGGCCGTTTATCCTCCCAAGAGGGCAGCGAGGAGGTTCAATCAAAGCACTGTGCGTCGCAGGTTTTTGAGCATTCTTTCTGCAAACGACATTGACCGTGGTTTTCGGCTTGCAGGGAAGCAGTTCTGGTAGCAGCCCTGCAGAGGCACCGCATCTAGCTTACAAAAGTGATTCTATGGCTATGGGGTACGCACTTCGCAGTCACGTTGCTATCTATCTTCCAATCTGTCACCAGCCTCGTCTTTTGTCAGAATCTCGTTGTGAAGCGAGTGCCCAGCAGCGATGTCAAGACCTTAATGTGCAAGATGCTGACCTTTGACATTGTGTGACTGCGTTTGCCCCCCCCCCCCTGTTCTGGACAGAAAGATGGTGAGTGGGGGCCTCTGATGGTTTCCAGCTAATCTCGTTCTCCACAGATCATCCTTGATCATCCTACTCTGAAAAGCGTCCTGCGTGGGTGATGAAGTGCGGTGTCTTTGAGTTGTTTGCGCACATTTTAGCAATTTTAGTTGTATCATATCATATCACTCGATCGAACTTCCCTAGAAAGGCATTTTTTGGAGAACTAGGCGTTGAGAATGTGTTGGGTCCGACAGACTTTGTTGAGAACAGGCATGAAATTGCAACATTTGATATGTCAGCATTCCACTCTACTTGGTGCCATTTTTGTCACTTGTTGATCACGTTGCCATCGTTCGCAAACGTTGTGTCAAAGTGGAAAAGTGGGTGCTGCGGCTAGTGTTCTTTTTTTTTTCACGACTGTGTCGAATCATGATCCGTGTTTCCAAGGCCAGCAGCAGCAGCAGCGGCAGCGGAGTGATTGAGCGTGACTAAGAGCTGCGGGAAAGGTTCTGTGCCACATTGGCTCACAATGAAGACGTCAAGACAGATGGAGCAGATGGAGAGGAAAAACCATACACTTCTTTTGCGTACATCGCATCACAACATCTGGGTCCATTCTATCGGAGCTGTTCAGAAGGAATTGTACAAGATTGTGGCTTGTTTGCCTCTAAGACTTTCAAAGCCCACTCCTGACAAAGTATGTTCAGTGCGGCTGATTCAAGTTTTCTGCAGGCGTTTTGGTCCAGAAAAAAGCCGTGCTGCAAACTGTAGATACTTGGTATGTTTGTAGATAATGACAATGCAAACCATATTTTTTTTGCAATTCTGCCAGCGTTGAAACAGATGAACCAGCAGAATCCTAGAGATGGCGATGGAGAAAAGCGAGAGAAGGATCTGAGCGTGCAATGATATGCAATGGTGCATTGGTGGAGGAAATCACACAAGCATACGTAAGCTACACAAGCACAATTGCAAAAACAAATTATGCCAAGCAAATTACAACAGAAGGGCAAAAAATAGAATCAAAAATAGAATTAGAAAAAAAGGCAAATTCAGAGCCTCACGGATCGTGCCATGGAGAAGCGGTCCATGGAGCTGCTCCCGGCCTGAATGGACTTAACACAGATTAACACAGATTAACACAGCATGAGCTTTGAGAGTGCAATTTGTTTTGGTCCTGCACCTGGAGAAAATGCTTAGGCAAACAGACTTGTAATTTATTTTAAAGTGGTTTGGTTTGAGCAAGCACTTTCGGATGTGAAGTTGCTCAGTGGATTGGTAGGGGATTCGGATGTTACCCACACGATGCGACCTGAACTAATCTTGGCCACAATGAAGGAACATCAGGAGCCATTGCGCATGACTGAGCTTTCTATCCTATACAGTAGTGACTGTATTCATATGCAAAGAGAGGCTTGTCCTAGGCTGAGAAGAGCATGCTTGGATATGGCATGTGCATTCCAGTCAGATCAACTATCATCCCTGATGCCAAGGCTTTCTCAGATCCAAAGTAAGCTGAATCGCTCTCCTCCCATGTGCGTGCCGCGCAACGACAAGGTTTGGTCTTGATGTGTGAAAAAATCAGGGATTTGATTTTAATGCAAGTTGCCTGTATGATGTTGAGGGCGTTTTTTTAACACGTGTTCTAGTAGATGGCTTCCTGCAACATTTGCCAGATGCTTGGGAGCGAGCTAAGTCAATGGTCAATCCTTACTGATGCAATGAGCCTTGGTTTGAAGGGTGGTTGGTGAACGTTGGTGACATGGCAAGAAGTGATGCTGGATGCTTCTCAATTTTTTCCTGAATCTGAGGAGTGCCAGTTCAGCATCCACGGCATGGTGGGGTGTTCTGGACAAATTTGCAGCAGAGGAGCTGGCTGAAAACCAACGCGACTGTGAGGGGTGTGCTCTTGACGGTCAATGACGGTAAATGACGGTCAATTCAAGACCAAAAAAATGTTTGACAGTCAAATGAAGTGGTCCCTTCTGTAGTCCTTGATGTCACAGTCCTCGATGTCCAGGACCGTGGCTGTGACAGCGCCATCGGTTGTCTTCTTGGGCTAGCATTGGGCGATGCTGTTGGGGCACCGCTGGAGTTTTGTGCTGTTGATGCGAGCCCACAGGTGCGGGAGATATGTCAAGCAATGTTCATACAGTCAACTCTAATCCACTTACTGTAAGACAACAGATAGATTGATGTGATGTACATACATACATATATATACACACACATATCTGAATAATATACACACACAGATGTATATATATATATATATCTGTGTGTGTACATACACATGTATATCAATTTGTGCGCATTTTTGTCTCAAAGCTCCGATCTAGATCTGTTGCTGAAACAGATTCCTGAAAGACTATACTGCAAGTGGTGCTCTGGAGCCAGTGCGACTGTGAGGAAAGCTGTGCAGATGATGACCGGCGGCCATATTTGGCGACGACGCTGAAAGACGGACAATTGCACTACAGGAATGTCAGAAACAAATTTGACCTCAAACTAGGCCAGGAGATGCCAGGAGACTGTCGAAGTTGAAAGGTGTCGGTCAAGAGTCGGCCAGACTGTGCCCATAACTTTGCACTTTTTGCAGGCCAGTGGACGGACGATGCCAGCATGGCACTGTGTTCGGAGCAAAGTGTGCATAGATTGTGGTGCAAGAAAAAGACAGTCAAAACGTAGTCGTAAAACATGGCCTGAACCCTTTGTCCCGATTTGTCCCATATCCAAATTCCTCGTTGCACTTAGGCCTGGCCGACTCCCTGCTCACGTGTGGACATTACGACGGAGGTGATGCGCGTGTACGCTGGCATATGTGGTGGCGTCTGCCTCAGCCGTTTGTTTACAGATACCCTGACAATGACATTCCTTTCACACACACATGAGAATCATGAGACTCTTTGGCCATGTTTGGTGCTATTTCGACCTGATGGCCTTGAGAGCATGTTGCAAAGCACAAGCGCCTTGACAACTTCAGCATTTCCGTATATTTCTGCCCAGTCTCAATTTTGGCCGCGTTTCCACCCTACACATTTGACATTTGAGTCATGAGACTTTCTCCGCACAGTGCAAGACCCAGGCAGTGAAAGCAGCCCCCCTTCCACTCACACACACACACAAAACATTTGCAAAGCTTTTGATTAAAAAAAGACGCTGGCAGCAAGAGCTAAACACGAGGCAACCTTTCGGATGGTGCTGGGTGCCCGCATTCGAGCGATGAAATCTGCTAAAGTCTTTGAGTCCTTCAAGCTCAGAGGTTTGCAGATGAAAGCTAGCTTGAGAGTGAGCCGCCGGGCTATCACAGCTCAAAGCGTCACATTGGATGCTGAACGCTTGGCACTCCGTCTTCGCCTGGGGGAAGGGTGGCAATCTCTTTTAGGCGAGGATGTCTCCTCAGCACATTCGAGCTTAGTTTCCGAAGGAAAGCTACAAGAGAACCAAGATCAGGCTGCTGCTGTGAAGGCCTTAGCCCGACTGCCTGATGCCTTGCACGCTGCACGTGGTGCCAAGAGTCGCTGGGATGCAGAGCAGGCACGCCTCAACACAGTTGCCAAGGAGAAGGAAGGCCGTGTGTCTCAAGAACAGCGAGAAAATGCTGCCGCTTGGACGTCCAGTTGGATGAGCCGCGCTCCATCCACCCCTTCCTCCCCACGCATTGTTGGACCAGTTTGCTGGCTTCAGCTGGGACCTCCTCCGGCTCTCTCTCCTGCTGGCTGCTATGTCTATGGTACTGTTGGCACCGGAAAAAGTACTGTGATGGATCTTTTCTGCCTGACTGCTTTGAAGGGTTGGCGAGCACAGCGCCAGCACTTCCACGAATTTTCGCTGTGGATGCACCAGGAGCTGCATAGCATGAGAAGAGCAAACTCGGAACCACAGAGGCATATTCTCGAGCGACTGGCAGACAAGGTCAGCAAGTCTTGTGATGTACTCTGCCTGGACGAGTTTTCCATTACAAACGTTGCAGATGCAGCTATTTTGGCAGAGCTCTTGCAGCTGCTGGCAGTTCGACATGTCGCAGTGGTGTGTACTACCAACCGTCCACCAGAGGATCTCTACAAGGAAGGCCTCCATCGGGAGCGCTACGTGCCGGCACTTGTAGCACACCTACGAGAGAAATTTTTGGTACAAGGTGTGCTCGGCGCTGATTACAGAGCTGCCATGTACCATGCAGACCGTGCCAAACAAGATACTGCATGTGCAGAGCAAAATGACAGGACCCTGTTCGAGGGTGGAAGTCCAGAGGAGGCATTGAAGGTCATCCCAGAAGAACTCAATCCCGGAAATTTGAAAATCTCTTGGAACCGGCAGCTACCAGTTCCTGGGCAAAGCAATGGCTTTGCTCAATTTCATTTTGATGATCTGTGTCGGAAGCCTCTGGCTGCGGAAGACTTTTTGATCATCGCGTCGAGTTTCCACACCGTCTTTCTGCACGATGTGCCCAAGCTCACACTCGAAGAGCACAATGAGGCGAGAAGATTTACAAATTTGGTTGATGCCCTCTACGAGCATTCAGTGCGGCTCATTTGCCATTGCCAGGGACGTTTGGAGGAGGTGCTGCAAAACATTCAGGTGCTTCAAGGTGCATCTGAAGAGGATGGCAATTTGGATGCTGATAGCCTTGGTATTTTTGAAACCATGTACGATGATAGCCCCAACTTCCAGATCCAAATCAAAGAGTTGGGCAGAGACAAATGGGAACAGATTCAGGAACAGCGCCGTGCAGAAGAGCAACGCTCCCATGCAAAGCGGCTGCAACGTTTGAGCAACGTGGATGCTGTTGAAGGTGACACAGGAAGTGGTTGGAGTGCAGCTCCTGCAGGAGCAGATTTGAGTGCACCAGACCAAGGAGTTGCAGGTGTCATGGTGGCTGCAGTGGGGTCCCTCCAGGAGAGTGGCTTCGCGGCTCGTCGAGCAACAAGTCGCCTCAAGGAGATGCAAACAGCTGCCTACTTGGAAGCTGCAAGCAGGAGGAGGGAATCCATGCAGTCCACCACCCTTTGAGTATCTCTAAGTCATTCTAAGCCTCTGAGACCCTCTGAGCATCTCTGAACATCTTCAACAGGCAAACTCTTTAAGTGGACCAGTGATCAGCTCCACAAATGTGCTTCAATCTTCCGACACTTTGCCACAGACTTCTGAAGGGCACCTGGTCATGGGGTCAGGTGCTGAAGATGTTTCGTGTCTCATCAAATCTTCGAGCAGAACCTGCTCCTGAGTTTGCGCAGCCAAAAGTTGTCTTATCATGTCTTTTCAGTTTTGGGATGTTTCGGGCCAGAGGATTGGGACATCTCTGTGGTTGCTAAATCAGTCTTCTTTGAATTCCCCCATGTGCTGCAAGGTTTCATGGCTACTGCAATGCCTTCCGCTATGATGTAGACCGGCGGAAGGGGCAAACGTCAGTGGGGCTTGGCAGCAACGTTGCAAAGTCATTCGTGGAGATTGAGAGATGCTTGGCGCAGCTTGGGGTTTCTTCCGCCGTTTTGTTGTTCTCAATTCCTGTCGGACTTTGAGCTTCAAACCTTCTCTACTTACTCCTTCACATGCAAGTCCATTTTTTGCAATACATAATTGGCGTTACCACTATTTGGCACTGGACCTTTCCAAGGATCTGTTGAGGCTGCACAAAGGGCAGACCGCTTGCCAAAGGGAACCAGCCATGCGACCGTGGTTCCACCTGTTCACCAGTCTGACTCGAATGATGCCGGCAATGGTTTCTTGGCACATAGGCCAGACGCGACACTTCCCGACCTCTGCAGTTTCCAAGTGCATCAGTGCAACGCAGGGAGCAGACAATCTGGGAAGTCTTTTACATGTCTTTACAGTGAAGCTGATTGTAGCCGTTTCGGCTTTCCTTTACATGTCATGTCCGTTCCCCTGCAAGACAAACTCATCAGGTTACTTCCATGCAGAAAATTAGGGTCCGGTCTTTGGTATTGGGAGGTTGGCAAGGCAATGTAGCTTATGCACCAAGACCGGCAGTGTGGAGTGCAGTTCGTGTTCACTTCTCCGAGAAAGCGGCGCTGGTAGAGCCATGGCACATGTTTTCAGTGCTTTCTTGGAAGAGCAGCTCAGAGAGCTGCACGTGCGCATTGTGGAAAAGCATGAGGAGCCGCCTTAGCTGAGCCTGCCGATCCATCCAGTATAATCATTGTATTCTATTTCAGGCACAAGACAAAAGCGCAAGTAATCCACACTCTACACTTCTATTGTGAGTGCTTTCAAACATATGTTGTATTTTGATGTATTTTGTATGCTCTAAATTCTGCATCCTGACACTGTGATAGTGCACACTTTTGCTTTGTGCAGGAGCTGATGTGGGCCGCTGCACAAGCAGCTTGCCAGCCACATGTTCAGCCAAGGTAAAACATCGTATAAGTGTACAACTTATATAACTTTAGAAACAGGTCATGATTGCATGGCAGAGCATAGAATGCAGAAGGTGGACCAACATATATAAGTTGTCTCAGCCCAAACCATTTCGAGGATGAGGGACGGAGCGGATTGGTGGGCAAACTTCACGACGGAAGTCGGGCCATTAAGCCGCAGTAAGGATCTTTTCCTGTTTGCCCACCTGGCTGCGCTGTTGAAATTGCAAGCTGGCCCTTTCAATTCCTTTCAATAGCCAATGGCACCCGATGGCACCTAAGGCTGGCTCCAAGAAGAAAGCCGCTCGGTTTGGAAGTTGGATTGTCCCTTGCAGCTTGTGGCAGGATATGACTTCCTGCTTGCAAGGGTCGCACGATGGGCAAGTGTTCTGAGGTCTTGACAGGACGAAGTCTCTCTGGAATGTCGCATATTGTGCCTGGTGCGGTAGACTCTGAGGACGTGAGCAGCTCCATGTCAGCACATTTTTGTTGTGAATTCTCTGAGCCCTGTAGCTTGCAATTTACTTACCATGGACATTTATGGACCCACCACCTCACTGCAGACCCAGCCTGGGGGAGTGACGGCTCTTCAAAGTGTTCAAAGATTCACAACACATCGAAGGTTACTCTTCAATGAGTGAGATCTTCGATCCGAATCAAAGGCACGCGCTGTTGGGGAGATTTCAGAAACTGAGTAGCCACATGTAGCCACCATTTTCATTCATGTTTTCATCATTTTTTTCCATCAATTTTCAGTCTCCCACTAGCTGAGCGACCCGCTTCTATGCCGCTGTCGCTGAGCGTGCCGAGGCTGTCCTTTCTCAGTCAACGCCCAAGTTGGATCAAGTTGCCACGTCCGGTCACGTCACCATTTTGCAATTTCAACGGGATCGGTAGCAGCTTCACAACAAAGTTGGTAGACTGTTTGGCAGAATTGGCAGAGGTCGTGCCATTTTTCGCACCCATCACAGATCATCACAGTTCCAAGGCCGCCAGTCCCATGTCTCACATGCGGACATTCTGCACCAGCTTCATCAGGCGCACCAGGTAACGCGGCTGCAACAGAACACTAGAGTCGTCCAGAGGATCATTGACCGGTTCCGACAGCAACACAAATCTGATTCAGAATCCGAAGAATTTCTTGACCCATCTATGGAAGTGGCCGTTGACTCGATGACGAGTGGGTGAACCCTATTTGATCTATGATCTATCTGATCCAAATGATTTTTTCCACTGCTTTCCACCTTCGTTCCTTGAGCTGTGAATCCTTTTACAGGCCCCACAGCCACAGCCTTCAGCATCCGCACCTCCCGCTCCGGATGTTCAGGCTCTGCCACGATGTAAGATTTGAAAATTAATGATCTGATTGCACATATTGCACGTGATGTAGCCTTGGGTCCCGGAAAATTGTGGATGAGCTCAAGTGTGCTGGCCTGGAGCAGGTAGTACCAGCGGTTCCGACACCAACAAACTTGAGGAGATGGGCCTGTTGAGATGCCCGTGTGCGTGCTTAAATTGTATGCTATTGTGTGACAGCTTCAAAATCCATCATGACCTTGCCATGACCTCACCATGACCTCAGCATGACCTCAGCATGACCTCCACGGGGATGGTACAAGATCAAGTTGAGCAAGGCTTACGCACCAAGCAGCAGGGAAATGCAGCCCTTCACAGGATGCTGGGCCCAACTGCCAAACCACGACGACGATCCTCTTTGCTGCAGTGCCCCGAGCCAGGCTCCGCGCAAACCTTCAGAGTCTCCTTCAGAGAACCCCCCAATGATTCTTCTTCTGAGTACCCATATTTGTCGCATTGTTCCAATTGGATTTCCACAGCCGCTATTGTGACTTGCAGAGGCTCCAGCTCTATTCTCAGCGACCTGGGGATTATTCCAAGGTGGGGTTGTGGCTGAGTGAGTTTCCCATTTTCTCCTTTAGCTGTGGTCCATTGGGTAGTGTGAAACACGGACCTGCACAGGATGCGCAGGAAATCTGACGCTGACAAGGCGTGTTGGCATGCTGCCTTCAAACAAAGTCTTATTGTGTTTTGTTGGACAGCTGCAGCCTTGGTGATTCAATGAAATCTTGACGTCGGTGGTCAAGGTTCCGGGGTTTCATACGCGAGAGGCTGGCAGGGTGTGCTTGCATAGGTAATTAATTTTCCGTTCATGCAGGGTGGTGCGAGATGTTTGGAGCAGCTGCACCTTTTGATGCAACCTGTCTGTGTCGTGGCAACTTGACCCGTATTTCGATGTATGTGCATCCAATGCAAATGCTCCAACTCTGGCAGGAAGCTTTGGTTGAAGGTTGGCAGCCGCTTCCTTTGAAGGCACCGGAGCACATCAGAGGGACAATTGCCAGATGAGAGAGATACCATTTGATATGGGCACCGGATGAGTGTTTTCAGGTTTTGAGGCGTTTTGAGGTTGCCTGGTTTGCCCAGTCGTGACGGATGCAAAACCGAATCTTAGACCAAATTTCTTATTGTCACATTGGTATGTGTGGCTTTTGAGTGGCTTTGGCGTTTTTGTGATGCTGCAGGACTCGCCACTGGACCGAGTATCTGAAAACTCAGAATCAAAGCCTTTGCAACCAAGCAGAAGGTCATCTAAGGTCCTCAGGGTACCTCGGTGGCACTTTGAACGCAAGGGCTGCCTTTCAAGTGGGAAACAAGCAGCGAACCACAGTGAAACCTGTTTGCAAATGTTTGCAACTTTTATATAACAAGCACATTTGGTCTCCTCTCATGCGTTGCTTGGGGCTTCCCTTTGCTTGTTTTTTGCAAGGCAGACTTTGTTCCAGGGCCTGATGAGGAGGCGCGCTACATTGCGTTGACTTCCGCAATATCAGAAGACGCACATCAATTGACTGCGCCCTTGATGCGATTTCCCCCGCCAGGTTCGCCGTGAAAGCGTGCCAGACATTCAGGACCCTTCATCATGAGATATCATGAGTCTTGGAACATCTCGGAACAGTGTGGGCGGATGTGGTGCAAAGGCACCAAGGGTCACCAAGGGTTGAGATCTTTGCAGGATGGACTCCACCATTCCAGAACCATCCCACCCCGAAGCCACGCAACACAATCGAAAGAATCTGCAGCTTGGCAAGAGATGAAATGTATCCAATGTCTCAGTTCCAACACTTCCAACATGTTCCAACTAAAAACTGTGGACGGCTGGTTTGTGCCCTTGAAACGGTCAGGTTCGCGCTCAGACCCAAATGACATCTTTTTGGTCTGGGAACTTCTCTGGGAACTTCTTCCGGGGTGAAACTGCGTTGGAGCTGCCGGGACCTGGCTGCGAGCCACTTACCAGCGACTTTGGCTACGAGCTCCTTGACACCGGACAGCCATGGACAGCCATGGACAGCCATGGACAGCCATGGACAGCCATGGACAGCCATGGACAGCCATGGACAGCCATGGACAGCCATGGACAGCTTGGTTCTGATGTGTCCAGACCGGAAACAATGACAAGGAACATTGTCTTGCCTCACATAGATAACGTCAAAACATGTCAAAACATTCTATTCCTACTGCAAGGCGCATGAAGTTAGATAAGATCGTTGCGAAATCGAGGTTTGAGCTTCTAGATTGCTGGCACAGATCAGACAAGCATTCAGCAAAGGTGCGGACCTGAAAGACTCGGAGCACACAGGGATGAGAAGATATCAATAAAATAGTTTCAACATGTTTCAACAACATAATATGATACATCGAGTGTCTAAGCATTATAAGACGCCTGCTGCGGATCAGATATTTCCAAACTTGCAGAATTGCGTTGGAGGTTAAGCCGACTCGACACTTGAAGAGTCTTCAAAGCGTGGCTTTCAGATGCCCTTTCCCGTCTCCCCCAGGTTACAAGATTTCATAGACTGGTGACACGATCCTCTTTGTCCAAATACTTGAGCGTGGCCTACAACGACTCTGATGACTCTGAAGTGATTTTGGCTGCATCAGTCACACATTGCATGGATGTTCACGGTAGCAACTCTGCCTCAGAGTATGAGTATTCACCTCGTTGCATCTCTGTGGTTCTCTTGGTGTCAAGTCAAGGTCTCCTTCGTCATCAAGCCATTCGCTGTCAAGAAGATCGGGTGGGACATTGCTCCTCAGCGAAATTCAGATGCCTTCCTGAGTCATTTGGATTGAAGGCGGATGGCCTGTGCGTACAGCACTTGCAGCTCTCCAGACCGAGTGCAGGTCATCTTTCTGGTCGTGCTTCACGATGGCATTGTTCTCCCGCTACAGCTGTTGGGCATTCAGATCTACCAGCGCCTTGACTGATCTACGTGGACTTGATTCACTTTGCATCACTTTGCTCATTGCACCCAAGTCTTGGCCGATACTCTGACGTGCTTCAAGGACCAAGATCTTGGGATGGTTTTTTGCCGTGATTTGGACTGTTGATCCTGTTGTCTCTAGCTGCGTTTCCTACGAGCGTTGCCTGGATGCAGAGCAAAACATACCTTTGTGCGAAGCACTGACCGACACTGACTCTTGCTCCATCTTGCGCCAAAGCACCAGACAAGTGTGTGAATGAGACTGTGGACCTTCTTAGGGGTTGACACACTTAGAGGCTGTAGATCCGACCGCAAATACATGACTGATTCAATCAGCTGGACAATGCGATCTACAGTAGATCTACATGCTTGCGCGAGGGTTTTGACATGTCTAAACCTTGATCATGTCTCACGGTGCTATGATACGACATATGCCGAGCGAAACTTGATGCAACACATCAGGCCTGGATGGAACCTGGGAAATGCGTCTCTCGCATACTTTCCGCAGATATCTCACAGGCCCGGCGCTAACTTGCATGGCACCGGAGATGTCACGGAAGGGCTAATATAAACACGCGCACATAGTACAATAATGTACAATATACATCAATATACAATGTTACAATACACATATCCTGAATTTCAGACAGATACGGACGATGACAAAATTGTGGAGAGAGAGAGAGAGATGTTGGTTTCTTTTGGTATCTTTGACTAGTGTGTACTCATATTTGTGCATACAACCTCATTTGTGTATTTGGGCTCATGATGACCAGCTGTCCAAAATGATGCATTTTGTTGGAACATACAAATAGACGCCAAGGCAATGGGTTCAAACTCAAGCGTGGAATGTGGCAGAGAAGCATGTCTTGAGGTTTCTTTCTCCCAGATGTGGTGCTAGCCGTCGTTAGCTGGGTTGAGCTCTTCGTGTCGAATCAGATGCTTGGATGGCACAGGATGGCACAAGATGATACAAGAGTTCAGATATTCACGGACGTAATTCATCGAACTCAAAAGACCAGCTATGCAGCTATGTTTTGCTCGAGGACCTTTCAAATTGTGCGTATTATCCGGCTGGCCCGGTTGTGGCGGATTGAGGCCTTGGGGTATTAGTTTGAACCGCTGGTCTGAGTTGCTGGGAAACGGAACAGCAAATGCCGAAAATGCCGTTCAATGTCACAGGCGATCATACAGCTCATTTCCAACAACATCAGTAGCTTGGCATTTGCAAAGACTCTAAACACAACTGGAGAGTGAGCAACTTGTGCACTACCTGCTGTAGCAGTGCACAATAAGTTTGGTATTGGTTAAGCTTGTTCTCCGTGTGGGCAAGCGACTTGAGAACTGCTGTGGATTTGACTGAGGATCTGAACGTGCAGTGCTTTGCATAGGCATTACAGGCAAGCCTGATTCTTTGTTTGCAAAGTCTTTCCATGGCAAGCTACTTTGTGAGCTTTGTTTGTTGCCGATGGCGGCAGTGGCCAGCTAAAGCCAAATAGCTTGCCCCGGAGGCAAGATTATGTGGCTAATGGTCTTCCTCCACTTCATGGCGTGCTTCTGGGTTGGGCTTGGTCGTCACGAAGGTGGCTGGGTCTCAGTGCATCGACCAGGAGCCAGCGATGTGGAACAGCAGCCTGACCTGTTTGAGTCGAGTGGATTCCACTCAAGTTGACTGAAAGTTTCCGGGGCAACCAGCCTGCGAGTCAATGGCCAGACCCTGCAGTTGCATTTGAGGTACAGCGTTGCTTTTCATTGGGCCCTTGCCCAGTTCCACGGTACTATGGAGCTCTTTCCCTCCACTATAGAGGTGCCACACGAATTCCACAACAAGCTGAGATTGGGTTCCTGTTTGTAAGGTGCAGGCTATTTTGCTGACTTGCGATTGTTGCAGGAACGGATTTTCGCTTTCACCTACCTGCTTCTGGCTTACCTGCTAGCCGTGGTCTTTATTTCCTTTATCACTTCGGCCATGACCAGGCGAGGTCGCAGACTGGCTGATCTCACCTGGTTGGACTCTGCTGGCGTGCTTTTGTGCTTTTTGTGCAGGTTGCACCTCATCACTGGGGTGCAAGCAGCCCATCAGAGAGTACTACGATGGTTTCTGATAGCAGCTCACCTGTTTCAGCTTGGACTGTGGGTGTCAGAGCTTGTCAATATGAGATGTAGTTTGGATAATCATGGATAATCCTAGATATCCACGTTTGCTCAGACACGAGATGAAGTTACAGACAATGGGCACACGGGCGCACGCACACATGTATAGATGTGTATCTATACATCACCTTTGTACACTGAGGACAATGGGATTTCCAGGCATCTTACAGCTCGAATCCACTCCAACTTGTTCCTTGCTAGCATAGTGCTGTGTGACACAAGTCAGCAGTCTTCCGTTAACTGTTTGAACCTGGCACAGTCATTCAAAAGATTGCATGGTGCAGAGGAAAGCCATGCTCACTGCCCAGCAGCATGCAGTGCCTGAATCAGAGGCCAGCAACATTTGAGCTTGAAGCTGATTGAAGCTGATTTGAGAAGACCATGCCATTCCAATCATTGTAACTTGTTTGAGTGTGGGGTCTCATAAACAATTGTCAGGCCTTCCCCACACTGTGGCAGGTTGAATTCATACAGCTGATCTCAGAGAACCTTCGCACGGAGTTGCACTGTGAGATGTACGGACCTACCTTGCGACATCATGTGCACCCTGGCATGACCTTAAGGATTGAACGATTGTCGCCCTGTTTTTTCTCCGCTTTTTTTTAAAACTGTACTTTGAGCTTGTTTGATTGTTAGTTCCTGTCAGCTTGTCATTTTCAAACCATGTCATGTCCTCTGTCACGTCAGGCTCTTCGAGCCTGTCAACAGCCAGTTGGTGAAGCAGCTCTGTCACACCGCCATCACCATGGCCCTTGTCTCCCACGGTGATTTGGTGTTCATCCAAGGAAGCAGGGATAAGTAATGGGTGCAGCACCACTCGTGCAGCTTGTTCATTTGTTCAATCTTTCAGGACTTGGTATTTCTACAGTTGTTTTCTTTAAGTCATCGATGTCTTCACATGGGTCCGGTGTGGGCCCTTCCCCTGCCGCATGATGTCTAGTAAAGAGAGAGTGCCGCAATGTCTCATGGGTGCAGGAGAAGTCCCCGTGGAGCCACGAATGGTTTTTGCTACTGAAGGCAGCCTTGTATACTTTCGCAGTGGGAGGTTTGAGCGGTTTGAGCCTCTTTCAATGCATCATGGGCATTTTGCGGCAGAGCCAGCAGCTTGGCCAAGAATATGGCTCTGATTACAAAGATTTGCGGTGTGACTGACTGTATGACAACAGATGGATGTTCATGCCCTTTCGAGTGAATCGATATTATCATATTGTGATTTGTTTCTCCGGTTTTACGAAGTGTTGGTAGGAAGTGTTGGCAATGTATTTCAGGTGCTTTGGACAGATTGGCTTCATCATGGAACTCTTCGGGTTGCATCCTTGAGAGCCAGGCCCAAGCAACAATCACAAAATTGTCTTGTTGGCACGCATAAGTCTCGCATAAGTCCTTTGCTCTGGTGCATTTCCAGCCCCCTTGAGGCTGCTGCTGCTGAGTGCAAGCCGATTCCAGGAGTCACTTGAAGAGTTTCAGAGAATTTTCATCATGATGTGAGAGGGATAAACACTTGGCCGAACACTTGGGGTGTCAAAAGCAGTCCAGCCGACAACACTTATACGATTTGTTGATACCGTTGGCTAGATGCTGTGAAGACTTCTTGGGCCGATTGGATATGACATGATAGCACTTGGCGTTTGGCTGTCAGTATGCTTTGCTAAGGTTAGCCAGCAAAAACACCAGTCCTGATTTAGATCCTTGGCACATATTGATTTGATCACTGTAGGAGGGGCCAAGTGTACTCCTTCCGATTTACCCAATCTGTTGCTGCAGCTGGGAGGGATGACATGGACAGACCAACGTAGAGAGTCTGTCGGGTCTTGAGTTTTGAAGAAAGCTGTGCCGAGGATTTGTTCTCGTACGCGTCCGAATATGTGCGGCAGTTCAATGAGCTTGACCAATGCGATCGTCACGACCTGTGGGATGGCATGGACCTGTCTGAAATTTGAACAGCCTGGGGCACACCCTGTCAAGGTTTACACTGCTCCTCGTGCTCTTTGCTCAATTGTCTTTCTCCAATGTAGGCACAGCCATGGAAACCCGCCTGGTTTTGGGATGACTAGCAAGGGGGCACAAACGTTTGCGGACAATTTTTTCCACGCAGTCCATGAGATCAGCATTCTGGGTCACAGAATGGCGCAGAATGCAAGCTCCTCAGCTTTGCCACCAAAAGCTTCAATCGGTCGGCAGAATTTGACAGCGGGCACCAAGCCGCTGGCCCGTTTTGCATTTTGCATGTTTTTTTCATCGTGCACTTTTGCGACATTTCAGTCGCCGAGCATGTCCTCGACATGTGCCAAATAGCCTCTTACTAAGTTGCACCCACTCGATGTGCAACAAAGGATTGTCCCAAGCATGCAAGGGATTTCAAGCCTCTCTCGAAGTCACAAAGTCACTCAGGACCAGTACATGGCACATGATGGTTTTAATGCTATAATTAGTCAACTTTCACTCTCACTAGCTCACGAAGCACCATGTAACACCATGTATAAGGAAGAGGCTCATATTGGCACGCCCTACGTCGAATTTAGCTTTGCAAGTCAAGTATGTTTTGAATTTGGCCAGCCTGTGGCTTTCAGGACCTCAGATACTTGTCAGGACTTGTCAGGACTTGTCAGATTGAATCTTATCGCTTCGTCTTGAAGGCGCACAGGTCACCGTTTGGCCACTTGCTGCAGCCTGCAAAGCAGAACTGCCTGCAGAGTTTGCATTTTTGGTCTGGTGTTGCTTCAAAAGCCATTGGCTTCATGTGGCCATGTGTTGCGGTGGCAGGGAAGCCACTCCGATTCCAACAGATTGGGGTCACAGCGGCAGCCTTTGCCGAAAGCTGACCCCAAAGTAGCCGTTTGATGTTGTTTTTTTGTTTTAGGCGCCCTCGCGTCTGGATTTTTGGGCTGCAAAGTGATCAAACGTGAGAGCAAACTGCTAAGCAGATGCGAAAAAGGGTGCCACATGACTTCGCTGTGTTGTTTCCGACTTCCCTGCTTGCTGCTGCTTCACTAGAATCTGTGCATGCTTGGACTGTACAGAACCACAGAGATGTGCTGGGCCCTGTGTCACATTTGGTGGTTTATGGCGGTTCGGGTTTCCAAGGTTCCATCATGCGACTTGCACCAGTACCAGTTGCGTATCATTTGTGTCCGCTGCAAGCTTTGGATGCTATGGCCTTACTCAGAGGTGCTCTGACACTGCCATCCTCTCCGGCTATCATTTCTTTTTCTACCAAGGTTGCTCTTTGGCAATCATTGGCCACCCACCCTGGGCCAGAGGCATTGTCCTCGGCATCGTCCTTCATGTCAAGACACAATGAGAGCACATGGGCACGTGGGAAAGTGCACCACAAACAGGCTTGCTTGCCAGGCCGCACTATGCTGCCGCTTCATGGCTTCTTTCTGTGTGGAAGCAATCAGCCGGTATAGGACACAAGCGGTTAGATTGTAGCTGTTCTCTTTCAGCCGCCTGCTGTGCAGAAGTAGACTATACGCTACTCCAAAGGAAATCAAATTCAATTAAGTTGAGATTTCTGGTGCATCTTGGGGGGAGCTCGCAGGAATGCAAGCAAGACCTCAGACCATGAGCTGCTTGGCTTCAGAGGGTGCAGCTGGGAGACCCTATTCCCTCTATTTCCCTTTCCTTTACTAAGGTTGGCAGTGCTAGATCCGATTGGAGACTCCCGCACTTTCATTGAAACTTGGCTACAACTTGCACGTAAATCTATACATAATGCAAATACCCGTTTCGTTGTCTTCTTTCAATTCTACGGGGCTTTCTGTGCCACCCTCTGAAGCGATCAAAGGCCTCTCACATTGAGCGGTTCTTGAAGAATAGCCCTTGCCTCAAATGCGTTGCATTTTCTTAAAACGACCTGTGTCAGTTGTCAGCAGTAGAACGAAAAGCCAAACACGCCCGCCAATGAGGTGAAAATTTTAGACTACCACCTGGATTGGACGAGGTGCTTGTTCTATGACCGACTCCAGGATCCTCTTTGTTTTTTCTCTCTTTTGTCACCTTTTGTCTTGCTCTCCTCACTTCCCAACACTTCCTGCGTCCCAGCTGCTGGGGATAGACGGGATAGATGTCCCAGCTTTTGAAGTTGAGCTGCACCTATCATCACCCTCTGGCCCACAGACCAACAGGGTGGCTCTAGTACGAAGCGCTTCCAACAGCTGCTCAGAAGCTCTCCTCCCTCCAGGCTGGAGAATACATGACAAATCACTTCAATATTCGTGCTATTTTCAAAACGTGCATGTCGAGGCACTTCATGACTTCATGATTCGCAGTGAGTTGAAATGGGATGTTTGCCAGGAAGGAAGCCCATTGGAACTGGAAATCACCTGGCCTCGCCATTCACGAAGGTATTGCAGCGAGACAGGGCCCAACGGGAAAGGACCTGCAGCTTGGCCACAGCATGATCTCAGATCATTCACTGCAGTCACTGCAGTCTCTGCACCCTGCGTGGTGCTTATAAACATGTCAAAACATGTCGAAACCGCAAGTGTTTGATTGTCATTGATTGGATCTTTCTGTATGATTTCACATCCGAAATTCTCTACTTTTTCTATCTTTTTAATTTGCTAGGTACAACGGGCATCCAACGACTCCAAGCTACTTTGGAGCCTACTGCTGCCAGACTGCACGGGAGTCTGGCCATAGTTGTGGGCCGCACCAAAATTATCTCAGCAGAGAGGAGAAGCAGAGTACAGCCCCGTGTGCAATGCAGTCACAGTGGTACTGTCTGTGGGCGGCCGCCTTGAACCGATTCGTCTAAAATATGCACACATACCGGTGTAAACATATATCTATATACACACATGTGTAAATATACCCCTTATGTTTTATCGGTACAGTAGATACTGCGATCATTTTTCTGGAGTGCATTTATACCCCTAAAGTAAGCACACTGACATACATGTGTCCCTGCGCATGGATGCAAATGCTCATAGACTTTGCGCACGCGCACACACACAAAATGTATGACACACATATACACGCGCGCGCAACTGCAACTACTTTCTGTATACATCTACTTTCTATATTCACAGAGGTAAAACGGCACGACAACAAAGTCGACTTCTTTCCTCTCTCTCCCCCAAGACCTACTCTCAAAAGCTTGTCTGGCTGATTTTCCTCGTTTTGTGCCTAATTTTGTCCATCGTCTTCCATTCAATGACAAATCGACAAGTCCTGCGTTTCGGTTCAGCGTTTTTGTTCCAGGCATGGATGGCCTGGCAATGGCCCTTTGGGCTTTGTGGAACTCCAACACGTTTTCATCGGCACTGCAGAAGGCGGTGAATCTGCTGGGTGATGCAGATACCGTCGCTTGCCGAGTTGCCGAGTCCAGGTGCATTCAGGTGCATTCGAGTTGACACTTTTACGAAGTTTACACTAGTTTACTGTTCAGTGGAGCCATTGAGTGCTTCATGAAACACTGCAGCTGTTGGACGCGTCGTGAGCCATCACGCCTTAGGTTGGTGCAATTGTTGGACAGATGGCTGGAGCACTCTATGGTTGGCAGCGGATCCTTGCAGAGGAATGGAGCAATCGATGCGTAACATGGCAGGAGTTTCATTCAGTCACTTTTGACACTTTTGGCTGTCCTTTGATATTGCAATCTGCAGTCCAATGCTTGTGGCGCAAAGGTAAAGAACCTGATGTTCTGGGACAAGGGTGCAGAAATCGGTTTGCGCGCAGTGGCTTGCCTTCACACAACGAAATCTTCCTTTTGCATCCTTTTTCAATGTATATATCAGTTGCGTTGCTCAAGGGTTTCCAGGCCATATGCATAGCTTCTGTACTAAGCGCCCCATGTACCTCTTTGGATGGTTTCCTTTCAGAGGGAGCAGGGGGAGGTCATTAAATAGATTATATGTATATATTATATATGAATAGTATTGTAGTTCCTATAGATCTCACCATTATTCAAAACGAGGCAATGCTGATAAAGACAGCAAAGAACATGTTTTTCAGGTTCACCAGGACCTTTGGTAACAAGGCCATGTGCCAAGGTGCTTCTTTACCACCGTGGCCCTCGCCCGCAAGCACAGCTACAAAGCCATCACCCCAAGGTCGCTCGAAACAAAGGTTGGTGAACTATAAGCACTGTATAGAGTCTAGATATGATGTTTTGCGATCAGTCAATGTGCAGTCTTTCTTGTGTACTGGACGCTGCTGCAGACTACTAGGTGAAGGTCTTTCAAAAACCGACTCGCGATGCCCCACTTGCTGGGGAGATTCCTTCAGGGGAGAAGGTGACATGCGCTTTGGATCGCAAACCTGGGACTTTGGATTTGCGGTTGGCATGGGACGGGATCATTTATGGAGCTTTGCCGACAAGGGTTTGGTATCACCACGACAAGGAATCAGGAGCAATAACATACAGTTTGGAACAAGGACAAGGCTTCTGCCGCATCGGTTAGAGCAGCATGTTTCTATCTATATATATATACTTATAGTTATATATATATATATTTACTTCTTTGTTCTTCGGACATTCATTCCTTCACCAATCTCGCGCACCCAGGCATTGATGCCGTCGAGGGCAGCTACCAAATTTGCAGCGACAGCGGTTTGCAAGGCTGGATTAGCGCCCAAGATGTGAAGGACGGAGAGGAATCGGCCCAGTTTGGAAACGTGAAACTCCCATGGTGGTCTGAAGTGGCTGGTGTCTATGTTCCAGGAGTTCATGCCAGCAGTGGGAACTGAAGATCTCGCGCGCTACATCCTGGGCCCTTCCAAAAAGGCAGGGAACAATTAGATCTGAAATATGCGCAGATGCATAGTTTCGTTTTTATCATGTGGCAATTGTGGGAATACTGGGCATGATGCTGTGGTGTGTGGTGCCTCTCAGGCACCAGTTCGGGGTCCGCTTGATGGGTCACCTCCTCCAATTCCTAAGGAGTTCCATCGCTTCCATCATGTATTTTTCATATTTTTTTAAAATTTATTTTCCATTATTTTCCTTGTTCTGTAACAGCAGTCTGCCCTTGACGGCATTCGTAGGAGCCAGCGCCCAGAAGAACATTCAGAGACCTCAAGTTGCCTAGCTTGTTTTCCTCCAGGAAGTCATGAAATACCTGTATGCAAGACCAAAGTCATGATAGGAGCACAGCAGGCTTCTTGTCGAAATTTCAAAGGTGAACTCTGTCCTGTCACACCTACTTCATGACTTCAGTGCTTTCTCGCAATGGGAGTGTGCACACAGTGCGGCCAGAATATGGCCAAATCTTTTCAAAGCAATTTAATCTGATCATCACACTCATTTCAACCTCCATTTATCTCCAATCGGTCCAATCCGTTTCCGGCTAAGCTGGAACTTTTTGCCCTGCAGCTTGCAAAGTGCACGCCTTGCGCTGTGTTTGTGAGCTGTCCGAGCGCACTCAGATTCCACATGTTGGCCACAAAAAGGCTGTGAGCTGCATTGCTGATGGCTTGGCCTCCTATACTGCAAAAACAGACAGATTTGATTTGGTATTTCATAGCTTGCTACCGCTCTCGCTCAATGTTGAATGCTGAATTTCGAAAAAAAAACCGCGTCACCACCAGAAAAAGGCGACATAAGCATGCGGAGTCTTTGGACAACCACAAAGACATGCGTTTCTCTGCTTTTCTTGTGTTTGGATTCAGGCTTAGTCTGAGCCTTGCAATACAGACATGACAGTCCATTTGATTCCACTATATAGCATGCCGTCTATCCACAGTTTTGCTCCTTGTCCAGGAGTCATTGGACAATACAGGCAAACGTAGGGCCAGGGTGAAAGGAAGGTTCAAACAAGCCAAACCCTCAACCGGTCAGGAATGCGAAAAGCAAAACTTTGGAACACTTACAAAACCACGTAGTTGGAGCCAATCACAGCCAATCACGACCGGGAGAAGCTTTTGCCTTTGCGTCCTGAGCAACCTTTGGGGCCATGTCTGCCCGGAGCTTGGACCAAACTGCCTGAGAAATCAAGTGGTGGCAAAAGCCTCGAGAGCATGACATTCTTTTGAAAGGCGCAACACAGAAGCTGGAGCAGTGGCAAATGTGCAACTTGAGAACTCAACCCATGGCTAAGGTCACAACCTATGTTACTGGGCTTCACACATGCAGAATACGACATCATTGTTCTTTATAATGAGAGAAATCCCCCGCAATGAAATTGCTCACCAGAATGAAGTGGGCAGTATAGTGATTTTGTTTCGTTTGTGAAGAGCTGCACCCTCGATTGACTTACCTCTTGCTTGATCCCAGTGAAAGAATGTTCGGCTCGTTCTTGCAGGGTGCTAAAGCAGGCATTTGCTTGAGGTGAGACACATACTGAAAGGACCTATTCTTGGCAAAGTTGAGGTTGAAACGGGAAACAGAAGGCAATTTTTTTGTTTGCTCTAATTTATCTTATGACACTCCGCTTCAGAAGACACAGCAGTCCTGGGACCAAGCTAAGGACAGCTCTTTCAGCTACAGGCAAGATCAAGTTGCCCGCTTGGGTGAGCGCGCAAGACCAGAGACTACGGAAGAAGACCGAAGTGACTCGGATAGAACAAGTGCCCCCATGGGCCAGCCTAGAGGGTGTTGTGCACAAGAGACACTGGAATCTTCAGTGCCACATGCCACTTTACAATTGCTTTTACGTTTGGTAGCACCCTGATGTCGCGGCAACCCCAGGAAGATTTCAGCAAAGCCCCTTCATGCAACGCATGCGGGAGATTGATGAAAAAGCCTGGCAACAATTCAGCGAGCGCGACAAGAAACGTGCTCAGTCGGATCCAAGCTTTAAACCGAAGGACTCAGATTTTGAGGCGCCAAAGACTTTTAAATATGACAAAACTGTGAACTACTACAAGACTTTAGGAGTGGATGAATACGCGACCAATGACGAAGTCAAAAAGGCGTATCGGAAGCTGTCGCTGAATTATCACCCAGATAAGCAAACAGGAAAAACACAAGAGGAGAAGGATGAAGCTGCTACAATTTTCATGGAGATCAAGAATGCATACAAGTTGCTAAGTGATGATCCAACTCGCCGGCAGTATGACTTTGAGCGCGATCGAGACGTTGTTAGTGCGCAGTCGCACGGCAAGAAGCCTCAAGACAAAAATGGCTTCGATGCAGGTGAGGCTTTGCAGAGAATGCTGCAAAAGGCCAAAGAGAACAAAAAGCTCCCTAGTGAGATCATCACAGTGCCAGTTCATTGCAGAATCGAAAAATTTGTCTTCGGTGGTCAGAAAACTCTGAAGCGAACCCGGCTGGTCAAGGACCGCAGCTATGGAGGCTACAAAGAAGAGTTGAAAACCTTTCGATTAGATCTCCCAGCTGGTGCAGAACAACCTTGGGCTGTGGAGTTTCGCCGTCAGGGCGATCAGCACGAGGGAAGGGAGGCTGATACGATCCGATTTCTCTTCTCTTCCAAGCCACATCTATTTTTGGAGAGGGATGGGCAAGATCTAAAGCTCAGGGAGACTGTGCACCTAGGTCCGTCACTCAGGAAGGAAGCCTTTCTCTCCACCTCAATTCCTGCATTTGCTGGCCGGCACATTTTCATTTGGGGTCGGAACTCTTGCTGCATGAGTCACGTTTTTTTTTTTCCTCCTCCCACCTCTCAGAGCTATATAGTCGCACGAGTCAAGAACTTTCATGGGAGTTTGCCTTGGAAAGAACGGTCAGGAATCCATTCTTCGGCTGCAATGGGGAAGAAGGCAACATCCTTATGCATCTGCATGGGCTGGGCGTGGGCAACGGTGCGCTGAATCTGTCCTTGAAGCTGGCTTTGGGGCCCAAGGCTGGGGACGTTTGTCGTGCGGGAACCTTTCAGTGGTCGGTAAATTGTCATCAAGTTCACCCGTAGATGCCAACTGTTCAAGACCGTTGGTAGGCGCACTGATATGTGATTTCAACATATTAAGAAAAGCAACTTGCTTCTTCCCGAATGTCCCCGAAGAAGAATGTGCACACCAACTATGCAAAACAATTTTGATCAATCTCCCAAGTTCACCCAGCTCCCACCTTGCGCTGGCCCGGCTAAACCCTCGCAGGTTGCCACACAGCATCACATTGAACCTGCTCCCCCTCCAGGGCGCAGGGATTTTCTGCAGCGCTTTGGGCTTGGGCCAAAGGGCGGCTTCCAAATCAGTGCTGCATCTCGAAGTGCCATGGATGAAGGCTTAGCCGCCTTAGCCGCTTTACCAGTCTTCTCAGCTTCTCAGTGACATGTGTTTCAGTGTTGGCATAGGATTGATCCAAGATCTTCAAAGTCCCCGGTGGAAGATATGGGGCGCCATCATGGCAGTGTTGGTGCAACTAACCTAACAACAATTCAAAAGATGGGCGCGTACCCCTCAAGACAGACCACGTATTCCAATCTATGGATGTTGCAGAAGTGAAGCTGTATACTTTGCCACTCTATTCGGCACCTCTTAGCTCGGTACTGCTGTCCCAGAAGTGATTAGTGCTGCCACATCATCCGGGGATTTCTTTGCCCCACTCAAACTTCGCCTATCCAAGGTGGTTTGCCCAGCGGCCATGGCAGCATGCTGCACGAGCTGTTGGAGCGGCGCCAGCGCCGGCGGGAGCTGAACGAAAAGTTCATGGCTGAAACTGAGCTCAGGCAGGCTGCATCCCACACTCCAACGGTTGCAGTCCCAGATCCCTTTTACAGCTATGGTTGAGTGATGCCTTCTAGAGCACTCCGGCCTTAGGAGGTTAGAGAATGTTGTAAGCATTTCTGTATTTGAACATCAATCCGCAGATGCTAGACTCCTGCATCAAATAGCGTTTCCTGTTGAGGCCAGTGGGGGAGCAGATTCGTCTCTTCACAAAGCCACCCAGCAGCTTGACGTTCTTGACATCGTCCCTGGGTATTTTTGCAGTGAGCTTGGATTGCCCAGCTTGTGGGAAGAAGAAGGCTGCAAGTGACTGGGACCGGCTCAAAGCACGACTGAACACCATTTTGCAGGCAACTGCCTTCCTGCTTTTGCCGCAAGCGCGGCTTGTCATGCCACCTTCGCTGCTGCCGAGATCAGTCTATGACGACAGGATCGCACTGTCAAGGCCAGATAGGTCGATGCCATGGAAAAGCATCGGTGATCAAGCCTTCAAAGAGGGGAGCTATTGGATAGCCTGTGCTGCTTATGCCAAGAGGCTGGAAGAGCTGCGGGTCAGATTGCCAACGGATGCAGGCTTGGAAGATGTGGAGGAAAATAAAGAGGAGGAAGATGTGGACCTTGGTGAAAGAAGAGGTCCAGATCTTGTGCCCGAAGCGGCCAAAGTCCTCTCCAACCGTGCTGCTTGTCTCGTGAAAGTTGGAGATTTTGCAGCTGCAGTGAGCCATGCTCGAAGAGCTTCTGAGCTCGCCCCACGATGGGCACGTGCCTGGAGCCGCTTGGGTCAGGCAGCATGGAATCTCGGGGAGTCCTTCCGACAAGAGGCAGCTGATGCATATGCCAAGTCTGTCGAAATGGATCCGTTGATTTCCGCCGTCCTTGCTTTGCAGGAGGCCGTTAGGCAACTTCATGGCCCCAACCCAGATGCTGCTCATGCATTGAAGGAGAAAGGCAATGAGGCCATTAGAGGAGGCGAGTTGGGACTTGCCGTGGCCCTCTACACTCAGGCGATCGCACAATTGCCTCCATTGGTCACTGCAGACAGTGAAAGGTCAGATAAGCCAGATGAGCATGCACTCTTGAGGGGTGTGTTGTTCACAAATCGTTCTTCTGCCTTCTGCCGCATCCGAAATTGGGATGCTGCAGTGGCAGATGGAAAGGAGGCAATAGCAGCCCAACCAGGCCTATCGAGTGCCCATTCTCAGCTGGGAGTAGCACTCCTGGGCAGTGGCTTTCACCAAGAAGCTTACATTCAGTTTGCCAAGGGTGTTCACTTGAATTCTGAGCACAAGCCCTCCATCAAAGGTCGGAACACTTGCTTGAAAGAGATGGTGGTTTGGAAATCTGCTTCAGCCACGGCCCGTTACAAAAAGCGATTTTGGCTTGACCTCCGCAGAACCCCAGGCACGACAAGGGTTTTTGCCCTAAGTGACCTTCACTTCGACCAGAAGTACAACGAAGACTGGGCGCATGGAATTGATGACCTTGCCTTTTTGGATGATGTCTTGATTGTTGCTGGAAATGTTGCAGACACCAAAGTGGGGGTGATGCGAGCTCTTACAACGCTCAAGTCAAAATTCCGCAGAGTTTTCTACACGTTTGGGAATCATGAGATGCAAATCATGGCCTCGGAGTTTGCCCGTTACCCTGATTCTCTCACGAAGATGAACGAAATCTTCACAGCATGTGATGAACTGGGGATTGATGTCTTCCCGGCTCCTGTGTGTGAAGGTGTTTTGGTCATGCCGCTCTTGTCTTGGTGCAGTGCTGAATTTGATCAGGAGGACCCCTTCCCAGATCCCAACGCCAAGTTCAATTCAAGATGTACTTGGCCCATGGATGCAGATGTTCAGCTCTGGAAGTACATGATGAAGCTAAATGAGCAGTTTCTAGACATCCGCGGCTTTGACACTGTCATCACATTTTCGCACTTTTTGCCTCGACAGGGCCTGCCTTTTGACAAGACCCGTAAGAATGCAATCAAAGCAGTTGGCTGTGACATGATTGACGAGCAAGCTCGTGCTGTAAAGAGCAAGCTGCATGTTTATGGCCACGGGCGCGTCCGATATGCTCAAATGCATGCAGGAGTTCGATATGTGAGTGCCCCCATCGGTTTTGAGGCAGATTGGCCCAAAGACCATCCCCCGAGGCTGATGATGGTGCACAACGGACGAAGTTTGTGCATGCAGGAGTGGGGGCCAGATGATGAACCTCCTCTTGGCTACACGAAGCGTTTGTTGCATGTGGTTGTCTACATGATGCCTGCCCTCAGAGAAGCGGAGATGCGCAAGTTTCAAAACATGTTGCAAAAGTTCGTGAACTTTCCTGGAATCTTGTGTTCTTTTGATCGTATTGGAAGCAGAGGCCTCGACAAGGATTCGCTTTCCAAGGATGCTTGGCCTGACATCATGCAATGCAGTCAGGAAATGAGCCATATATTGACAGTGGTTGCAGACAGCACAGATGCTCTCAAAGCTGTTTTGACCAGTGAAGCTTACTGCAGAGAGTGGTCAGCATCGCTGGCGCCCCATGCAAGAAAGACTGTGTCCTTCACCTCGCCATTGGGCCTGGATTTGGTCCATGCGAAGAAACGTGACCCAATGCTGGTCATGCATGGCCTCCAGCTCAAGGAAGTGAAGGAAGATAGTGATGAGTATGGCAAAATGATGAAGGCAATAGAGGCCATCAGCAAACTCCCAGGCGCGGTGAGACAGCATGTGGTCAGGCAATGTCAGGCATCCAGCTATGTCAGGATATGTGAGGTAAATCGATTGGTTTGGGCAGTTTGGGCATTAGGTTTACTGTACTTAGGTTTACCATGTTGCAACTGCTTGGCCTTTGACAATTTTGACATCCACACCAAACTCTTGCAGGCATTGACGGCAAAATTGCTGTTTCACTACAGCCTTTGGGATCTGGACGTTACTCACACGAGGATTTGCTTGAGCAGCTGGATGTAAAGGAAAACCGGGCTGCTGGTATCACTCACTGCTTTACAGTCCTTGTGGATGAGCCAGCCAGTTATAAGATGCTTGCCCAGAGCAAGACTTATGGCAAGTGGAAGGCATCCTACGAGACTTGCCACAAGATATCGGAAACCATCGGGTCGGAAACCATTTTTGCCATTTTCACATGTTTTGACATGTTTTGACTGGGGCGGTTGTGGAACAAGGACATGCCAGGACATGCCAAATGAGTGTCTTGAGCAATCAAAGTATTGAAACGCCGCTAAGGAGCCGTACCTTGCCGGGAAAGTTTTGGCGTTCTGCATGCCGGTGGACATTGCCGCGACTGCATCGGCACCAAAAGATGTGCCAAAGACCAAGCAGACCAATGGTGTTAAAAAGTAGGTGGTTTTTCAGTGCGGAAGAGGATAGGACGATAGGATGAAGTCTGCTGAAGCAGGGCTTGATTTTGGCATTGCGAAGGCAACTTGCCACCCATGGCTTGCCCGACTGGCGCGTCCAGCACATTCGGTGCCAGCATCTTTTTGGCAGAAGTTTTTCATTGAAATCCTTCTCACTGCCAAAGATTGCTCGCGAAAAAAGAAAGAATGTCGTTCTGTCGTTCTGACCTCTGACCTGAGATTTTCTGAGAATCTACTCGTGCTTCCCTTTTATGGTTGGACTGCCACCATTCTTGGAGTTGTTGTGATTTGTCAATTGACTTCATTTGTCTTCACGTCTTGGGATACGTCTTGCAGCAATTCATTCGCAGTGTTTTGAGTTTAGCATCCCCATATTAAACATCAAACAAACAGGGTTGCCACTGTGATGCAGACATCGTACATTCATCCTTAAAGTCCTACAGAGCCACTGCATAAAGCACAATGGTTGCAAGTTCCACTGAGACTGGGCATGACATGCAAGACACAACACCTACATATTCCACCACCACGCCCAGAACTCATGGGAATTGACCAGGCCCAGCCAGCATTCAATTCGCGAATGTGTGGCCATGGACCGTCCAGGAAGCACAGATACCGAGGCGGGCATGTGGAAAGTTCACATGGGTGCACAATGTGACACAAGGATCTGACAACTTGCACGCCACACGTTGCACTGACAACGATCCCAATGTCGCACAGCCCAGGTTTCAGCCTCTCCACTTCTGACCTGGTTGGAGAGTCTGGATGCCTCTGTGGTGGAAGCTCCAGCCCGTCGCTTGTCAGCAAACTCTGCAAACTGGCGAGCAGAGAAGGTTGGCCCACGTCCGGTCACATGAAAAGGTGGCGGTATTTGGACTTGTTCAAGTGAAGGTATTTAAGTACAACTCTGCCGGATCACCTGGCCCCTTACTTCAGCCAAAATCATTCTCGGAATGTTGAACTGGGCCCTTATATCATACAAACAAAAACCTCAACATATCCAGTCTATCGGTAAGTATCTCTGAATGAACATGAATAGGCATACATCATACACCTATTTTTCTCTGTGTCTATCGCTATCTCCATCTCTCTCTCTCTCTCTATCTCTCTTTATCTTGTCCCGGTCTTTTCTATAATATAAACTTAATATGCTTATATATACACACAGATATATATGTATATATACACATAGAAAAATATATCTAAGTATAACATAGTGTACACACACACACAATCACACACACACACACATTCACACATACACACACATGCACCAACTATTCAACTCACACTCAACAAAAAGCCGGCGTCTACAGCTGTGTGGGGACATGCCAAACGACCTACTGCAAATCCAACGCTACACCCCACCGCGTCGACTTCCAACGTAGAAAGCTTGAAATGACTGTCTGTGAAGTGCATTTGGGGAGTGTTGAAGGTTTGCAGGCAGGAACGGATCCAGATTATTACTTGACGCCTGCAGATCGTTGAGGTTTGAAGCACGAAGCTTTTGAATCTTTGGTGAACTCCTTGGATGCAAATGATTCGGGCAGGCATAGTGCATCACGCTAGCTGCTGCAGCAGCGGAATCTCAAACATGCGTTTGCCTTTAGTGTAAAGTTGAAGCGAGGAGTGCCTTTGAAGCAAGCAACTGCACAGAGCTGCTGCAGACATGCTTCGGGCGTTTCATGCTGAAGTGAAGCTCTGCAAGTCTTGGAAAAAATAGAATGGCAGGCAAAGCGTCGCTGGAAGAGCTGTGACTCCTGCAGACAGCGTGCGTCGCCCAGACAGCCGTTTGCCAAGAATAAGGCGCGTGTTCGGGCCGTCTCATGATTAGAGCTATATCAGCGCAAAATAGGAGAAGCAAGCTAGGCAGCTAGGCGACCTTCGCGCTTGTGACATTTGTGTTTAGAAACAGGTCCTCATACGACCAAGATACTCCACCATACCCCACCTCTTTCAGGCATGTTTTTCAGCGCCGTGCCCGCGCAGCTCTATTCCGAGCATGGCCACCTGTGGATCGCATCTTGACACCACGGAGGACAGAGATGGACAGAGACTATCAGAGAATTCGACAAGTCCCACTCTTTGCAACTTCCCATAACTTCCATTGATCTTGCATGAGGTGCATTTGCGGATACCCAATTCGTTGAAAAGGTCCTTGCTGACTTGGAACGTGTTCGTTTGGCTGTGGGCGAGTGCATCGCCAAGCGACAGCTCATTCAGAAACAAGGCCAAATGTGTGCAGAATGTGAGCAGAATGTTCAGCTGATCAACATGGAGACGTAGCTGCAAAATCTGACAGGTGACCTGCATGGAGAAGTAGTTGCTGATGCCACCCGGAGAAGGTTCCGGACAATAGATGAAGGCCGGCAATGTAGCAATCAAAAGAGTGCTTCAATATGCTTCAATTATCTTTATTCAAAGTGACATGGACGGAGCTCTGTCAAATTTGTCAATGGAAGCAACGCCGAAGCCTTGAATTGTGCCGCACCCACGCATAAAATAATGAAAAAGAAATATTTGCAAAAGCTCGAAGTTCAGTTCTGACTTGTTTGAACCTTGGCGACCGCAACTCATGCAGTACAGCTGTGGTGTTAAACTATAGTTTCCCTATGTTTTCTTTTCCGACTGACTATAGTTTTCCCTTCACCTTGGAAAGTTGCCACATGTTGTTGTAAAAGATGTAGCATGATGCAGCAATCATGTTTTGATGACTGCTTTGCTGATATTTTGCGTGCTCATCGCTGAACTCAGATTGCGCTGAACAGCGATATCATCGGCAACTTCGAGCCTCAGCGAGGGAGCAGATGTCACGTTTTGGCGATGGAGTACCATTGGATTTGCCGCAGGACCATTTTCAAAGATGTCATTCAGAGGGCTCTGGCACTATCCACACCTTCTCTCGACAGTCTCAAAGGATCAATAATGATTACCAATAGTGCACGCACAAGGCGGAAGTTTCAATTAGAAAGGAAAGTAGCTATAGGGAAAAGGGAGCCTATAGAAAGAGCAAGTTTGGCGATGCGAGGTTCAGCTTGACTGAGGCAAAGTGATGTGCTGTGAAGGAAGAAGTTGAGAGGCACCCGCCGAACGAACAGCTGCCCCAGTCTTGACGCCAGACGCTTGAAGTAGCTGCGACAACCTACTAGAAAGAACCTCCAATGCGATCTGCTACCAACCGAGGTCAAACACCAGAGAACTATACGCCGCACACACCTTTAAACACAACCAACAGTGCGGATTAAACCGACCACATCCGCACCCGCTAAACGAACAGCCGCCCCAGTCTCGACGCTAGACCGCTAGATGCTCCATATGTCGGAATTCTGGTCGCTTCGCGACGACAACCGCCCGCACCGGAGTGTTAGCTACGGAGTTCCAATGAATACTAGACGACAGTTTGGCCCGAAAGAAGGGCAGGAGGGAATAGATGAAGAGAGGATGCAAAACAAGATATGAAGATGAAGGATGATGAATGATGATGAAAGGTAGTGAATGATAGATGAAATTGTCAATGCATGATGGCTGATGAAAAAAGACTGATTGATGCTTTGACACACAGACGTGTTTACACAAACAAGTTGTTACACTGGGAAGCTTTTACACCCAGAAACTTTTACGCAGAGAAAACCTTTCCACAGAGCAGCTTTTACAGACAGAAGTCTTTACACAGAGGGGCTTTTAGACAGAGAAACTTTTACACAGAGGCGTCTTTACACAAAGCTTTTACGCACAGACGCGTTTACGCACAGGAGTCTTTTCACAGGAGAGCTTTTACAGACAGAAGACTTTGCGCAGAAGGGCTTTTACACATTGCACACAGTAGTTTTTACACAGAAGAGCTTTTACACACAGAAGCTTTTACGCAGAGAAACTTATCCACACAGAAGCTTTTACATAGGGGAGTCTTTCCACAGAAAAGCTTCTACCCACAGACCAGTTTACACAGAGAAGCTTTTACACGGAAGAGTATTTACACCGAGAAGTCTTTGCGCCGATAAAGCTCTTACACACAGAGGCGTTTACACAGACGGGCTTTTACACATATGTTTTTACACAGAGGAGTATTGACAAAGAAAAGTTCTTACACACACAGAAGCTTTTAGACAGAGAAGTCTTGGCACAGAAGAGCTTTTACACACGGACGCGTTTATACAAAGAAGCTTTGACACACAGAGGCTTTTACACAGAGAAGTTTTTACACCGAGGAATCTTTGCACACAGTAGCTTTTACACACAGAGGCGTTTACACAGAAGAGCTTTTACACACAGAAGCATTTACGCACAGAGGCGTTTACACAGAAAAGCTTCTACAGACAGAGGCGTTTACACACAGGAATCTTTGCACCGAAGAGCTTTTACACACAGGAATCTTTGCACCGAAGAGCTTTAACACAAAGAAGCTTATACACACAGAAGCTTTTACACACAGCAAGCCTTTTGTGCACATAAGTTTTTAGATACAGAAGCATTTAGACAGAGGAGCTTTTACACACAGATTTTCTTTCAGGAAGTGGCATCAGAAATTGCAGCTCGAAAACCGGATCTCGGCGCCAAAGCCCAAAAAAGACGATTTTGATGCACTTTTGAAAAGTGAATTTACGAAGGAAAATCATTAGCGCCAAAATTGAGAAAATCTGCCTCCAAATCACTATCGCAACCCAGATGCTGCCCTTCCAATACGATTTACGATGTCCAGCTGCAAAAGACAATAGTATTAGGCACGCAGCCATGGCACCAAGCAACCCTGACGCAGCCATTACAGTGCGATCTGCAGAGATTGAGTTGCGAAACACGGTAGAATTACGCACAGCAACGTCAGAAATTGCAGCTCCAAAACCAGATCTCGGCGCCAAAGCCAAAAAAGACGATTTTGAAGCACAGAAGCTTTTACACAGAAGAGCTTTTACACAGAAGAACGTTTACACAGAGAAGTCATTACACACAGACGCGTTTACACAAACAAGTCTTTACACCATGGCGCTTTCACACGCAGGAGATTTTACACAGAGCGTTTACACAGAAGCGTTTACACAGAGAACTGTTTACACACAGAAGCTTTTATACGCAGAAACTTTTATACACAGAAGTTTTTACACAGAAGAGATTCTACAAAAAGAGGAGTTTACACACAGGGTCTTTTGCACAGAAGAGCTTTTACATGCAGACGCGTCTGCGCAAAGAAGTCTTTTCACGGAGGAGCTTTCACACACACACACACAGAGCAGCTGCAGCTTTTACACGGAAGAGCGTTTGCGTTTACACGTAGGAGCTTTTACACAGAAAAGTCTTTACACGCAGAAGTTTTTACCCAGAAGCTTTATACAGAAGAGCTTTTACACCCAGACGCGTTTACACACAGAAGCTTTTACACAGAAGAAAAGCGTTTACACACACACACACGTTTACACAGAGAACTGTTTATACACAGAAGCTTTTATACAGAGAAGCTTTTACACAGAAGAGCTTTTACACCAAGACGCGTTTACACACGGGGTCTTGTACCTTTTACACAGAAGAGCTTTTACATATAGACGCGTTTACACAAAGAAGTCTTTGCACAGAGGGGCTGTCACACACACACACACAGGAGCTTTTACACAGAAGAGCGTTTACACACAGACGAGTTTACACAGAGAAGTCGTTACACACAGAGGCTTTTACACAGAAGAGCTTTTACATCGAGACGCGAAGACGTGTTTACACACAGGAGCTTTTACACAGAAAAGCCTTTACACCAAGACGCCTTTGCCTTTACACAGGGGACCCTTTACACAGAAGAGCTTTTGCACGAGGACGCGTTTACGCGCAGAAACTTTTACACAGAAGAGCTTGTACACACAGACGCATTTACACAGAAAAGTCTTTACACACGGGAGCCTTTACACAAGCTTTGACACGGAAGAGCGTTTACACACAGACGCGTTTACACACACAGGAGCTTTTACACGGGAAAGCTTTACACAGAAGAGCTTTTATACACAGACGTATTTGCACAGAGAAGTCTTTACACACAGAAGCTTTTACACAGAAGCTTTCACACACACACAAGAGCTTTTACGCCAAGACGCGTTTACACACAGGAGCTTTTATACAGAAGAGCGTGTACACATATACACCTTTACACAGAGAACCCTATACAGGCAGAAGCTTTTACACACAGAAGCTTTTGCTCAGAAGAACTCTTTTGCCAAGACGCATTTATACACAGGAGCTTTACGCAGAAGAGCGTTTACACACATACACGTTTACACAGAGAACTCTTTACACTTAGAAGCTTTTGCGCACAGAAGCTTTTACACAGAAAAACTTTTACACCAAGACGCGTTTACACACAGGAGCTCTCAGCTTTTACACAGAAGAGCGTTCACACACAGACACGTTACACAGCAAAGCTTTTACACAGAAAAGCCTTGACACAGAGCAGCTTTTGCACTTCGAACCTCATTTCGTGTGAAAGGGTTGCATCTGAGATTTCAAAATCGGAATTTTACCTCAATTCTTGCACTTCGACCCTCATTTCGTGCAAAAGGGTTGCATCTAAGATTTCGAAATTGCAATTTTACCTCAATTTCTGCTTTGTACGAAGCGGTTGCATGTTCGCAGTCGAAAATGCGCATTCCACGTTTGTCACATGTTTGTGCGTTCGACATGCATGATTCCACCAGAGGGTTCCGGGGCCCAGCCGGGACCAAGTCAAAAATTCGAATTTCACCACCCGTTTGTGCATCCGACACGCACGAAGTGCGGGAAGGGTTGCGTTTCACAATCCGGCATTTGGCTGCCCCGCCGCCTTAAGAGAGAATTTAGAAGAATTCGAGAAGTAGGAGAGTTTTACTCCTGAGTATTAACTCCTGCGTGTTAACTCCTGCGTATTAACTCCTGCGTGTTGACTCCTGCGTATTAACTGCTGCGTAATGGCTTCCGTAAAAGCAACTCCTGTATGACAACTCCTGTGTAACAACTCTTGTGTCATAACTCCTGTGGAACACGATGTAGATGATGTACGTGATTTGTATGAGATGCATGTGATGTAGAGGATATGACGTTGATGAATAGTGATTGTGTATAATGACTTTGATGTAGGTGATGTAGATGATGTATATGATTTGTACCAGTAGTACCGCACAAGGCGGTGGCGGAAGTTTCGAAAATGGTAAACCTATAGGAGAGGTTCGTTGCTGTGACTGATGGATGGCAGAGCGAACTCACTGATGGACCGACAAGTGGTTGGAGCGTCGGCCTATCTATCTGTCTATCTATCTGTCTATCTATCTGCCTGCCTAACTAACTGGCTAACTGACGAACTGACTAACTGACTGACTGACTGACTAACTAACTAACAAACGAACTAACTAACAAACTAACTAACTGACTCACTGACAAACTGACAAACTGACTAACTGACTGACTGACTGACTGACTAACTAACTAACAAACGAACTAACTAACTGACTAACTGACTGACTAACTGACTAACTGACTAACTGACTAACTGACTGACTGACTAACTGACTGACTGACTAGCTAACTAACTAACTAACCAACTAACTAACTAACTAACTAACTAACAAAGTAATTAACTAACTAACGAACTAACTAACTAACTAACAAACCAACTAACTAACTAACTAACTAACCAACTAACTAACTAACTAACTAACTAACTAACTAACCAACCAACCAACCAACCAACTAACTAACTAACTAACTAACTGACGAACTGACTAACTGAGTAACTGACTAGCTAACTAACTAACTAGCTGACTAACAAACTAACTAACTGACNGACGAACTGACTAACTGAGTAACTGACTAGCTAACTAACTAACTAGCTGACTAACAAACTAACTAACTGACTAGCTGACTAACTGACTATCTGAGTAAAGGACTAGCTAACTAACTAACTAGCTGACTAACAAACTAACTAACTGACTAACTGACTAACTGACTGACTGACTGACTGACTTCTTCATCTTCTGACTTTCTTCATGGCTGAGCTCTTCACATCTTGGCTCTTCTCACCTCTGCTTTTCAATTGTCCATACTGTCGGAAGTTTCACTTCTAAACTTCCTTCGATGAGATGCATGTGATGTAGGTGAAGTTGATGTAGATGGTGAGGTAGATGTAAAGTAAGTAGGAGATGTTATGTAGATGATTTTGGTAGCTGTTATTTGGGAAAAACCCTTCGCAGGAGCTTTCGGGAAAAGCCATATGTTCTATGTTGGGCCTTGGGAGGGCGCATGTTGGAAGTATGTTGGGCCCATGTTGGCTCTATGTTGGGCCGTGTTGGGCCCATGTTCAGCCATGTTGGGCCCATGTTGGGCCTATGTCGTTTTGGGCCTATGTTGAGGCATGCTGAACCATTTTGGGCCCATGTTGGGTCATGTTGGGTTGGGCTTATGTGGGGCCATGTGCGCAAATTTGGCAACTTAGCCGATTTTAGGTCCCTTTCAAAAATGTGGAAAACATAGGATTCTAGAGCAATAAAGGCCCCGCACCCAAGCTAAAACTCAATAGCTGCAAATGCTTCCGGGTCATGTGTGCCAACAAAAAACGCCTCGGCACTTTCGGTGCGGGCGGATTTAAGGCAATTCGCGGCGTACTGCTAGGCATCCAGTACCACTTCGTAGAAGCAACTGCAAAAACCTTCTCGTAGCCACTCCAATGCGATCTGCCATCAACCGATGTCAAACACCAGAAAACTTTACGCCGCACAAACTTTCAAACGCCACCAACAGTGCGGATTAAATCGACCATATCCGAACCCACCGAACAAACAGCCGCCCCAGTCTCGACGCCAGACACTTCGTATGCCGTAATTTACAGCATTTTCGTCGAAGTAGCTGCAACAAGCTCCTCGCAGCCACTCCAATGCGATCTGCCATCGACCGATTTCAAACACCAGAGAATGATACGCCGCACNCAACAAGCTCCTCGCAGCCACTCCAATGCGATCTGCCATCGACCGATTTCAAACACCAGAGAATGATACGCCGCACGCACACCTTCAAACACCACCAACAGTGCGGATTAAATCGACCATATCCGAACCCACCGAACAAACAGCCGCCCCAGTCTCGACGCCAGACACTTCGC
Source organism: Symbiodinium sp. clade C Y103 (assembly GCA_003297045.1). Lineage (NCBI taxonomy): Eukaryota > Dinophyceae > Suessiales > Symbiodiniaceae > Cladocopium > Cladocopium sp. clade C. The sequence continues at coordinate 167,302 of BGPT01001111.1, forward strand.
ATGCCGTAATTTGCAGCATTTTCGTCGAAGTAGCTGCAACAAGCTCCTCGCAGCCACTCCAATGCGATCTGCCATCGACCGATTTCAAACACCAGAGAATGATACGCCGCACNCAACAAGCTCCTCGCAGCCACTCCAATGCGATCTGCCATCGACCGATTTCAAACACCAGAGAATGATACGCCGCACGCACACCTTCAAACACCACCAACGGTGCGGATTAAACCGACCATATCCGCACCCGCCGAACAAACAGTCGCCCCAGTCTCGATGCCAGACACTCCATAAGCCGTAATTTATTGTAATTTACGGCTCTTCGTGGCGTCACTACCACCTCGTCGAAGTAGCTGCAACAAGCTCCTCGCAGCCACTCCAATGCGATCTGCCACCAAGCGCTGCCAAACGGTAGGGACACATTCACGTCAAGTCTCAAACCTTGAAACGCCATTGTTGGAATTATAGCACGATTTTCTGTGATGAATTGTTGAAGTGATGTAATGATTGAGGTGATGTACTGTTCAAGTGATGTGACGATTCAGGCGATGTATTGTTGAATTGATGTAATGATTCAGGTGATGTATTGTTGAAGTGATGTGATGATTCAGGTGATGTATTGTTGAAGTGATATAATGATTCAGGTGATGTATCGTGTATTGTTGAAGTGATGTAATGATTGAGGTGATGTACTGTTCAAGTGATGTGACGATTCAGGCGATGTATTGTTGAATTGATGTAGCGATTCAGGTGATGTAGATGTATTGTTGAAATGATGTAGTGATTGAGGTGATGCATTGTTAGAATTGATGGAATGATTGAGGTAATGTTTTGCTGCAGTGATGTATGGCTCACGTGATGCAATGGTTGATGCAATGACTGAGGTACTCGAATCTTTCGTTACTCGGGAGTTTCTTCCAAAACTTCCTTTGCTGATGCATAATATATATATATAATATATATATATAATATATATATATATATATCTCATATATATATATATATCTATATAATTTGACTTGATGAGGACAGGCAGTTGACTCGATCTTTGGTATCAGTGCTTTTCGTTTGCTTCACAATTTTTTTTGGTTGACCTTGTTTCCACCCGCAGGCCCGTGAGCTTTTCAAGGACACAGCAGGCCTCAAGTCCAAAAGTCCCTTCACTGCTGCCGGCCTTGAACGAGGCAGTTGATGTGTTCAGCGAATGCTTCTTTCCAAGCGGAACACGAAAACTTTATCGTTGCGCATTTTTGCTACATACTTTCTTTAAATATATATATATATATATATACACAGACACACACACACAGATATATATATATATATACACTTTTCTTTTCAGTGCGAACTTTAATTGGTTCGTTCTTGCAATAGCAATACAGGGCCATGTGGCCCGAAATTGCCCATTCAATTTTCTTTAAAAACTGGCGTGTCAACAAGTCCAGCTTTGTCGATTTGATTAGGTGCTTTCAAGCAATTGGGCCTTTTGGGGAAACGTGAGCTGGTCTCTCTACTCGATGCTGGTGGAGGTTCGCTAGGGCACCTTGTCAAGACAACTGTAGGTCAGTCATCGTATTGCTAGATGTCAGTGTCTGCTTAACACGTCGGAGCGGAGCAATGAACGCCCTTTTTTTGGATGTTTTCAGCACGGGGGTTTGCTGTGAGGTGTGGTATTGTGGGTATGGTGGTTTGGTACGGTGGTTGTGGTGGATTGGTCTGATTGGTACGGAGGTTAATGGGAACAGTATCGTGTTTTTTTTTAGCTCCTTTTTTAGCTCCCCAGAGAATTACTGTCGAAGACCACTAGACTACTATAATTTTGGTACATTTTAGTACCAAGTCTGTGGGTTCTGGCACTCTGATGTGCTCAGGCACTGCTCCCGTGCTCAAGGGCGTTTGGATGTGAATCGTCCTTGGGCTGATCCCACAGCTGTCACCTGTCGATGTGAAGAACCTCCACTTGAGGCGCTGGATGCTTTGCGAGCTGGCCGGTGATGTTGGTGTGCAGCTTGTGCAGCTTGTGCAGCGCCTGCAGAGTTGATTGCCTTTTGTGAAGCTGATGATGATACACAGGCCCCAGTCAACCGAGAAGCTGGCTTCGGACAGCCTCCACCATGGCAGAGCCGTGCGCGCGTCCTTGCGGGCAAATCTGGAAGGATAAGCCATCGTCAGCAACTTCGGGAGGAGTTAAGGCCAACACAACCCCACAAAAAGCCAGAAGACATGAGAAGCACATCGAAAAACCGCAGCTCCAATCTGAGTTCTCATTTGAGTGTTTTCTGCATGGAGCATTGACTCTACCGGGGCCTGCTTTTGGCATAGGCAGGAAACTGGACCTCCATCAGTTACTGCTCTTCATGACACAGTCACCTTGGCGCAGGCCGTTGCAGAAGAGCCATTTTTTTGGATTGATCTGATGTTTGGTCATTGGGCTGTGGGATATTGAAGATCGACTTTGCATTGATGCACTCAGAAGAGGATAGTCTGGTTGGCAGGTCGCAAGAGCTGTGCTTGATGGAAATGCCTCTTTACTGGTGCTTGACACATGGCAGTCAGTTGCGCAGTTCACATTTTCTCAGAAACACAATGTTCGCAGCTTTGCACGTGGAAGCAGTGCATCTAAGGACAAGGCGAATGTCCTTTGGAATGGGCAAAATCCGTCCATCATAGCACCAGAGCTTCAAAGTGTACTTGGCACTAGATCATGTAGCAACTTGTCTCATGATACCTCATGGAATACTGCAGCACATTGGCGGAAGTGAACAGAGCTCGTGGCCTCAAAAAGCTATCCGACATGTAGCAAACACTGTGCGCTATGCACCGATTTAATCTGTATAGACCAGAACATTGGGTTGGCTTTGCTTTTGAAAGCAAGCTCATGCAGAACCTCCACAATAGCCGTTTTTGGATGTTTTGGTTTAGCTGCGCTCAGGATTCCCTCTTCTATTTGTTGCTGCGTTTGCTGGAGAGCCTCGATTACTCCTTATGGGGGCAATTTGCTTGAGTGCTAGAAATCATGTATAGGGCTTCACCGGATTCCTCCTTTCCGTGCTTCCGAGGAGCCAACAATTTGGAATTATCTGACAGAGCAGCTGGCACAGCGTGAGCAACTGCTGCCACATCTCCTGGAGGATGTCGAGGGGTGGCATTTACCAGTCATCCTGTAACATGTCTGAAGTGCTGGCTGGGGGTCATGATGCTCACAATTGCTGACAGTACTCGTGCTGCTTTTCTTTGGCCCGGACTTGACTTCCAAGAATTGTGGTGCTGATTTGGTGTGAAACTGAAGGTCTTTGGCCCCGCCAGCGAGGATAAAGACCAAGGATAGCAAAAGACTCCTGTAGCTTGGTGACTTTGTGATACTTTGTGACTTTATCAAGCTTTGCCTTCATCAAGTGGTGCGAAATATTACTCAGCATGGTGCCTGACGCATTATTCGGCTTTCCCAGGCTGCAAGAGAAGGTCAACGTATAATCCTTTTGCGTCCTTTTCCAAGGCAAAGCTTCTTTCGCCTGATGGGCCCCAAGAAACTTGAGCAAAAAGTCGTATCCTACTGCTTGCTGCTACCGCGGGATGGACACTGGGAAACACAGCTGCAGGAAGATGGCATTTCCATCATTTCCATGCGTTTCCTGCATTTGTTCCAGTTTCTATTTTAAAGGTTTGGTGCGGTTGGGCTGAGAATGGCCAGTGATTTGATACAGCATTGCTACTCTCAGGAAGGTGATGCTGCTGCACAGCCGACCCACTTGCTATTGCAACGCGGTGTTGACATTTGGCGAGAACTCATCGAGCTGCTGGTGGCACAGGATGGTTTTCCACAAGAAGAGGACCGACGCATCGTTGATTTTTTTCTGGCAGAGTATTGAGTGATGCCATTGCTTTGGGAGGAGGCTGGCAGAATGGCTCTTGCCACTTGGCTCTGATGCTGATTGGGTCGCTACGGGTGCACCCTGTGCCCTGATTGATCCTGTTTCCTACCGTTGGCTTGAACTAAGGTCGGGCGCATACTGGCAGAACATGGCTACATGAAAGTTTTTCTTGATGCGTGCGCGAGGGGCGGGGAGGCACTGCGACCTCAAAGCCAAGCTATGGCAGGATTCACTGAGTGCCCAAGCCATGGCTCCTCCTGTAGTGTATCATTCAACATTAAACAGTTGGTTCTTGAATTTTGCACGTGACCTGCGGCAGGACTTTACTTGGGAACACTGAAGAACTCAGTGCCGCAAGTGAGGTGCCTGAGTGCCTTGCAGGTGGGCTCCTTTAGCTAAAAACAGATGTCACAACTGAAAGCTGCTGGATGCAACACGCTGGGTCAACCGTAGGGGTTGGCCGGGAAGCGATTTCTTGTTTCTGAGCTCCTGACCATGCCGGGGGGTGTGGGGGGGGTGGGGTGGGGGGGGACCAACAACCTTCATGCATCTTGCGTCCATGAAGAATTTTCATCAAGTCTTGGAAGAGCTTTCCGCGAGCAAATTCATTGGTATTTGCAGTGTTTTTCACTGTTTTCATGGTTGCACATTAAAGATCAATAGACCCAAACATTCGAACAAGTCATCGAAACTCAACATGGCTCCGGGGCAAACCTAACTGTGATGTTGAAATTACAAGGACAACTTTCTTGTTGGGTTGCATATCTTTGGTTAGGTAGGTCTGGGATAGGCAGGTGACTCTCCTTGAACATGTTCTTTCTTTGATTGCTCTCCCTCTCCTATCTTATATATATATATAGCCTGTTCCACTCAGGATCTCCAGCAGTTGACGATCGTCCGTGCGATGCCATTTTGGCGCGAAGGAGCTAAGGAGCAGTGATCAGCACCCGGCTTTTGAATTTTTCCCTTAGGGTTCTAGGGCCTGGGGTGCTTGATCAATTTGAGTATGTCGAACTTTCCTCCTTTAGCTCGCCAACAAGCCATGGCATCAGCTCGAGCCAGCGACTTCCTCAGACCTGAGGATAGTGCTAGTGCAGTTGGATCCCAAGCTTCTTGGAGTGTAATCCCGGGTGAGCAGACCAGCATGCCTGCTCCCTCAGCTGGATCCCAGCAATTTGTGCCAGCTGGATCTCAGCCAGAGGTGACAATGCAGTCCCCGGCGCCCAAGGCTCCACCACCAGGCTTCAAGCCTGAGAACCAAGCCTGGGCCAAGAAAGCTCCAAGCAGTGCTCCTGAAGACTTGGACTAGTTCCCAGCTGATGTGAGTAGTTTCTTTGGACAGGATCCCTATAGAGCAACTGGTCAGAGTGCTGCGGCTCCAGCGACACAGGCTGCCAAAGACCTTTTGACAAGTGCCCAGCAGCAGGCCGATCGGCTGACCCAGCAGCGTGCTCATGCCAAGAAGCGGGGCCATAGGGCGGTGCGCTGGGGCCAAATGCCGGCCTTGAATGCTCGAAACTTTCAGCTGCCCCCCTTTGTTCAGCAGTTGGGGGCAAAGAAAGATGAGAGATCAGTGCTTGTGATCGACTCCAGGGATCAGCGTATCCAAAGCCCATACCAAGGATGGCTCCTGGATGAGATTTTGCTGAACGCTCAGTCGGGCGTGAATGTTTTGGTGGATCGTCAGTTGGTGCGCTCGCCTAACACTGGCTACCACCTCAACCTGTTCTACGTTCGTACTTTGGACGGCTTCAAGTTCATCCTGGTGGGCTCCATGACATCGTATGGGACTGTCCCATGCGCTCGCTGGGATAAGGAGACAGGTGAGGTCATGTCCCACCATGCCTTCCAGCCTTTCCGCTGGCCCATGATGACCGATGAGTCGTCGACATGGGTGGACATCAAGATCAAGGTGGAGGGAGCTCTCCTGTTGCACCTCGAGTTGAGGGGTTACAGGTCTGATCAGGACATGACCGTCCAAATGAACTATGTCAACGATGCCGTGATCATGGACCTCAAGGATCACCTCTTTGTCCCGTCCTGTGTGGTCACCATCTTTCAGGGGTGGCGAGTGATCGCAACCTCGTTCGAGGTGGGTGGCAGGCTGTATGCATGCAGCGATGGTGGCAAGGTGGTCGCCTTGGACTTTCCACTGTGCCATTTTGAGATCCGCTTGACAGCAACCTCTTCGGCTGACTCGATCGGACTCGATGCTGATCGCTTGGAGTTTCGATTCAGATCATCTGGAGACAAGATGGATGTCTCGTGCTCCCAGGTGGTGGTCCCTTCAACCTGGCTCGTTGTGTCCAGAGTTTCAGGACCTACGTTGATCAAGAACGCACACTGGTGCAGGGATCACCATGCCAGGATCGAGGGTCCTGATCAGACGATGCAGCTTTCGCAGTTGGCAGGCATTCATGCACACTGGACTGCCACAGTTGAGGCTGCCTCGATCGAGGACACCGGACCGAGGATCAGTGCTGTGGCGGTGGACTCTCACCCGGACAACCTCCACTTGACTTGTGAGTCGCCTTTGTTCAGAGCGCCGAAGGTCTTAGTGCCCACAGATGCGCTCGCATTGCAATCTCACAATGCTGAGTGTGAGCAAGAGACGGTCGTTCTCCCTCCGGTGACAGGGGGCCCGTCAGCGGTTCCGAAGTCTGCAGTTTCTGGAAAGCTCCAAGATTTGGCGGGCCCTGCAGCTCCAACATTGGTGGTGGCTCCAACCTCACAAGCTGAGGTCTCCCTCACAGAGCCTGGACAGGCCCCTGGGGGAGTGATCAGTGCAGGTGGCTATATCCATGCACCAAGGCGATCGTTGGAGACGAGGATGGGGGAGAGGCTCTCATCGGCAGCTGTGACTCCACAGGCCTTTGTGGATCGAGTGCACTTGGCAGTGCCGAAGGGACCGCCTATGACGTATGGCCCATCCCCAGTGATCGAAGAGGTGGTGGATTGTTGATCAGTTGCATGATCAATGTACCATAGATTCGGAATCTTCCTTTTTAGGATAGGAATGTACCTTGGTCAGAAGCTTGCACATCTGGCCCACAGCGATCGTGAAAAAGGCAGGCTGATTGGCACGCCGTGAAGTGTGGAGCCGATCGGACTACCTTTGCTAATCAACCCAGTTATTGTGTGTTTTGGTTCTTGGGGTTCCCGGGGGTTTTCCTTTGTTGTTTGGGGTTTCCTCGTTTGTGTTTTCCCCTTGTTCGGTTCCCTCTTGGGCCCTTCACTAACACACTTTGTAACTAGGGTTTGATGATCGCTGATTCCGTCTCATTTCAGTTTCATCCCATGACCATGATTTCAACGGCGCCCTGCTCAGGCTTGGTCCTCAGCCAATGCAGCCACGGGATCCCAGATCTGGCATGCTGGAAGAGAGACTGACCTTTACTTGTTCAAGTGTTCTTTTGGTCGGTCATCTTTCTCTAGCCTGATCTGATTCATGCATTGTTCTGTTGCATGTTCATGCTTGTAGTCGGTCGCAATTTGAATTTCTGACTTGCTCGGGAAGAGTTGTAGTCACACCCGGGAAGGGATTTGCTCACTATGTTAATGTTAGGAATCCTTTATCGGCATGCTCATTTTTGATTGCTCCAACCCCGCACGCCCGTAGTTGGAAAGATGGCTCAATCCAACGACAGGTGGGCATCTAAGATCCTGACCCTCCCAATCTTTTCAGATGGCTTTGCTCAGGCGATTCAGCGCTCGCCATACTCAAACCTGGCCTTGATTTCGGCCATGGAGGCGCGTACCGCATCTGAGTTTGTGATCAAGGTGCATGAGTGGGAGGCGTCGTTAGATGCCGAGATCAAAGATNAACCTGGCCTTGATTTCGGCCATGGAGGCGCGTACCGCATCTGAGTTTGTGATCAAGGTGCATGAGTGGGAGGCGTCGTTAGATGCCGAGATCAAAGATGAGTTGTTGCAGAACTCGTTCATGCTGGAACAATACTGGTGCCTAGCTAGCTCAATCGAAAAGGCTTTCTTTGAGTCGACGGCGAACCAGCTCGGTTTTGGCATGTGTGATCCTGTAACTGTTGCTCTGAATGCGGAATCAGCTAGGGCTCGTCGCAATCAAGCTTTGAAAGCGTTGCTCAACAAGCCTAGCCTGCCGCCTAGGAAGGTCTTGAAGAAGTCCAACTCGGACCCATCATCGTCGCCCCTGCTGGACCGCGAGAATGCGGCTAGGTGGAAGTGGGCGGCCAAGTTAGAGGAGATCGGTAAAAGAGCGGGTGATCACGCCAAGCTTTTGAGGGAGACCTCCAACAGTGAAGGTTTGTCTGTTGCTGAGACAGCTCGACTGAGACAGCTCGTCTTGTCGTCGGGTGCTCCTAGAACCATGGCTGCTCATGTCTCAGCCTGGGAAAGGTTTGAGGACTGGGCAACAGGTCTAGGTCTTTCAGTTTTCCCTCTGGACTCGGATGTGATTTTGAAATATGCTCTTTTTCTCGATCGCAGTGAATGCGGTCCTTCGGTGTTGCCTTCTTTTAGAACATCTTTGAAGTGGGTTACATCGAAACTGGCCATTGACTGCCCAGACTTGNTTTCTCGATCGCAGTGAATGCGGTCCTTCGGTGTTGCCTTCTTTTAGAACATCTTTGAAGTGGGTTACATCGAAACTGGCCATTGACTGCCCAGACTTGGCTCATCCTGCCTTGTTGGCTGTTCAGGCTGAGATCGTGAACAAGAGGGCGACTACGCTCAAGGAAGCAGTTCCGTTTCCACTGGTGGCAGTGGGCTGCATGGAGCAGTTCGTCACTGACGCCGCGGAGCCCTTGGCAGCTCGCCTTTTTGTTTGGTGGTGGCTCTGTATGATNGTTTCCACTGGTGGCAGTGGGCTGCATGGAGCAGTTCGTCACTGACGCCGCGGAGCCCTTGGCAGCTCGCCTTTTTGTTTGGTGGTGGCTCTGTATGATCTTTGCCTCCCTCCGTTTTGACGATGCCATGCACGTAAAGCCGAGCGAGCTCACTATGAAAGAGGAGGGCCTGTTCGGCGTGGCTTGGCAGACAAAAGTGGAGCGAAAGCGCCGAGGCACGAAGTTTGCAGTGCCCATGGCTGGTTTCAAGGATTCCACCTGGCTCCAGGTCGGCTGGGAGATCTTCCAGTTAGAGGACTTTGATCGGGATTTTTGGATCAGGGACCTCAACACTAGGGAAGAGTTCCGAGATGAGCCAGCCACCTACCAAAGGTCTCTCCAGTGGATCCGCAACTTGTCCAAGCATGCGGTGAATGTGAACTTTGAGGGCAAAGACAAGGTGATCAGGGAGACTCTGACCCAGCTCGGCAAGATCACTGCACACTCAGCCCGTGTCACCTTGTTAGATGCGGCTNCAGGGAGACTCTGACCCAGCTCGGCAAGATCACTGCACACTCAGCCCGTGTCACCTTGTTAGATGCGGCTGTCCATGCAGGTCGATCGACTGAGGAGATAGGTCTTCAGGCCAACTGGAAGAACCCTGGTCCATTAGTCCTCAAGTATACAAGGAATCGAACGACCATTCCAGCTCAGATGGTGCATCAGCTTGTCCGCGACCTGGCTGATCAGGAGCACCCACTGGAGGCCAACGAGGACGTGATCGTTGATGGCGCAGATCAGTCATCCCTGACCGAGGTCCAGTTTTTCGTCAAGACGACAGGGTCTAGGACGAATCAGGACTTCCGCTATCATTGCTCCCCGGTGGATGACCCGACAGTGATCGCCTGCAACAGGCTCCTCATGGATGATTGCACCTCTGTGGGGTCGTTCCTTCCAGATCCGTCAGTCCTCTGCAAGCATTGTGCTAAAGCGCGCCCTGATGTTGCCGCTCGGTGCTTCACAGCAGAGTGACCCACGATCCTTGGATTTACTGTGATGGGTGGTTGAGGACAATGAGAGAGTGTGTGAGTTCTGTTGTGAAGCTGCATCACATTTTCATTGTCATCATCATCGCTCACCCCCCTTCACATTTTCATCTTCAACTTCACATTTTCATACCCCGTAGGTTTTTGCTTTAGTGATTTTCAGTTTCAACGTTTGGCTGTGCAGCCGGAACATTTTAGCCGGTTCAAAGTCCAGCTCGGCAACAATGGTGGATCGCACCGTCTATACGCCTGACAAGACACCAGATCTACCGCTACGCCAAGTTCTAGGCCGGCAAAGGGTCTCCAATGAGCTTTGCAAGCTGGTCGCTGATGCCGGGCTCCGCAGTGTAGAAACCTTCTCCATGCTCGGAGACAACATTGCCACAGTCAAGCAGACCTTGAAGACCATCATTCCTGATGCGGCCAGTTTTGGANCTTCTCCATGCTCGGAGACAACATTGCCACAGTCAAGCAGACCTTGAAGACCATCATTCCTGATGCGGCCAGTTTTGGAGCCACGCTACCTGAGCAGGAGCTGGCCTTGACTGCGCTCGCAGCGGTGTGGAAGACGTGCTCTACCATGCAAGACCATTTTGCGGCTCGACGGGCCAAGATGGAGGAGGACCCCAACAAGATACCTGAGATCCCGGGTGAAGACCATGCGGAGTTTCGTGAGACATTTGTCACCCGACACCCGGATGTGGTTCTTCCTCCTCACCGTGAGCCTCATCGCAAGTTCGTTGAGCGTGTGCAACGTGATCACCTTGTTCATGGCTTTGTGCACTTCTATGAAGTGGGCGAGATCNCTTCCTCCTCACCGTGAGCCTCATCGCAAGTTCGTTGAGCGTGTGCAACGTGATCACCTTGTTCATGGCTTTGTGCACTTCTATGAAGTGGGCGAGATCCGCACTCGCAATGAGCAGATCGCTCGGCGCTCCGGCCTCAGCAAGAATGCCGAAGACCTGCTTCGAGTGGTCTCTGTTGATCAACCAGCAGCGGCCAGTTCTGAGACCCAGGTGATGGACAAGCTCCATGCATTTTTCATCACCTTGGAATACTTGAACATTTGTGAGTTCTCCTNTTGATCAACCAGCAGCGGCCAGTTCTGAGACCCAGGTGATGGACAAGCTCCATGCATTTTTCATCACCTTGGAATACTTGAACATTTGTGAGTTCTCCTTTGAGGCTGGCCCGCTCAAATACTTGGCCGAGCTGGAGGAGTGGCGACATGAGAATCGCGGGTTGGCCCTGCTCTTGGCAGCCGATGCCTTGATCAGGAAGAGGGTCCATCGTGTGAGCTCTGACCAGCGCAAATCCTTTGGCTCCTTCTCGGCTGCTCTCAAGGAGGTGCTCACCAATCACAAGCAGTTGTGGAATGACGCTCGCTCCAGCGCAGAGCTGGACAAGTTCAAGCAGGCTTTGTCCACTAGCGCTCCATCTACACCGGTGAAGAAGCGCTCCAGATCGCGCTCGCACTCGGCCGTCAAGACCTCCCCCAAGGCGCGCAAGAACAAAGCTCGCCGAGATCGTCAGAAAGCCTTGCTCAAGAAGGCCAAAGCCACTCTTGGGTCTGGGCCGGCCAAAGAGAAGCCCACCGGCAACAAGCCGTCCAGGGACGATCGAGTCCCTGCCAAAGAGTGGCAGCAGATTACTTCGTTCAAGTACTCCGGACCGAGACGATGCCCATTTTTCAATTGCTCGCTCGGCTGCCGGTTTGGAGATCAGTGCCGCCAAAAGCACTCGTGTGTCGAGTGCGGCAAAGATCACCCCTGGCATGGTAATCATTGAGGGCGTGCGCCGCCCTCGGAGCCACCGAGTTCTCGGCCGCCAGGGAACTGGCTTGCTCCGGCGCCTGAGGTTGGTGAAGGCTCCGGTGATGCTCCACCGAGCCTGATTTTTCCTTTGGACCGCTGGTCTGCAGTGCCGGAAGATCCCACAGTTTTGTTGCCTTCGGGCCCATTTTTCCTGGAAATTTTTGCTGGGACCGCTGGTCTCACAGAGGCTGTTCGTCTGATGGGCGTGCCCACTTTGCCACCGATTGATGTCACTCCTTGCCCTATGGTGCCAGAGCCCTTTGACGTCATCGATGTGGTCAATTGGTCTCGAGTGATGCGGCTGCTCGCCTTTGGTTTGGTGTTTTTCTTGCACTGCGGCACTCCGTGCAATACCTTCACCTCAGCCCGCAAAGATGATGGTGGACCGCCGCCACTTCGATCATTGCAGTTTCCCATGGGTTTGCCCGAGCTCAGTCTGCCCAATCGTGCTTTGGTCTTTTTGGGCAACTTGTTTTTGGGTCGAACGGCCGAGGCCTGTAAGATGGTTTTCTCTTTAGGTGGGAACTTTTCCATAGAAAACCCCTTGCTGAGCCTTATGTGGGAAACATTTTTGATTGATCAACTTTTGCATGATACCCGCGCACTGGCGTTGGATCTCGACCAGTGTGCTTTTGGAGCATCCTCTCGGAAGCCTACCAGACTGTTTTGCTCCACAGAGCTGCTGGATCCAGTTGCGGTGCTTTGTCCTGGGGGCCACAAGCATGTGAAGCTCAAGGGCAAGGTGTGGGATCCCGTGCAGGGCAAGCTCGTTTTTCGCACGAAGGCCGCCCAAGTCTACCCTTGGGCTTTTTGCGCCTCCATCGCTGGCGTGGTGCATGCCCTGTTTTTCAATGACGTGGCTCATTTCCAGCCCTCTTTCAGTTTGTGTACACCATCTGGCGATCGGAAACGTGCTCTTGGATCATTCAAGCCATGGCACGGCCACAAGCAGGCCACTTCGGCCCAGAAAGCCCAATGGGCGGGTTACCAGCTCAAGCGTGGAGCTGCGAAGCCTTTGCTGCAGATCGAAATGGAGCCGGGTCAGGCCATGGAGGCCTCGCTACAGGTTGTTCACCCTTTTACGGTGCCTGTCGCCCTGGATCCAGCTGCTGAACAAGCTTTGCTGCGCTTGGCTCGCCCTGCTAGGCAAATTTTGGTGGAGCGCTCCAAGCTCTTGGACTACTGGCATCAAGAAGCTGTTCAGCTGCTGCCTCAGTCCGTGATGCTCATTCAACAATTGGAAGACCCTGCGCTGCGGCGCCTGCTGCTCGGCAACTGCTCTGCAGACTCGCCCCAACTGGGTGAAGTGTGCCATGTTCAGCTTTATGCCGCCATGCTGCAAGCCTGCCATTCTGTTGATCAAGAGCTGCCGCATCTGCTGCTGCATGGTTTCCCGATCGTGGGGAAGATAGCCCGCACCAATCGGTGGCCAGCTTATGACAAGCCGCAGAAGGAGATCCCGGTGCAAGAAGCTCTGAAGCGGGCCTGGGCAATCCGGAAGAAGATCGTCCAACGTGTTCGTTCAGTTCCAGTCTCCGAGAATCTGCAGAAGATCTGGGAGGCAACACTCGAAGATGTTCAAGAGGGTTCATGTCTGGGGCCCTTTGGATCCGAACTCGAGGTGTCCGAGAATCTGCAGTGCGAAGACTGGATCCCAACACAGAGATTTGAGGTCGTTCAGAAGAACAAAGTCCGAGGGTGTGACAGCGCCACCACGAATATGATCAATCAGGTTACCATCATTTCGGAGAAGCTGCAACTTCCATCCACCGACACAAATGTGGCGGCTTTGAGAAGACTCCGCTCGGTGAAGCCTGACGAAGGTCTAGCAGGGTGGGTACTTGATGAGAGAAAAGCTTATAGACAGGTCGCAGTCAGGCCTGATCATAGGAAGTTCTCTGTCATCTGCCTCAAGAACCCCAGCTCGGGGATGCCTTGCTTCTTCATCATGGTGGGTCATTCTTTTGGATTGGTTTCGGCTGTGTATAACTACAACCGCCGATCGGCGGCCATCAACGAATTTCTGGTTTCCCTGTTTGGTCTGGTTGCTTTCAGCTTTTACGATGACAAGTACGGCTTTGAACCAGCATCGACTGTGGAGAGCGCTCGTTTCATTGCTGAACGTNGTTTCCCTGTTTGGTCTGGTTGCTTTCAGCTTTTACGATGACAAGTACGGCTTTGAACCAGCATCGACTGTGGAGAGCGCTCGTTTCATTGCTGAACGTGTTCACTGGTGGCTGGGTGCTAAGTTTGATCAGAAGAAACTTCAGCTCTCGAAGNGAACCAGCATCGACTGTGGAGAGCGCTCGTTTCATTGCTGAACGTGTTCACTGGTGGCTGGGTGCTAAGTTTGATCAGAAGAAACTTCAGCTCTCGAAGGCGCCGACCATTCTGGGTGTAACTTACAATTTGGAAGACATGCAGCTCGAAATCAAGCCTGAGAGAAAGGAAGAGCTTGATCAAGAAATCGTTTCCATTTTAAATTCAAAACTCCTGGATCCAGGCACGGCTGGCAAGCTCAAGGGGAAGCTCATGTTCGGAGCTTCACAGCTATGGGGCAAAGTGGGTCGTGCTTTTCTGCGTGTGATCTCAGAGAGGCAGTACCTGCGACATCCCTTAGGCCGTGATTTTGTTTTGGATCCGCCATTGCGTGAAGCTCTTCTCCAGTGGCAGAAGCTGATCAGTGAGGGGCCTCCGAGGCCAATAGACGAGGTTCAATCAAAGAGGGTTGATGCTGTCATTTTCACAGATGGTTTCACTCCTGACCCTCGTTCTAGTGATAGGTCCCCTGATCGTGTTGGTGGTGTTTTACTTGATCGTAGGCTTAGCTCCCCTAGGCAATTCACGGCAGTCGTTCCAGACGCTATTAAAAAGCGCTGGCTGAAACGGACCACTCAGATTGTTCCCGTTGAAATGATCGCAACAGTTCTTGCTTTGGAAACCTTTGCGGAACGCGTTCGCGGAGCGGACATTCTGTTGCTGGTTGATTCAGAAGCCGTGGAAGGTGCCTTGATCAAAGGCTATTCTAGCCGAGNCTTTGCGGAACGCGTTCGCGGAGCGGACATTCTGTTGCTGGTTGATTCAGAAGCCGTGGAAGGTGCCTTGATCAAAGGCTATTCTAGCCGAGAAGATCTTTGTCAAATCATCTCGGTGTTTTGGAATTTAGCTCTGAGACTGAAGGTTCGAATCTTTATCGATCGTATTTCAACAGATGCCAATCCAGCGGACTGGCCATCCCGTAACAAAATGAGTATAGGCGAAGAAGCGGGATGGAGGTCGATCGATGCGAAGTGGCCAAAGGCTCTCATTGAGCCGGAAGGGCCTGGGTGCAGTTGAGCTCTCTATTTCATCAGTTTGTTTGATCTCTAACCCTTGCTTTAACCGATCTGGGAAAGATCTGTGTCGAAGCTCTGTTGGTTTGCTNGGGTGCAGTTGAGCTCTCTATTTCATCAGTTTGTTTGATCTCTAACCCTTGCTTTAACCGATCTGGGAAAGATCTGTGTCGAAGCTCTGTTGGTTTGCTGATCATCAGAGGCTCTGCTCGCCTGGGTGTCATTCAGCCTTGATCTTTCAATTGTGGATCAAGCCCATTTTGCATATCTGACATTTGACCTCTGCTCGTCCCCATGCCTTGAGCAGAAAAAGGCACGACTCCGTTCTGCTCCAGGCGCGTTTGATCAATGTTGAATTTTTTGAATTTTTGGGAAGAAATTTATTGGAAGTTCATGAATTCGAGTTCGATCGAAGAAAGAAGAACCAACATCAGTTGGTGGCCATGTTCACAGTGAGTCAATCTATAAATGGGCCAGGTTCCGTAGCTATGTTAGTCTACTGTCTGGTGGTTAAACATCCTCTCAGGGGTACCTTCTTGTGCCATAGAATCATGGGCTCCGGACAGCGAGCCGAGAACTGACCAAAAAAACGTGATGTTCTTCAGAATTGCATCGCTTCGGCAACCCTTGATGGGTTTATTGAACGGAAAAAAGGATGGAATCATAAAATATCATTTTGACAGCCACCATGTACATGATAGACATGACAAAATACCTTGGGAAAGTAAGTGTACATTGACATGGGAAAATATGGGAAAATCATCCCCATTTCTATAAATGAAATGAATTTTCCATACTTCCCATGGGGATGGCCCATTGATGCAAAGTGGGGAAAATCACCAAGGGGGCCAATGATGCAATTGTGAATCCTCTCGTTTTTGGTTTCGACCGGACAGCAACAAACTAGCACATACAACTATGTATAATATATACAGTATATAGTTATAGAATGGGCTAACGCCCTGGTGCCGCCGACCCCCCCATTTGTGGGGGAGGTTGGCAAAGCGTGGGCCACGGTGATGTTTCGGATAGCAGCGTAGGNTTGATGTGGAAAAATCTGCAGGAAACCAAATCGGGATTTTTGATTTGATTTTTCCGACAACATCAATGTTTGGACATGAATTTTGGAAGTACAGTTGATATTGATTTGAGATGTTTTGACACCCATACATTGGGAAACGGCAGGCTTGAACAGCAACAACAAGCTATTGATGTGGCTTTGATGCCTTTGCCTGCAGAGT
>BGPT01001112.1:0-56790 GCA_003297045.1 Symbiodinium sp. clade C Y103
GATCAGTGAACCACGATATCGTCGCCGCCACCACAGCCTCTCCTGGGCTTGGATCTTCGACCTTCTTCAGGAAGTCCGCCCACGAGGCCATGGCCCTGGGATCTCAGGAAAGAAATCTGATGAACCTGAGCCAGGGCTGCATCACACCTTAGTCATTGTGCCTTAGCACACGTCTGCCAACCTGTGCATCCANCCCTGGGATCTCAGGAAAGAAATCTGATGAACCTGAGCCAGGGCTGCATCACACCTTAGTCATTGTGCCTTAGCACACGTCTGCCAACCTGTGCATCCATACAAGTCCTGAGGATTGTTGGCAAAACAGTACTTTTTGAGGCAGGATGCAGGTTCAGAGTAGATATCGAACAAGCCGTAGCAAGTCATTTGCTCGTCAACAAAAGCTGCGAAAGGGATCTTGTAATGTATCATATGATGAAAGTCTGCAAGAGTCTGTATATGTCTGTGTATGTAGCATGTTTTTGTTTACTGTGATAAGTTGACTTGAGATATCAGGCTGCAGCTTGGGATCCTGCCTGGTCAGGACGAAATTGCCAGAGTCATCTGAATTTAGATGAATTACGCCCCTCAGTTCCTGCCAGATGATGCCAGGAACTAAGCCACCTAGGGTTGCTGGAAAAACCAGTTGGAGATATTTGGAGGTTTCTAAACATGGTAATTACCCACAAATCATCCAAAATAAAACCATTTTAGGATTGGAACCTATGGTTTTGGGGATGCCACATTTTAGGACACCTACATTTGGACATGCTTTTGATCAGACGGAGCAGCAAACTCTCAGCTCGCGCCGACAAACTCAGACAAACTCAGCTGAACAATTTAGGAAGGCCAGGGCTCTGACATCAGGTGACCATACAACCGTTAGCGGGGGTGAATGCCAGAGCAGTGCTCTATTGAAATGTCCAATAGGGTCACATTTTTTTTGTGCTCCTCTCGATCGTGAAGTACAATGCTGCGAGCATCGTTCAGCCTCAGAAAACATTCTTTCAATCAAGACTTCCTCATTGGCTATAGACTATACAATCACTGCTTCTTTGTGGGTAGACATCTCACGTCATCAGGTATCATCAGATCCTGTCAGATTCCATCAGAAACGGAATCCGTCCAAAATGATCCAAAATGCCTATTCCCATCATTCTTCCGAAAGTATCGACACATACCAAGCCAGATTTTAGGAGTTTCGTTGAGTAGGCTCAGCCAACTGAAGGCCCGGCACGAGTACCACATCTACAACTCCCGAGGAGAACCACCCTGCATATCCACCTGATGCGTGCAATCCAGCAGTAGAGATTTGTATAATCATCATAAGGATTCCAATTGCAGTAATTATTTATGGATGACCGTAAACAAAATACCTATATATGTCACTATATGTCTCTAACATGTTTTGACCTTGGCACACGTGTTGATTATTCTGAACCTGGCCACCAAAACAGTCGCGCTAGTGCCTGAAGTGGCTGCCCCCATGGTCGAGCATCATCTAATTCGCACTGCAGTGGATCGGGGGATTAAAACACAGCCCCGAACCGAAGAAAGGAAACTGCTGCATGAACTCATCGTTCTCTTTCGAAGTTGCGCCCCTGGATTGGCATACCATCTTTTTTCTACCCAGAGATAATCATACAGTATGGGATGGCTATAAATCAAGATTCAATATGAGTCAATCATGCTCATCTTACAGCGTTGAGACCCCAATGGCAAGGTCCCTCCATAGGGCCCGGTTGGTAGGGCTGGTGTGGGCAAGGTTCCTGGATGTGATTTGTGGACTTTGCGAGTTTGCTGAGCAACTCTTGAGTGCTGAGCAGCTCTTTGCCATTTAATGCCAATCACATCTGACCATGAGCTCTTGAGCCAGTGCAGCCAATTGATTGATGTCTGACTTGGCAAGAAAACATAAAAAAGAACCGACCAAAACCCTTGGGAAAGGCTGAATGTCACCACGCCTCAAGTATATAAAGCTAGTCAATAGTAGTCAATAGCTCGATATTGCTCGTGTATGAGTGGATAGAGATACCGGTGACTGCCAGCCCACACCCAAACATGCACTATTCAATTCGAAGCCACCGGGAATCCACCACTGGTAATATTCAAGACCCCCCAGAAACCATGGTGTAGTGGGGGATAGAAACACATATTTGGAACATGCTGGAATCATTTAATTAGGGGATGTGCAAAAAAATTAGGGGAGATGGGATTCTTCTATATTCTCCAGGTACTTATATTATATGTACTGTAAGAAATATGATACATGATACAACCTATCACAATCTTATGCTGGTAGTGACTCGTAGGTGGTTTTAGCCTGTTTTTATCCGATCCCAAAAATATGGGCAGCTCGTCATCTCAACCAATCCGGGCCCAGCTGCGGGCTGCAGCATTTTTCAATATTCACTTCAAGGGTCGTACCTGGGACGGACAGGACGACTCATGGTGAGTACATGAGTCGTATCGATATGGTATCTACGTGCATCATCATTGCATCATATTGCATCTATATTGTGATATGAATGGGTTCAATATCTGCTCTCATTACCCTCTGGTATTTGAACATAGCTATTGAAAATGACCATAGAAATAGTGGATTTACCCATTAAAAATGGTGATTTCCCATATAGCTATGTTAGTTTACCAGAGGGTATCTATTTTTGTTTCTTTGATGTGTTTGATCAAATCGTACTTGGCCAAACAATGGGATGAGCTGGGTATTTTTCGAGTGATTGTCAGGTGGCAATATGTAGCAATGTGTCCTCACACACCCGAAACCAGAAAGTCACACGGACATGATGAGACCATGGTCCATCCTTGGGTTCGGAACTGGGTCGACTGGGCAGTACCATGTTTTCTTGAAAATTCACATCATATGGGTTTGTCTGAAAATGTCGTGTACCCCTAAACCCAATGGTTAATGATCATTATCCCTCTTAAATGGCGATTTCATTGGGGATATACGGGTATTATATTTTCAAACACGCCCATATTTGTATGGTGATCTTAGATACTCCGAGATGGCAAATCATCGAACGACTCAATGGGCCATCTCCTGAAGGGAACCTGAAGCCTGCGGCGATCAATCCTCGATGGGCCGATCGGCCGATACACCAATTGTAAATATATATTTGTACCCAATATTAGATATCCTGATCCCAAACATTGCTGGAGTAATAATGGGACAGAAAAAATATATGTATGAAATAATATATATATATATCCTGATATCTTTTCTGGGCGATATAAATAACATGTGATATATCATATCCAATATTCCAATATTATCCACTACAATATAGTCGTCAATTGAAATAAATTAACTCACCTTTCTGCTGTTGTTGTTTTTTTTGTTACCACCAAGCGACGCTGCGGTGTCGCTCCTGGTCCAAGCGACTAGCCTGGCAGCGCCGACATGTGGTTTTTTCGCAAGCAGACACCGTGTCCAGTTTGTTGTTGCTGAAATTAATCCCCATCTGATACAAATGTGCTCAAATCAACTTGAATCAACTTAAAAACCTGTTTTTGCACACTTTTGTATGTTTTCTTTGCTGGTTTCTTCTACGGGCATTTCTTGGCAACTTAAAGAGTTGGCCCTTCATGTGAGCCTCATGTGTATGCATGAGCAAAGGCATCTAGATTCAATCCGAACCAAGCACGACAATACCCAATCAACTACCAATTGTGATGAGCAATCATAGCCGTAGCTAATATAAAGTTGCTTCTTGCGAAACATGAGGCGTCTGTGCCAAGACCTCTACCGCGACTCCTGTTTGCGAACCAGCACTTTTTGTCGAACGAATGCACAGCTTGCCGGTGCCATCAACCATGGCTAGCTGGGAAATCGCTGCCCTAAATGGGGGGTTGAATGATGTTGAACTGGAAATCATTGAACTCAATGGGGAATTTTTACAACAAATTCCCAAGAAATGGAGAGTTTCATAGGAAATCATCATTCGGGGATTTTCCATCACCAACAACCGGAAGAACAACACAACCCCAGCCCACCTCTTCTACGTCCACATCCAATTCTTCGCACAACTGATCCCTGGAGGTTTTTTTTTTGAAACAGATTCATTCAACCACTCAACCACCATGGGTTTCAGATCAAAGGGTTACTCATCAATGCTGTTTCTGTATATCTGATATGTTCTCAATTGTTCTGGCCTAAAATTCATACCGAATAATCCAAAAGGATTGATCATTGTTGGCACCTGAATAACATTGAATAATCGTATATCTTCTTGTTGACTGGCCATCACCAGATGGCATACCTGATTACAGCAGACAATATGATGCTCCAGGGGCCACAGCTTTCCCAGTACTGCCCACAATTCGTTGCACTTGACTACTTAAAAGTGACTTACATTCTGAGCATCATGAGAAACTGGCTGGGAGAATTCAGGTCCATCTTCCCACCATCGAAAAAAGGGGTGGAACGTCATTTCACACCTTCCGACAACAGCGAATATCACTATGTCAGCTTGCTCACAGACTCAAACCATCTCAAACCAATTTTCATGACATTTTTCATGACCTCAGAAATCTGAAAATCCAAATTTAAATCCAAGCATTGCTCCAGAGATTTCCACGATCTTCACATGAATTGTGGTCAACACCCCGTGATCCCCGACCTCCTGGCATCGCCAACGATGGATCCCAACAAATCCAAGGTCACAGCGGTGGGAGCTAAGTCTTCCAGCCTAGCGGACACGCGAAACAAATGGGATTCAACCTGCCAAGAATGGGGGATCTAGATATTATAACAGTATATCTATAAATGATATATATGGCTATGGCTCAAAATTATTAACCCTATAATTGGTTGGTTTATGTTAATTTACCATTAAATAGGACCATTTGTGGTACCATAATTTTGAGCCATAGCCATATAACGAAACCTGCAAAATAAAATCATGGTTATAGTTCAACTGATTGTCTCAAGCCGTCCGCGCATCCAAGCTCGCTCATCCCCAGCGGCTCCTTCTCACTACCCATTTCCACCCACTCCCTTGCACCCACGCCGTCCGCAGCCGTCCGCGTCTCGGAAAGGCTCCTTTTGTGTCTACAGTATTTCTTGCTGCCATGAGGATCAAATCCACTCTGTGAAGTCGCTGCAAAGTTTGGAGTTCGATGGATTTGTTTGAACTGTTTGAACAAATGTGAAGGGGTTCTTTGATATTTTCTTTCAAAACTGGGGCCTTTCAATCTCTGGAAATCCCTTCTTCAAAGCACTTTCAACTTCACAGGCTTTGTTAGGTCGTTTGATTTTTTTAGAGTTGAAATAGGTCCACTATCCCTCGTGAAACTCTGCCATCCTGCACCTTCCATCAACACACACTTGACCTCAGACAAGATGATCTTTGCATGTTACAGCAGGGATTGTCTTTGCGTCTGCATGCGACTCTACCAACAACAGCTTCTCAGGCCTCAATTCCCTGAAGAGATTCTCAGCTTCCTGGCACCAGACATGCGGCAAGCTCACAGTGGCTAGAATTCACATGAGTGCTGAGTGCTCATATGAACTCATATGATCAATCATGATCACTCACAAGATGTGACAATATCTCTCACGATGTCATGGCCATAGACCATAGACATCCATAGACCATAGCCACCATAGCCCATGTCACAGCAGATGCCGAGATTGATCCACTCAGCTGGATCCGCCTGCACCGCGTTTGGGCGGGTCACCCCCAGCTTGCCACACTGGCGAAGGCTGTGAAGCACGGAATTGTAGGCGACCTTGGACTGGAGATTTACCCAAGCTGTGAATTCATCCATGGCTAACTGGTTTGGTGAATGGGTGATCCCAGGAGTGACAAAAAATGGGGCTATCTAGCCCTCCCAGCAGGTGTCAGCAGAGCTCATTTCTTAGTGCTAGGCAATGTCAATCAGGTTCGCAGCTCGCATGCGTTGAAACCACTTGAAGGCCCCATTGGGATCCCCTTGCCTGTGCCGTTGGAAAACACGAATCACTAAACCAACAAAGGGGACAACGGGATGTGAAAGCGAAATGAACTCTAGATACTTTAGCATTCTTACAGATGGTGCTGGGACTATTGAAGCAAACAAACTGAGACCGGTAAGCAAACAGAAGAAGCATGAAGAAGCGATGTTAAGTTGAGACGGTCAATGATTGCCCGTGCTTTGAAGTTGAATCTGACCCGCAAAACCTCTTGCTGTCTTTCAGCATAACCTCTGGTCCGTTGAAGAATACTGTGTGCATTCAGCTCGCATCGAGTCAGAGTAACTAGCTGTTCTGGTGCGTCCTGGCATGGGCATTGATGATCACATTGTAGCATACCTGCCAGCTTCAGTTGGGGTATGTTCCGGGAGGAAATGCTTGGCGTAGTCCAAAACGGTCTCAGAGGGATTCAGGTTTCAGTCTCAAACTGGGGTACCCGAATTTCCAAGTGATTGTCATCATCTTTCCCATTGAAATGATCATTTTGGGGTATACTCTGCGAACAGGCGCAGGTCTTGTAGTTGACCATAGTGGACTGGGACTATCCCTGGGCTGGGATCAGGCACCGTGTTTGGGTCAACGAAGTTCTTCTTCATCGCACCAAACCACCTCAGTTTTGAACCGTATTGAACCAATGAGGAAGGCCACTCCTCTCTAGAGCACATATCGCAGAATGATGCAACATGTCTACAAGCGCGCGTCTCTAGTATCCATATGGGAGCTATATGCATGGATGCTAAAGATATGATCATATGAGTCATATGAATATATGATAGTATACTACACTGTACATATGTGGTGCATATCTGAATCTAAAGTATATATCTGTATCGATAGATAAGAAATGATAAGAATACTATCTTTCCGAATCCGTTCGGAATCCGCAGCCAAATCAGAACTTCTGACGGCTTCGGCCTTTCTGCGCGCTTGACTTCGCCAGCCTTGCAGCTCCATCTCATACCGGCACCACCCTTCACCAACTTTGGGGGTTCCAAACATTGCCATGAGGCTATGGGCCAGATCAAAATATGGTATCCAATTTTATATAGTTGGAAGTGGAATAACCCCTAAAATTGAAATATCCCATACCATCCTAGAATTAGCAAATGAATACACTACCTTGTACTGAAAGCACCTTTAAATTTTGCGTGCGCGTTCAAGGCTTTGTTGTGAGAACAAGCTACGACCAGTAAAGGAAATCTGCAGCAAGGAGACAGAAAACAATATATGTGACATGACGACTCAAATGAAAAACTACAAGTGGGTTTGTCTGAAAATGGTGTATACCGCTAAATGGCCATTTTAACAGATTGGGAAAGTGATGATCATGTCGGTAAAAGCACCCATTTTTTGATGGTTTATAAGACCCATTTAACATTTATGGTAAAATTGGGGATGATTCATACTATTGCTTTACTCACATTAAACCATGCTAGTTTGCGGGTACACTATTCTTAGACAAGCCCAAACCCAAAGGTGCCGGCCTTTCCGCAGCTATCCATCACCGCTGCATAATGCATAGCAGTTGGCTCTATGGCCTTAGCAAAATGTATATGAAAAAGAGAACGAGGTTGAGTTTCAGCCATCAGCCTGTCTATGAATCGCAACAGATCTATTTACATACCGTAATAAGTTCTTTCAAACAATGTCAGTTGAAAACATGTTCTTCAGAACTATATTTCGATGAAGCTCGGCTATCGATTGCATGAAACAAACCACATGTCCTTTGTCAAAACATGGTACATGGTTTTTTCGATCATTCATCCCATGTTGGGAATCCAAAACATTGCTGCCAGAAATAAATGGTAAGAAAAACCACCCTATCACTGGGTGGATCCCAAATATGGGTATCCAGCAGGTCCTACTGTACGACACAGATTCTGAGTGCACCAGCTGACCTCTGCATCTCACCTCGAGCAAACTAGAGCAAGTACTCTACAAGGACAAATACCAAAACATATTGCGTGACACCAGAATTTGGACATCAACAAGCAGATGAAAGCAGAGCCAAACAATGAAGACAAGGACAGAAGGTTTAGCAGGGGATAAGAGTGGCCCTACAATAAACAGCAAAACGAAAGAATATAATGGAGCAATGAGCAATGTCATACCAAGATATATGGTTTTGTGGTAGCAATGGACCTACAAAATTCGTCATTGTGTGTATCAAGTCTTTCCATTTTCGGGGATGGATCCACGAATGGCTCCCACCAACTTCTAGGAACCCGGCCAAAGATGCCCACGGCCTTTTGCCACTTGTTCAAATGCTTGGCGTAGCCGTTGAGCACAGCTGACAGGCTGTGGAAGCTGGCAAAAACAACGACACTTCCACAAAGACGACACAATATATATATATATATAAATATACAGTATATGGATTTGTATCAACATGGTGATACCCCAAAGTGATCCAACATGACTCACTATGTATGATTTCTGTGGGAAAATGATGATGAACCACCAGCATTTGGGGCCCACACACTTTGACTCAAGCCCAGATGACCAGGCCTTGATAAGCAAAGGAGTTGGGCTTGATGTTATCTGCAGCCATGGCCTAGCAAAGATGGAATCGAACATTTCTCCCCGAAGAAGTCTGAAAATGGGATATACTCCCAAAATTGCCATTCTAATAGGGAAAAACATGATTAACCAATGAATTTTGGGGTACCATAATTTCAGACAAACCCATGTCTTTTTAAGTGTTGCTTCGAGTTGGATGTTGGAGTTTGGTCATCAGAGAAATTCGCAACTCCGGCCGAGATGAGGGAAACAGTTTCAACATGCTGCATCGCTAGAAGTTCCATGACAATCAAATACAACCAGTTCCTGCTGGTTTGCACAGATTCATACACCACAGGCACAACATTGTCTTTGCTCCCGGTCTTTTCTGAGGTGCACATGTTCTTCATCTCGATGTGCTGACACTTCATAGCATCGCGTTACAAGCCTGGAGGAAGGCAGCTGCAGCATCATCTTTGCCTTGCCTGCGCAGGGATCCAGGAACCCTACGCAAGGATGGCTGCTGTAGGTGAGCACCAGATGATGTCAAGCAGCACACTGAAGCCGCTTGGTTTGACAGCACATATCCTAGATACTCTTCAGTTTCTATTTATGGCTCTAGCTGGCAAGCAGCCATGGCACCCAGAAGTTGTGCACACATTCTGGCGCCTGGCAAGATCGTAAATCACCCAGGAGTAGGAGACTTCTCTGTCTGCTACCTTGGCATCTGGCAGAAGCACGGAACGCTACGCTGACTGGGATGTGTTCGGGGCACGAATCATGTTGTTTAATTGTGAAGTGATCTCCAAATATGATCTTTCACCCGCACTCTGTATTTCAAAAGAGAAAACTGTAATAGACCACGCACTGAAACCACTCAGGTTTACTGGTACAGGCTGGAAGAACGGCCTTGACATAGCCAATGTTGACATATCGGGTTACTGATCATAAAAACATCTGCTTGGACTTATCTCAAAACCTCTTAGAAGTGCGTATCTTCGTACTGGGCATAATCAGTGGGTTCTACTGGCTTCCATGTGCAGTATCCAATATTATGTATCCTTCCCCTAAAGCTGGGAGTATTACCCTGCTCCGATCGATTTCCCTCCAGTCACCAAGTGCAACTGTTTTAATCTATTCTAGAAATCACGACAATCATTAACAAAAAACTATTTCCATGCATTATCCATGTACTTCAGAGCTCAAGGATCACCCCAGTAACCCTAACACCCCTAACATCTGGGATCACCTGAGCATCCCTGGCTCTCACTCGCGAGCTCTGACGTTGAGAGGCGGCAACCTCTGCGGCTCCCCTCGCCCGAAGCGGCACGTTGAAACGCGCAGTGCCATGGGACGCCGCGTGCATTTTGAGTCTGCAAAGATTGAGGCAGTATCAGGGGGCTTGGTTTGCCGGGTGGTTAAATGACTTAAACATCACCCAACTATTGGGCATATGGAGGTTTCCTCAAATGTGAGTGCTTCTAAATCATCCAGATTAGAACATTTTAGTACTGAAACCCATGGTCTTGGGGATTCCCCATCTTAAGAAACCCGCGGTATAATCTCCAACGGATACTTCAAAGTGATGTGAAACAAATCCCCAAAAAGGATCAAAAGGGACGTTTACAACCCCTGGATATTGATCGGCACATTTGCTGAATTTTTGGTGTGTCTGAAAATGGATGAACAATGAACATGGTGCATCCTCGGGATATGGCCTTTCGAATAGGGATCATACGGGATGGTGATTAACCAGGGGATGCACTGGGGTACCCATGGGGGAAACGGAGATTCAAACGGTTGGGGACGGCGATTCCAGAAAGTTGGATCAGCCGATTGTTCCATTGAAAAACAAAAGAATTTATTGGGTCCATTGGTACGACCTGCAAGGAAGAGTGTCATCTTGGCGTGGTGTCTTGTGTTCTTCAGCTCCTGCTTGGATCATCAGCTGCGGTTGGATCCGCTTGCATCTCACTCTCTCACACCCACTGAAGCTGATATTGCGTGGCAAGACATCATGGTTTTTGACAGGAAAGTCAGCACCTAAGTATCTCAATGTCTGCAGGACAAAGATGCAATGTCGATGCGGAAATATATCATCTTTGACAATGAAACCAGCGTTCCATCCTTGAGTCCAGGTTCAGCTTCGTTCCACCTTTTGCCACCCGGTCCATTTCCCGGCATGACGCCGACGGCTATCACTTCTGGTAGCTGTCCATACGCCTGTCCTGCAAAAATCTTGACCTCCAAATTGATGGGTTTCCCACGAAGTGCTGAAATCTGATAATGCTACATGACATACAATAATAGTACGTGTGTGTACGTGTAGTATGTGTGTATGAATATGTATTTAATACACACATATATGCAATCAATACAACAGAACAATTTCGAAAAGGCAGCTTGGCTAGGAATTGAATGAATCAAGGTGTATTCAAATATTATATATGATATGTAATTGTATAATATAATATTATATATAAACCATTATAAACCATCTTGACCTTTAGCATTCCCTACCCATCCCTACCCATCATCGTCTCCTCCAACGAATCCACCCGGTGTGGTATGCCGTGTCTGGCGAACTCGTCGTTCCAAAGCCTCAGGTGTAGCCATCGTCTGAGAGAATTTATCAATTAGGGACAATGATGTAGATAATGGATTGATAATGATTGATAACCAATATTATAGATTATCATAAGAATTAGAGAAGCTGTAACCATCAAACTTTAGGATATCTTCATTTCCTGAAACATCCATAAGTCTGTAGATCCATCCACTCGTTGGTCGTTTGTGGAGCGTGCCTGGCGGTCTCTTCTGCGATTTCTTCCTGAATCACTAAACTTCGATTGTCAAGCGATGTCAAGCCACAGCTTTCTCTGCCTAAATGAGGGCTCCTAAAATGGGGGTACCCCTAAATCATCCATTTTAACAGTATTTTTCATTAAGCACCAACCATTTTGGGGATCCCCCATTTATAAAACCCCCAAACGTGATAATACCTTGATACGATTTGATACCTATATTGCACATCATTGCCAATGATCATTGCTCAATGTACCTCCTGTCTTCCCTCTCTCACAAGAGAACACATATTTGCACAAACGCACAACCAAACTAGTTTTCTTGATAGTAATTCATAGTAATTCCCACTAGGGCTTGTAGTAATCGCTGCTCACCTTGTGATCACAAGGCCCCCTTTTTAACCAATGCGATGCAGTCCTCCGTCATCATTTGCCGTCGCTGTCGTTCTTTCTGCGACTGCTCATCGGACCTCGCCTATGATGGAAGAGTGGATCGGTTAAGACCATCTCACGGCCCTCGTGGTTGCGGTTAATGATTCGGTTAATGACCCTGCTCATCGTAAGTCACCAATTCGTGGCTGATCCCATTTACAAATGGGTGAACTAACCCCAGTTCCTAACCGCTTACGAGTCGTGGGATGATCCTCCAAGTATGAAATCAAAAGGGTATCATGCCTCCAATGCCTCTGAGATCACATCCGTTTTTCCGCGTGGGGTGTTGAATGAATTGGGCGCTGCACCAAAACGAACACCAACTTGAGTAACCAGAGAGACATACAGAAATGTTGGTTGTCTTGGCCAAGGCATGGTAGGATTTGGCTTTGTCAATAATGAAATAGGCTACCTCCAATTCCAATGGACTATCATGGATTATCATCAGTTTCCCTGTTTGAATGGGGATTTGGGGGTACCATTTCACAACCTCGACGCCTGAGTTGACCTTCCAAAACGACCCCTCCATCCAGCCGCCATAGCCGCCACAGCCTGATCTGTCTGGAACTTCTCCAACAAGTGCTGAGGCCTTGAAAGCGAAAAACCCTTGAACTCCAGCCATTTCCAGCTGATGCAGGGGAGTCCTGCTCAAGTGCTTTTCACGCCAAAAACTGAAAACCGTCACAAACCACTATTCTTTTCTGCCCTCACATTGGGTTCTGCTTTTAGCAAAGATGAGCCCTTGGGGAACACGGTGCACCACAAATGCCACTCACTCACTGCTGCTGAAAAGGGGTCCCGGACAAATCTGTGAGGTCTGCTTCGAAAAGACCTTCTCCTGGAATCTCATGGTCAAGCCATTGGGTGGAAAACCAAGATTGCTTCAACCTTTCTGCAGTGGAAGCTATCGTGAAGTTATGGTCAAGATAAGAACAACTAAAAATATGGAAACATGAGAAACATCTACTGTACCTCCTGGGGGCATTGATTTTTGGACCAGAGCCTCAGAATCCAATGTATGGTGTTAGTCGGAACAGGAACACGAATGTCTGAGGATCAATTACTTTCCAACAGACTGCTTTAAGACCAGAAACATCGAGTCTTTCGGAGAACACAAGTTGTGCAGTCTACGCAGTCCACACGAACATCTGCATGTGAATAAGTGAGCATATTGTCATGTTAGACTTTTAGACACTTTATGGGATCTTGAAAGGCAATGCCATAGGCCATAGAGACAAACCCCTGTTGATCATTCATGAGGCGCTCCAGGACTCCGCCCACCTAGAGGAATGTCATCATTGAACAGCCGCGGCCACAGCAAGGTGCCATAGCTGTAGGTCTGGTACACCTCCGAAGAGTCCTCTGAGAAGGGCCGGGCATGGCACACCCGAGGGTGATGCGTCCGTTCAGTGGGCTCAACAAAAACGAGGTGCTTTTTCACAAGTATAGTTTCAAAGAAAGGATAAAGAGACCAAAGAATTGAGAATGCTTGTGGTTCATTATGGTTCGAAGATCATCAAGAGTTTGGCCTACCCGATCCAGGGCTGCACTGTTTTCTCCTTGTCCAGGGTCATCTCCAAGGTATCTTCATCGGGCACTAAAAACCTGGGATAAGATGGTGACAACTGAGCACTGAGCACTCCGTTTCACATCGGTTTGTCTAAAAATGGGTATACTGTATACTGCCCTATTTATGTTCATTTTCATAGGTAATTAACTGATAAAAAATTATAAACCATGATATCATGATAAACCATCCAAATTTAGGGGGGGTTTTCCTCTAGAATTTCAGACAAAACCTGATCATCCTGTCAGACATTCTTCAGGTGTTATGGGACTTTGTGATAGAATTCAGAGTGAGATAGATGGCCCATGCAACGACTTTGTTTTTCTGGGTGCTTCGTTTTGCCCTGAGACCAGTTCAGCTTGGTGGCCAGGAATAGTTCTCACCATGTGGATCCACCTTCCGGTCAAAGGTCCCTTCCACGATGGGGTCCGTGTTGCCGACCGTGCCTGGCCGCTCTGAAGACGAGCTCGGCTCCGGAAGAACGGCGCGTCTTAACCCAGGACACCCATCCCGCCTATGCACATGGTGGTGGCAGTCACATTGACCTACAGCCGGAACTGGGAAGCCCTGGGAACTGGACTGATATGGACTGATAGGATCAGCAGGGCAGAATGCTCCAACCGTCTCCAACGGCATGGCTGCAGCCCTTTTCCACTCCGCTGAACGAGGCTTTTTGTTGCAGTGGACATGGACCTGGCAAAATGTGAGGGATGAAAAGGAAAGCAAGACATGCAGAATAAATAAGATCTTGCCTCCTCCTCATGCTCCTCATGCTCCTCCTCCTCCCCATCATCCAGTTTCTTGGATGCAACAAAGTAGACACAAGGGTGCTCAAATCTCAGCCCGTTCCCTAGCCTCTTGCCTCAGGAGCTGCCAAGGCCGCAGTTGACTGAGACACCCAGTTCTTTGAGGTAGTCATCCAGGTACTCCTTTGCTGTCCTTCAGCCGAGTGCTGCTTGATGCTTCCACCAGAACCTACACACACTTCCCAAATGGTATCCTCAGAAATCACTGTTTCCAACATGCTATTCCGATACGCTCAGTTTCAAGTTTGCGGGGTTTCATGGTTTTGACCTGTCTAACCATATGGTCTAATTTCTGCAAAATCCAAGCAAAAACTGATCTTTGGCAACTTTTTTTTGCCGAAAGTCCGAGCACCTTTACTGTAGTTGGTCTTCGCCTAGCAGAAGTTGGCTGGAGACAACGCGAAGCAAACTCTACTACAAGTGCTACAAATGTGATTTTCGATATATACAATTATATCTACATGGTTCCATGTATCCTGGATTCTGGTTTCATCAGTTTTTCAGCTTGGATAGAAAAGTCATGAATCATAATGTGGGCTTGTCTGAAAATAGGGTACCACTACTGTGAATCCTTTGGTTTATCATCATCTGCCCCATTTTGACTAGCTATGTATTCGGGGGCCATACCGGCATACCCCATGTTCCGACATATTCATGTCACAATTAAACATATATTGTGATTTCCAAGACTTGGGTTACCCCATTGGTTTCCCAAAACATGTTGTCTCCAAGCCGGACGTTCGCCCACTTCTTATCTTCGCAAGGGATCAAATCTCCCCCACCCTCTGTACAAGATATTGAATGGGATATTGGCCCATTAGCTTCAACTGATCTCCAGAAGGGATCAAACCCGCCACCACCCCTGAACAGTATCTTGAAGTATCTTGAACGTGATATTAACTTGAACTGATCTTCACCAGTGATCAAATCCAACACCCCTCTGAACAATATTTTCACTGGGATATTTACTTCAACTTCTCTTCATAAAGGATCAAATCCGCCACCCTCTGAACAATATATTGAATGGTAACATTGTATGCATATACATGCATGCATACCTACATACACATATGGAAATACCCAACCCTTCCACAACTTTCGGGCGGGCAAACGTCAGGGTTGCATGTTTTCCATGTTTTCTCTGGATGCTAACTTGGAGTCCCTCCATTTTAAGATGCTGGTACCGTGCTGGCGCCTGCATATCAGCTCCTTCGCTCACCAAGAAGTCACAGGTCGGCAGGGACTTCTGGGATCGTGCTGCCATGATCAGAGGCGTCTCATCCCAATTCGAACGGGGGTCAATCTCCTGAGCGACACGGGTGAGCAAATGGGCCATACCCGAATAGGGCTGCCATTAAGAGGGAAAATCAGTTGATGTGGGATATCCCATGGTATCCCCATGTTCAAACAAATCCGTATGGCAACTGTCACATCTCCAGAAAGAACACAAGCTGCTTGGAAGGTCCAAGCTGAGATGTAAATCCTTGGAGATGTTGACAGGTATTTTCAGGAATAAACTGGATACAGTACAGTTGTATAGGAAAGCGGACTCAGGCTTGACCAATCCTGAAGGATTGAATTATTGGCGCCTCAATTGGAATCATGCAGCATGCTCTTCAAACACATGCAACAAACGCACTTGCAGCACGGCTGTCTTGAAGGAAAGCACAAGTCTTAGTGTAAGGGAAGGTGACTTTATGGATCTTCGCGGCACCATTGAACAGCTCTCAGCAGGCCTACTCCAACTAGCTCCAATTAAAATCCACAACTCCGACTCTTCCGCCACACATTGCAACCAGGCATCTGCACCCTTTTCTCTGAGCAGCTTGCAGAGTTCCAGTAGCCCATGATTTGCTGCCCAGTGAAGCGCCGTGTATCCAAACTGTCCAGGGTCTCAACGAAGATTTCAATCTGTCTCCCATGCTGAATGCCAACACAAAAGCCATTCAGCTTTCCCAGCAAGCCCCAAGCAACTCCCATAGGGATGACTAATAATATAAAGATATCACATGAATCACAAAATATCCTATATAATTTGTAATGCACAGTAAGAATCAGAGATCCACATTTGAGTGTTCAAAATCCTGTGTTGTCTCTTTATAGTGGTTGGTTCATAGGGATTCCCTTACTAATGGATTATACCTTGTATTGTCAATGCTCATGATTTGCAATATTTTTGGTATACGTTGATTTTCCGTTAAAACCATCATTTAAATTTCGTTGAAGATTTCGTGGCAATTCTTGTGGCAATCCATTTTGCCACACCTTTTGCCACAAAAAATGATCGTAAGATTTTCGTGGGGATTTCTGACGAAAGAATTTGTGGCAAAATCTTGTGGCAAACCGTTTTGTCACCAAGCACCCGACGAAAAGTCTGACGAAATTCTGACGAAATTCTGACGATACGTTTTCACAGGTTCAAACGAAAGAAATCCTTATACCAGAAAATATTGCAAGTGGTCGATTATCATGGAGGAGTGACATCCCAAATTATACCCAATATATGGGTTTGTATAATCCCCTATGAACTATGAACCCAAAACAACCGGGGTTTAGCAGCCACTGCTAGATGAAATCCCATGAAATCTGTTTGGTTTGTCAAATCCCATTCAACCCCCAGATTTCACTGGATTCATCCACCAATCCCAGCATTTCTTGGTAGCAAAGTCCATCAAAGTCCGCAGTCCGCATAGGCGAGCCTGATCTCTCGCGTGGACATCCGCGCCCTTCGCCAGGGCCTCTTCACACTTTACCACGTCTTGGGCTTTCGCTGCCTTCACCAGGCTCAGCTCGTCTCCTGAAAATTCGACGGGTGGGGTTGAAAGATGGCTGGGGAAGCACGGGCTTCCCATGGATTTACCCATTTACCCACGGTGTATATGTCGAATATTGCAAGGACTTCCGGTGTACAATAAAACAATAATGAGTCATGCAAAAATGCAACACCAATCACGGAGAGTTAAACAACTTTCAAATTGGATGGGGTATGGTCAGTGTGTATTAATATACATTATCATTCTTACATATAACTACTCAATATTGATCATATTGATTATATATGATGTATATTATATTATATGTATATATAAGATGTATACATAATGTATGTACAATAAAATTGTAGACTTTCATTCGGTGTGTTGACCCTTGGATCCCCAGTTGCGCACAACTTCGCCTGAGGCAGGACTTTGTCTAAGATGCCTGGTGAGCACATCTAAGCGCCTCAGTAAAAAAGAAACGCTGTGCTCGACGTCCAAACCTGGAAAATCCTGTGCAAATAGGTTTTAATAACAACAATAACTATACACAACTATCACATAACTATACCATGCTGATAACAGACCTGAAGTAAACCCTGATTTCATGGTCGGCTTCAGGAGTGGTCAAAGTCAACATCTTCAACAGATTTCAACATGATGTTTGGCACCCTTCCATACATTCCTTGCGAGTTGACCCGATTCGACTCTGATGAAATCAACCTAAGTCTCCCGACGATGGGCGCAGCTTTGCCATGGCAACTTTTTGGGGACTCTGCGTTTAGGTGCGATGTCACTCCAGGTCTGAAACTTGTACATCATGGATCCTGATTCAATAGGTTGAAGAAATAACCTAAGTCTGTCTCTCCGTCTTTGCTAGATGCTTCAACGGGACTGGCTGCTTGTTGAAACCACTGGAAACCCAATCATTCCCCATATCTGCAACCGAAACTGCTCGCTATTGTGCATATTCAGGGAGAGTACCTGAACCTGTGCTGGTGCTGCTACCCACACTTTGAGCTGACTTGACATTAGCTGACTGTGATACAGTTCGAACCCTTGAAAAGTCGGGTGCAAACTCAAGATTCACGAACTTTAACGCCCTGCACTCAAGATTACTTGGCAGACTTGAGACCAGAGCACCGCGTATACAGCATCAACCAATGGGTGGCAAATGGTATATAATTCTCACGTCCAGACATGTCAAAAATTGAAAAAACTCCATCACTCTGGTTTCCTTGGATGGGGACTGCAGTTCTGGTGCAGCAAAATCACAGGGGAGTGCTACAAGTTCAATTTGGTTCAATGATGTGATACATGATACATAAATAGTCATAAATGATCATAAATGTATATATATATATATATCTAATGTGTATTATATGCTTCATTTGTCTTCATTGAAATGATTTGCAACATGAAACTGATACCATTCTCCATCATCTTTACAGGCCTCCAGGTCCTGTGCCCCACGGATCTCAGGTAGAAACACCTGGCACCGGAGCTCCAACGGTGTCTGGGTCGCCTGTGTCGTGGTGTTCAATGAAAATTCTGTTTAACGGCAGCTTGATAGATGATGATTTCTGATAAACTATCATACATTATCATAAATTGACATGAAACATCATAAACTATCACAAATTTGAGACTTCTTGATGCAAAACAACAAGTTCAAAGACATTCAAAGATACAGCACTTTTGCCCACCATGAACGACTCGCGGGGAGGGCCTTCAGCCGCAGAACGGCGCAGCCTTGTGACCAACGCAGCTTCTGTGGGTGCCTCTCAGCAACGAGCGGACGGACGGTCAGGAAAGGCCTTTGTTTTTTTTGAAGAGCTGGAAGATTATTGGACTTTTACCATGAATGATCATAGGATAACTAATTAGCAGCAGATTATAAAACTATATAAAACTATTATGAAGTTATGATAACGATATTGGTCAGCAAAGATTTAAGATGAGCTGGAACCTGCCTAGCAATGGGATGGTTGGTGTTCCAACAATATTCCGCAAACAAATTGACCTCGAGAGGGACATCAAGCTCTCTTCAGGTTTGTCAAGCATTTAACAGTTCAACAGGGCAAACATTTACCACGGCAATTTGTTTGTTTAGGCAATGCAACATGCCCAACGATTCTGCTGTGAACGGGGACAGGCCCAGTTCAGACAGGGCATTGCTTGACAAAATCAGGTGCAAATCCTTTTAATGGAACAATCGTGCAGGTCCTATAGTCAATTCGCAAACTCAGGGTACTCTTCAGGTCAAGCTCTTACTTGGCCAAACCCTAAATGAATTTGTCAGGGAACCCTGGTGGATCCTCTAAAGCTTTACATTGACATGCAGCATTCTCACCCGATCACAACACGGATCTCCCTGTGCAATTCTCTTGGTCCCCCCACCAGCAATTCCGGTGCGGTGGAACCAAGGACCAAGGACCACATTGGGTCTACAACTGTACTACCTATACAGATCCTCGCAGCTGCGCCCTCACCACACAGGCCGAGAAAGATCTGACTGCCGGACTGGCAAAGATGGCCGCGCCCCCAAAGTTGCAGTCTTGCAAAGGGTCCCTGTCGACCTGTTTCTTGTACCAACGGCTGAACAGCCAATCTGCTGTTGTGAACGCATCCTCTGTGCATGACTTTGGCACGTTGCATGTGAGCCCTGAAGGTAACTCTTGGCCACACAGCCAAGAGATCGCTGCACCCACCTGTTGAGCATCTGCTGTGCGGTCGGCCACACAGGCAGCGTCTGAGCTGAAGCTTGTCCAGGAAGGCTTAAAGGAGATTGCCGTGACAAGATCCCCCCAGGTCTTTCCAGAATCGGTCAGAAACTGCGCAGCAAAAGACTTGAGGCCACTCTGATCAACGACTTCTGCCCCAAGGTGCTCGACCACTCGCTGGATGAAAATCGCCAGACGCTCAGGACCCTGGGAAGCGATGGCTCCGAAACCATCTTGGGAGAGAGACACCACGTGTGGATTGGGCTGGCAAAGATATTCATAGTCTACTCCAGGACCTGCAAAGGCTCCGGTCAGAACCTGAGGCAAGCTTGACCCTGGTGTGGAGTGGGAGACTTGAGGTTCCAAGCACCAAATTTTGAAAGTCTCGCCATAGTAAAGCATCTCTGCAATGAGATAGTTCCCCAAGCCAAACAGCCCAAAGTCCATTTCGCTTCCACCTTTCCAGTACGCCACCTGGTACTGAAAAAAGGAGATGCCAAAGAAAACCTCTGAGTTCTTCTCCATCTCCATGATGTAGGTCAAGTCATCTTCCAACGTGATGTCCAGGTACTGCAAAATCACACTGTGGTATTCTGCCACAAAGACTGGGGTGTAGCCAAAAGAGTCTGGATAATGATCAAAGAACTGGCTTTTCAAATCACGTGCAGGGTTGTTGGTATTGAAACTGTGCACCCAGCGATTCAGAAAGGCTTCTGTGATATTATTCTGGGGCTCATAGCCAAAGGACTCTGGGTTCAGCATTGCATCCACCAGGGTGGCAATTT
Source organism: Symbiodinium sp. clade C Y103 (assembly GCA_003297045.1). Taxonomy (NCBI): domain Eukaryota; class Dinophyceae; order Suessiales; family Symbiodiniaceae; genus Cladocopium; species Cladocopium sp. clade C. The sequence continues at coordinate 20,341 of BGPT01001112.1, forward strand.
GGCCCAAGGCAGGCAAGTGGCTGAACTCATCGCACACCAGGCAAATTGCAAAGGAGAAGGTCGCTGTGATGTTGATCAAATCTCCTCACGAAACATATGACTGCGGTGCCGAAATGCAAGATGTGCCTGAAAATGATGGATGATATAGCCTTCAAAAATTGCAAAATTAATGGGGATAATGATGACTAAGCAATGGCTGGAATGGTTTTCAATTAATTTTCAGACAAACCCGGCTAACTATTGTTCCAGCCTGGTTTAGCTGGGTTAAATCACTCATCCTAAATCAGGAAAGTGAAAAACGACTTGAAACCTCCGATGAGTTGTAATCCCACCCCCCCACATATTTTGCAGACCACTCAGATGCAGGCCCTCCAAAGTGCATGGAGCTCCGGATGGTATTTTGTAGTGTCAATCTGGATCAAAATTGGTGATACTTTGCTATTAGAATGGTACCCCGCCACCAAAAAAAAACCGGCCCAGGTGTGAATAAAAATCCGGAGTTGACAATATTGATGATTTCCATTGTGGGGAAAGGATGATCATGTTTTCCAAGTCTCCAGTGACATTTGCCAACTTTTCGGCTTCCAACAAGCCATCGAAGGCGCTGACCACGGCTTTGGCCATCCGCTGAGGTTGTCCGTGTTCCGTGGTGGTGGTGGAGGGCATCTTCAGGTCTGGCTCGTTGATCAAGATAAAATATGAAAGTGCTGGATGATACTCCTGGAACTCCGTGAGGAATCCTGTTTGAAGGTTCAATGTGTATGAATCTCGGCTCTGATTGAAACAATCGTAGTCTGTTTCGATACATCTTCCCGGAAGCATCTGCGTATATGGGAAATCACTCATGCCGGGCACGACTTTCAGGCCCTTTTCATGAGCCTCATCCAAAAAGCTCGTGTGACTTTCGTTCCTTGACACCGCGCATGGAAAACTTACAAGTAAGCGATGAGGGAGAGTCAAATCAACAAATTCGTCAAAATCCAAAAAACAAAAAGGGATCAACAACCTACGTCACTTGACAAGGAGTTGCCACCAACGTGTCCAAGCTTCGGATTGTTTCCATAGAGTCTGACCGTATTGGCTCCCAACTGGTTGATGATGCCCAAGTCATCTCGACCCCGCAGGCCCCACATGGGTTTTGCCGCCTCCACCATCCAATCATCTTGTGCCAACAACCCCGCGCCGGCGCCCGGCTCTTTCAGGGGCACGGGGCCGTAGCTGATCGCCTTCATGGTAGGTGGCTTGGAAGCCACTGGAAGACATAAAGACAGGAAACATGAAAGCCACGGTGAGATGGCCGCAAAAGTAACATAAACTGTTTGGCAGCTTCGCGGCATGACAAAATTGCTGCGGAAAAGATGTGTTTTTTGAATCAGAGAACACCCCCCCAAGAGAAGACCATAAGCAGCTGCCGGTGCTTAAGGCAGAGCAAGGTGACAAACCATTCAGTCTTGCGGTGAGTGTACCTACGTACTCACGGTCTCACACAACCTGGGCACATTGCCCTACAGTATGTCAGCAAAAAAAAACAACGAATGTCATTTCAGACAAGTACGGCATAGCATCGGTGCCACTGCTTGGTTCAATCATGCCCGCCTCAACTCAACCCAAGGTTGATTGGAAGGCGCCTTAGCCAGGAATCAAAATGACCTTTAAACAACGAGGAAGAAGTTTCAAATGGCGCTCTTCAGACTCAAGAGTTGTGGTATGTTGTGTTTTGAGACTAGTAGCTACCAGCACGCTGGTTTGGCATGGACATGCATCACACAAACACACACACACAAACACATTTTGGATCATTTTGGCGTCTGTAGGCTCATTGATGCGCCACCTTTATGGATGCCAAATCACCAACAGATTAGATTGGTTCCCGTGGAAGACGCTGCTTCAAAACCTTCACATCGCCAGCACGTTGGCTCTGGGTCTTTGGACAGCCTTGTAGTTCATGAGGGTCATACCCATGAAGTACCTCTCATCTTTGCAAGAGGGTTGACAGAATGTCAAAGAATTTTAAGGATGCAATGCATGCGGTCGATGCTGACAACCACTCCTCATTTTGGAGTCCTTGACATGTGAGATTCCCCTAAAGATTCCCCTAAACCACTCAGCGGCTGTTTTCAAAGGTGGCAGTTTAGCATCACGTTTCGAATCCACCAGACACTGGTGCGCACATGCCCTTGTCGGTGTGAGCGAAGGACTTGCTGTGAAGTGAACCATCCTGCGGAGACAACTTCCATCAGACCTCTTTTCAATCCTTTGGTCAAGAACACAACGAATGGAAAGAACAATGACTTATTGAGGTTCCCAGGGTGGAGGCTGCAACTGCAGACTAGTCGGCATCCGGTCTCAGAAGCAGATTCATTCCAACCTTCTGAATCTGCTATGTAATTGTTATACATTGTAATCAATATCTATCAGATTACCTCAAATTGCAACATATCGTCGACTCACGGCCCCACAGCAATGGATAATGATGACATCATCCAAAATTAGACCAATTTAGTATTGAAGCCCATGGTTCTGAGGATCCCCTATTTTCAGAAACCCCTATATTGTTGACTCGCGGCCCCGCAGCAATTAATAACGCTTTTTCTGGCGCATCTGGCTTCGTGCCCATCCAGGGCAGTCTGCCGAGCTCAACCATGACAGTTCCTGCACAGGGTGAGATTGACCAGCAGTGATGATTGATGTGGCTATCAAAGTGAATGGAATATGAGTGGAATTCTACTGCAAATGTCAAGACTTGCGGTGTTGATCTGTCTATAGTTCCCCATCAAACTGCCCTATACCACTTATGAAATTAATTTCTTTTCTAGTGCTCTTTCAAAAATCACTTCAGTCTCAAAGCTGAATCTGTAGTAGGGATGAGGCTGCCGCATCACCTGTCCTATCCCCCCCATCTCTTGTCTCCTCAGGCGTGCTCTCGCGCCCCAGCTGCACGTTGCGATGAGGGTATCGACCGAAGCGGCGCAGAACCGCACCATGCGCGTCATGAGACAAAATTGCCTAAGGATTTCATGGGGATTCAACCACAAGAAAAAAGCTGACCTGCCAACAATAAATGGTAAGCCCGGTAACGCCCTTCCGAAATTAGTGATCGTTGGTTCAATGTGGTTCGCAAGCCCTTAATCAGCCATGGTTACTTTATTCGGGAAGTTTTCTGCGGGATTTGGTCGAAACCAATGAGGGTCGTTGGACGATATAGCCTCGTATATTCATGGTCCATAAAGGTCTTCAGGTTGCAGTCCTTTTTGGATATTGTAAAAAGATGTACAGAGTCCAGAATTAGCAAATGCTTAAACGCGTGCCTGGAAAATCATCTTTGAAGCCTCGTCTGGATAGCGCCCCATGTTCTCTTGCAGGATGCGGATTCCAAGCTGGATTCGACTATCACCAGGGCCTTCTGCATGGGCAAGTGGCTGAACTGCACATAGGAGTTCAGCAGCAGAGCAAGTACGTGCAAAGCTGCTCTGCAGAAGAGCATCACTCACAACGCCTTGGAAGACTCTCGGTGTGGGTCAAACCTCAAACAAGCGACCTGGTGGTGCCTCTTGATGCCGGGTGACGCCGGGTGATGCCTGGTGAACATTGCAGAAGTTGACAGGAGAGTGGAGGGGGGTTGTTCACCTACCCATCTGATACGGTGACTTGGACCCACAGCCCATTGAGCTTCAAAAATGCTAGGCCAGTCAGATCGTTCTTTTGCAGTGTCTTGCAACCTGCATCTGCCAAATGCCTACCATGATTTATAACTTGAGAGCTTGATAATTGCGCATCCCTGATGGACCTGAGATTGTGAGGCCCCAATCCACCCCCCAAACAAAACTCAACCTCCTGTTTCCATCCCTTCTTTTTTGGGAGCTTTAGATAATTTTAGATGTTCTATTCTAAAGGACTGCAGCTTGAGTCCTTTGCTAAGGCAAGAGTCATGCAGCCTCATCAAAAAGAAAGGCTTCTGCGGTGCCACGATAGGCATTGCGCGGAATCCTCAAACATTCTTTGCGCAACAGAAACTCCCGACCAAAATTCTGATGGTGGATGATATCAACCTCAATCGACTGGGGTAATTTATAATTCTGGCTGGATATGAAGGTAATCATTTATCATAATATCCTGGCAATTTATTTTAAACCAGTTCTAAATGGGATATGATGGACCCCAGTGGAGATGTTTGAATCAAGCTTGTGGTATGTTGCGGTCTATGAATCCTTTCCCTCTGAATTGACATCATCACCACCCACAGAGACCGGTTTTTGGTTGAGGAACTGAGGAGATTTTTGTGGGTGGTCTTCCCAATCTCTCTTGCTCAACAATCATATTCAACATGGGCCTGTCTAGAACTGGGGTATTCCCCCATTGCACGCCATGTTTGTCCATTTTTATGGGGGAATGGTGATTGACCAGTGGATTTCGGGGTACCTTGTTCTCGGACAAACCCAGATCTTGTTTTTGTGGCTGCGAAAAATTGTGAGACGCACATCTGCAGCCCAACTTCTGGTCAAACAACACAACCTTGGCCAGATTCTGCTCGACCGATTCGTCCAGCTGTAGCGCCTCTGTTGATAAATCTGATGGGTCATACATCTGCAAGAGCGGCAGGAATTCTTTGGCAGTTTGGTCATATTTGGTGCCGCTCATGTACCACATCTTGCTTCGACCCCGAAGATAGTCGATGTCGTTGAGCCGCTGCCGTTGAGTCAATATCTCTGGGCCGAACCTTGGACGCTTGCGCAAGACATGCGACACGCCAGGCCGCAAGCCTGGGGAAAAAAGAACTTCCCAGGTCTTTTTTAAGCCAGTCGTGGTGGATTCACCCATGGATTTTGAAAAATAATAATGAAAACAATGAAAAACAATTGTATAAATAATTAAAACTGTAGCAAATCCAAGGAACCAGAATGTCAGCAATTCTCTAAATCCGGGCGCAGCCTTCAAACCTGACACTGGCTGACGGCCACGCCGCGAGCAAACTCCAACAGCTCCAGCAACTCCGGCCAGTGTATGCCAGAATTTGCTCCGAACCGACACCAACCTGCAGGATTGAACGCATCCATGGGCAGCATATGCAACTGGAAAATGGTCATTTCGCAGAATTGCAGATAAAAGATGTCAACGTCACATCTCACTCACACTTATACTTTTGCTGCAGAAAATCTATATGATTCGCACAAACATGTGCCTGCTGGGTTTTGCCGGCCGTGAGCAAATACGCGCCCATGAATCCCATTCAGACCGGGGCGAGGATTTGATACAGCGCAGTGCCATAGCAATTTTTCTGCACAGTTTGATGAAAGGAAAACATGTCTTGAACAACAGCCTCCCGGGTTTACCTCCCCTCCATTTAATAGAAAATTTGATGATACACTATGATAAACAATGGGATTTGTGAGTACCATATTCTCAGACAAACTTACTAGGGTCCACCCCAAAGTCTTTTGCAGCTGCTTGTTGTGACCTTGCCGATGAGCCAGTGACTATAAATCAAATGATATTCATGCAGAAACTGGTACGAACCCAGTCTCCAGCTATGAGCAGTAATCATTGAAAGACACTGCACGATCTTCAACTTCTTCATTGAGACAGTGAATTCAAAGCTCATTTTATCTGGGGCCCGACAAAATAGGAATATATCTGTGAGATTTGTTTGTACCCATTGGATTCCCATCATCCAATGAACTGCGATGAAAACTGCGTCTGCTGTACCCTGCAATTTTTAACACGGGGCAACAGTGGATGACATGATGGCTCAAGTATTGAGATTCCAAAAAAAAAACGAAATATGTTGCCATCTGATTATTTAACAGTTCGCCATGGAAGCGATGGCCCATTTATAGATGATAAACATATATAAACATGATGATTTACCTATAAAAAATGGTGGTTTTCCATGGCTGGCCCCTAAGGAGTCATAAGCAGCGGGTTTTTTGCGCAATCAATTTCAGGATCGATCAGCCCATTTCTGGATACCTTCAGCGACTTCACTGAAATACTCTCATGTTGAATGACACCTCCCCAGCAATCAAGCCAATGAAATGCATCTAGAAATGGCAAGGGGGTCAAAACCTGGCATATGCTGATGTTCAACACCCAAATAGCTGGTGATGGATCTTCATCCACCCAAAATATGGCTGGAACATCTCTGAACGAAATAGGCATATATATATATATATATCGGCAAAGCACCGAAGTATGGGGGATGTTCCAGCAAGGCATCTTAGTTTGGTTTCCAGAGGGTCTATGGAAATTCTCAGTAAGGAAACCCAATGAAACCCATCCCCAACTGGGGGATTCCGTCGATTTCGTCCTCGCAAACGATTCGATAGGGCACAGCGTTGTCTAACTCCTGGTCGTCTTCCACCATCATTGCGTGCCCCTGGAGGAGACGAGAGAGTTTGAACACGAGGAGAACATCGTGTGTTTACACATGATATTCTACAAATATGATGTATACTGTATACATATATATATATATACACCTGTATCTCTATACGTACGTCATTATACAAAGGTACATAGATATATACATACATATTATTCATATATTGATGTATAAAAGTATGTGCATACATAGATCTATCAGTGTGTGTAGAATATGTCGGTATATGGCAACAAGTACATGTAGAACGTAGAATATCTGTATATATGAATATGATATCATATATGTACAAATAAATACAAACAATGTATGTTTGGAATGATGTATCCAATATATTCACATTGACATATTTAGTATGAACTATGCGCAGGGAGATCTGAAAGATCTACCTGCACAAATACCAAAGTACTGCTACCTCTGGAGGGTTGGATCAATTTCCATATGATGTTGCGGCTAATCATCATGTAGCATGCAACTTGGCAACTCAGGAAGGATTGAAAATGGGACTCCGCAATCCCCGAAATCGGTACGCAGTCGAACTTCACATATGTTCGCATCCCATCATGAATCATAGGTTTCTGAAAATGGGGGTACCCCTAAATCATCTAGTTTCATAGGATTTTCCATTATAAAGCATCCATTTTGAGAATCCCGCATTTATGGAACCCCCCATATATCACCATGTCATTCAATTCTAGCAACATTGAGATGGGGTTGACCCAAAGAACTGCAAAAGGTGTGCGCTTTCCTGGTCTGATCCGTGCAGCCAGGATTGGGCAACCAGCAACCGTCTTTAGTTGGATGCAAATGGGATATGTTCATGGCTTGTCTCAAGGTATCGCCAGCTACTAGCCGTCTACTAAGCGGAATGATGGTAAGTAGCTAGTGGCAACCAGGGCAACATGTATCTGGTTAGCAATGTAGAAGCGCAATGACAGTGCAATGTAATGAAGTGGACATATCGAATACAACTGTTGGTAAGATTCAGTGAGGAATGGTAGAGCAATGGTCATACCACCATGGTTTGTGGTTACTCCAACAAGATAATTTTTGTTGGCCCCATATTAATCAATGTACAATTGTATGTATATGTATTATATGTATATATAAATCTAAAGAATCATAGATGCAAAATCAATTTCATTCTAAATTAAAGAAATTTGCCGAGAACATCCCCCCGAAACCTCCGCCGTAATACCCTATAAAAATTGCTGCGGGGTGAACTCCATTTACCTACATCTGGCAGAGTCTATCTTAGTTGAGTGATGACAACATCCACAAATATCCCCAATTTGATGGTTAAATTCCAGACTATCCGTTCATAATTCTCGTTAAACTTGGATGCAAAACAATACAACAAGGTCGATTTGCTAGCTGTGGTTTCAATATGTTCTGAAAGTATATAATATTTCCAAATATTGATGGTTTGCCCTATGTTACCATGGGGTTATATGCCCTTCACGGTATTGTGGGCTATTCCGATCATTCTCTTCACCACAAGCAATAACAACAATTATGGTAATTAAATATGACATTCAACTCCCATTAATTATACTATTGAATGTAGTTCACCACTACGATACTATTCACCATTGATTTAACTATCTAACCCATTTACTATTTCACCATTAAAAATTGAACTGTAATTAACCACCACAACACAATGCCTCAACCTATCCCCACCATGCTGCTTCCGATGCTTCCGATTTCGCCCATGGCCGCCATGGCCTTCTTCTCTGCTGCCATCTCATGGACTCGTTGCTTCGCCAGCTCTGCGCCCTGCGAGTTCTTCCAGGGCTGTTGCGAGATGGAGACCAGCAATATACAACGAGAATTCATCGATATCGTCTTATATGTTCTATCGATATATATATATATATATATCAAAACACCATAGAAAAGTAACTTATGTGAACATGTATGTGATGATAGATGAGATTGGATCAAACGCATTCAAAAGCAACAGTACCCTGAACAACTAACGCGGAACCAAACAAGCCCAAGACCCAAACACTGCAGACTAAAATGAGAACAGAAGCGTACCATAACATGAACCAGTGCAAAAGAACATGAGACACACTCTCACAACAATACCTCTTAACTCTCATCCAAAGTCAACACAAAAGTTCAATCAATCAAGAATGGTTGATGAGTCACATGTCTTCATTTCTTCTGAAATGCACTTGTCTCATTATCTAGTAATGGTGCATCTGTGCTGGATAAACTCAAATATGATTCTGATCAAATGATTGTACGATTTCATCTGAACAAGCCACTAAGAGTCAGCATAGAGGTTGAGGCATTGTCACAAGACAAATTGACACAAGACTATGCAGAAATGATCGATGTCAAACCCAAGCCAATGTCAGCTTTGCCATTCTGTGAAGTTAAAACAGGGAATGGACACTGGATTCCATTCAATGTTGAAAGACAAATCCAACATTGAAACTGAAGCTAAAACAGCCAACATTGATAACATAACAAATCCCTGAACTCCATTCAATACTTACAAACAAACTAGGAAAATGGGCAGGTCCTCTTTTCTCACCAGCATTTCACCGCCACCGACGTTCACTGCGAAGCAGCGAGCAACACGAGGGTTGATCAAAGACTTTGTGAATTTGTGAAATGTTGACAGCGTAGGGCAGGCGGCTCACTTCACGCCCCTACAAACGACTCACTTCACGCCCCGGACCACTTTCTACGTACGCCCCACACTTTGGTGACTCACTTCACGCCCNAGTAGTAGTAGTAGTCGTATTAGTAGTACTAGTAGTTCTTGTCCATAATCCAAAATCAGAAGAGCACGAAGCGAGACATGAGCAGGGGCACGAAGCGAGGCATTGGCAGGGGCACGAAGCGAGGCGTCNGTTCTTGTCCATAATCCAAAATCAGAAGAGCACGAAGCGAGACATGAGCAGGGGCACGAAGCGAGGCATTGGCAGGGGCACGAAGCGAGGCGTCGGCCCTTAATGATTGTTGGTTCAACCCCCATATCATTTCAAGTAGTAATCTCAATCAAAACCCAAGATTCCCATCAAGCAGATCGGAATCATGATTGCTCAGCCCTCTGTCAGAAGAGCTCCAAGCCTTCTGCTGCGAAGGGTGGAGACTGACCGCGACGTAACGTCAGGTGTCACAGGTTTCAGAGGCAAATTTGAACAATTCACCTCTAAGTTCTTTAGTCATTGTGACGGCAGAAACAACATATGACAAGATCCTTTCATCATGTTTCATCAACTGGAACCACTTGCAAAAACAAACTCTTCCAAGAACCAGATCTTCTTGATGTTTCCTAGATGCGGAAAATCCGTGGTCAACAGCGGACCACAGCACCTTTCAACGGAGGCACCCTTTTTCCAGCTGAACGGAGTTGGCTCCGTTGCCGAGTGCCCCCGGCTGAACACACTCCTCGGAGTGCCCAGTAGCGACGATGATATCGTAAGAGCAAATGTCGGGTCGCAACCACTCCAGACATGTCCATTTTGTCACGAAGGAAGGATCGAACTGACAATAGAAGCTGCTTGAAACCGTTGATACCCAGTTAAGGTATATTTATATAAGTAACATTCTTGGGGCCTATATACAAATACATGTTCATGTTGAACTGTTGAGTAGATATAAGTATAGGTATAGGTATATAATTGGAGGCGTAGATATTGACATAGACATAGATATAGACATAGATATAGATGAATGATGTAGATAGATGGGGTAGATATAGATAGATATAGATTCATAGGTGGAAAAATGTTGGAAAAATACTGTAAAAAGCCCGTAGCCTCCTTCTCTCCATGAAGTGCCTGTAGTTCAATAAATGGCAAAAATTGGATTGTTGTCATTTTGCCCCTGGGGTCTCTGCGAGGACTTAATCACCAAGTACATTACATCAAATAATCACATATAATATCATACAATCACCAAAAACATGACAATTAGATTGTAAGAGATCACAATATAATGTCACTGTCCATCATCTATCATCATCTAGATGTGATCTAATATAATGTAATATAATATTATATATAATCATTAGATTACCATCATCTATAATCTAAGCTCTTCCTTCTCTGAAAATCTCATGACTTTCCAGACATCGGACTCTCTGGAGAGGTCACCAGAAAGAGATTTGGCCCCAGGTTTGGATTACCCCCCCCCCCCTCTGATGGCTTGGTTTTTTACGGAAAATGATGATCAACCATTGGATGGATGATGATGGATGGGGTATAGTATGGTATGGTCTAGTTTCAACCAAAGCCATATCGAATGATCACAACTGTTGACTACCCTCTGGCAAACTAACATAGCTATTGAAAATTGCCATTTATAGAATATTTCCAAATAAAGATGGTGATTTTCCATAGTTATGTTAGTTTACCAGAGGGTAACAAAACCCACACACTGAGGACGTCCCTGTGGCGGAGATGTTCATCCGTATCCACGCCAGCTGCTGCTCAAGCTTTTGCCGGAGCCGAATTCAACGATTTGAACAAGAGTGCAGAGATTGTGATTTAGGTTGGGCAACCAATACCAGTTTGATAAAAATCAAATCACCTTGCAACATCACATGTATCCCACAGATGTTAAACTGGCAGGCGAGATTTTCCAGAAATGAAAACCATGTGGTCATGCTGATCATTTCACATCAGTGGCCGATTGGAACCCTTATCAGACTCAACACATCTCAATTGATCTGGTCATGCAGGTCGAAACAGTATCTAGTTGCTGTGATCTACCATATCTACACTAATTATCTACAGAATACTGTATATCTTCAGCGATTTTCTGACTTTGAAGATCCTTGTGCCCAACAGCAAAGGGTGGACCACCCAGGAAGAGATTGGATTAGTCGGGTGCTGGGCGCTTAAAGGCGTGTGGCCATGCCCGCCCGAGGTTGGTGAGACGAGTGGTCCATGCGCTAAGAGCCGTGAATGCAAGGGGTTCGAGCACTTTGAGGCACCAGAAGTTTACAATTCCATACAAATCCCAGAACTTCAACTTCTGACATACCAGCATATCAGTTTTTTCATAAGCCAACATTGGCCTTTTCCGTTTTGCTTCAGGTGCACTGCAGGAACCGGACTTATATTCAGCCGTATGTCACTGGCAACGGCACGGTCCATAGTGGCTGCGCCAACGCTGCATCGGATTACAAGCCCTGATGTCCCTCGACGACGAGGCGTAACCTTTCACGCGGACAGTGCGAGGGCCTCTACTTGCAGCGGTCCGTCAGGAGGTTCTTCGCGACTCGACGTGGTGCTACAAAGCTGCCGCACAGATTGAAGGAAAGTGATCTCACCACCCAGCTTTTGATGGTTGAAATATGTTGAAATACATAACATGTTAGAGTTTAAAATCCCCTCCCTGGTGATTGCAATCCACAATTCTTGCTCAAAACATGCTCAAAACAAGCAAAATCATCTTGATTCTGCCGTAACAGGTTTCCATGTTGATACGAATCTCTATGGATTCAACGCAGGTGACCGTAGATACCCTGGATAGGCACCGGTCTGCGTTTCGTGTGTTTTGAGGGAAATACTGCAGGGCAGCTTGTTCTGAAGTATCGCGCAAGCAAGACAATGTAAGACATGAAGTCCCTCCACTTCCCACCAAACCTGAATGTTCAAATCAACTTCACATCAAACCACTGAATGTTCAAGGATTTGGGAGGGAAAATCATGTCCACCTTGTGAACTTGTAGCATATGTCATATCATCTCAGAATGAGAGGCTATTGATTTGTATCAACTTGGCTGCATCACAGGTACAATCTAGCAATATACATATATACATATATATACACCTGGACCCACCAAAAGGCAATATATTTTGTACCTTTTGCCTTTTGGGTCGTTTTCATGAAAAGGGTCTTTCTGCCGCTTTTGCATGTTCTCGCCTCGTTTGGGAAATATCTGCCTCGTTGTCGTTTTTTTCCAGAAATCAACTGCAATCTAATCACTGGAACTTTCCCAGTTGCCGAATGTTACTCAGGCAAATCACTCTTTGGAAGTGCCTGCAAGTCAAATGGTTGGCTTCCAAAATTAAATCTATATTTCTAAGAACCAAGAGTTGTTTTCTCACCATTGTGGAGCCGATCGTGGGACAACAACGCTGTGTAACAAGAACCCGTCAAGGCAGAAATGCCGATTTGCGGTTTTTGCGCCTTTTTGATGCGTTGTTGCGCCTTTTTGTGGTACAGTGTGTTCCTCAAAAATGCATGTTACAAACCAAAACATTTCTGCCCCAACGTGTTGACATTTAATTTGCGAAATAGCTCATTGATACCTGTTGATTGCTATATTTGGGGACCATGGGTTTACTGCGTTTGCCTCACATGCGGCCTTTTGCTACAAGTTCTGCATCTAGTTGGGCAATTGCATCATGCATGCATCATACCAAGTATATACCTTTCAGGACCACTTTGCTTTAAAAATGCATTTTTGGTCGTTTTGCCCTTTTGGGTCGTTTTGCAAAAAAAAAAAGCGTTTTGAGCAAGAGATGGTCACTGACCGAAAAGGTCAAAAAAAAAAAGAGGTCGACGGATGGTCCAGATGTATATATATATATATTATATTTAAGTGTATATATATATATAATTAAATATATATATATAGACATATTTATATATCAGTATAACATACAAAACAGATCAAAAAATGATGCTAAAGCTACATATCAACGTACCAGGAGCAAGCAATGCACCACATGTATCGAGAATCTCTGGATGGGAGAAAGGGATTCACTTCAATTGATCGAAGTCTAAGTAAATTACAGGATCAACCATAGATCAGCAAACATTGGGACAACATGTCATATTTGATCCACCGGGAATTTGTCCAGCTCTTGTGAGAGTACTAAGTTGAATTTTGCGGCGTGCAGCACCATGACGTGTCGCCAGCATGAGTATATGTCAGGACTGTGCAAGTTACTGGCAGCGCGTGGCTACAAAAAGCTCGCTGTCGCTGATCAAAATGTATCAAAGTATATCAAGGTGCTTTGAGAAAAAAAAATGAGCTCAACTTCTGAATCATCTCTTCGGGTTTCAAACCGTTTCAAATAGTTTCAAGTGATACTATCACCTTGCGCGCCAGTGCGAGATTGAAGGACCAGGACGGGAAAAAGATGCAAAATGTCCACATTTTGAGGCCCAGACTGCGACGTGTCATCAGGCTTGGGTTGACACCAAGCGGTGGTGTCATGCTGAGATTGGGGCGCATCAAAGCCAAACGCCACATTCGTCAGATTCCAAGCTTCTGCTTCCAGGTTGGAGGTCAAATCCGAAACCCAAACGCCTGGAATATAGTGAAACAATCTGTTAAACATGTATGATCATGTCAGATCCAAGATGCATGAGTTTGCTCACCTTGTTACAATCTGTTTCGTGTGAGAGTTGTTGGAAGCAGATCAAACTGCTATCTGCTATCAAGTAGTTACCAGGGTCACCAGGAGCAATACTGCGTAAAATTTGAAAGCGTCCGGTTTGCGGTTTGGCTCTGCTTTGCCCACTTCCGTAGGAGGAAAACGATAAAGATGACTGGAGCACCTGGTTGTTTCTTCTTGTTGCACAGCCCAGCACTTTCAAAGGTAAAAGCATGGGTCGAATATATCCAATACAAACTACAAATAAAAACTTGATAACTTTTGGGGTCTGCATTGAGCAGCAGCTGTTCCATGCAACAAAGTTGCTGTCCTCGGTTCTGCCTGAAAGTCATCCAATGATCTTTCACTTCTGATGGTTAACGTCCACGACGAAACAAACTTCAGGAATAGCGAGTTTGGATTACCTGCTGTTTCCTGCCTGAAGGAAAAGGTGTCCCTTCTTGCGAAGATCTCTGGAAAGAATCAACAAAATTTAAAGATCACACTTACGGCAATGGCCCATCATCATGCAATACGTTCTTTCTACTTGAAATCGAAACCATTTTCATGATTGAATCCGCTTCATCCAACAATATTTCAGACTTGAAGTTCGCTTGACCAGACCTTTGCATAAAAATCAAGTGGATTCGAATTCTGAAAACCATAGTTTCATGCAAAACAATTCCGGCATCAGACAGTGGTCCTGACATTCAACAAAAGACATCAGCATCTCAAAAGGATAACCACAGTCTGACCACCAACAAAATAATTACAGTATGTTGGACACCGTTCATCACAAATTCCTTTTGGTTTAAATCTAAATTTACGTCGGTTCATGTTGGTTAGACTGTGCTTAACCTTTTGACCCTGAATTCCTTTTAAATATTGGCGCATTGAAATAATAACCACCATTGTTTGTATCAAAAACGTGTCCAAAGTTGTTGGAAATCCACCAGAAGCAAATCTTGGACCTCCAGCGCTGTTCAGTGGGTCCCAGGTCGCCTGGCCATGGGATCAAGGCAACAAAATGGATTAATTTGTTATATAAGGTTATATATGTACACTGAAAAAAATCTATATATAGAATTCTATTCGAATTCCATAGACATCGGCATACATATAAGTCAATGGACGATTTCACCTCAGTTAGAGCACACCAAATGCTGAGTAAACTATGTCTATGGCCAGGTGACTGGGAAGAAGTCCAGTACTGTAAAAGTGCAGTTCTTGGGTCGCAGAGGCTGCAGCCGGGTCTGTGTTTCTGTGGTTGAACGCTATGTATTTCCATGGTTGCAGGTCTGGAACGGTTCGGGAAAGGTATGAGAAACTGCGGACGAGACGATTTGGGGAGCGATTTGGGGAGCGGACAGCTGTGAGTGCAACCGGAGGTTGCTCAAGAGACAGCTCAGAGAGGAAGCGCCCTAGAAGTTGTAGAAATAGTTCAGAGAAAATCAAAGAAAAGGCGCGTTCTGTCTTCCTCAGGGCATCTATTAGTGACCAATTTAACCATTTAATCATTGCGTAAATCAGTCATTCAATCAATAAACAGCGATGTCAGCTGGCAATACTCCCGCCTGTGCCAACTGAGCCCGCAGAGCCACTCACTTTAGCAAGCGAAGAAGGCTCAGGCCACATACTGGCAGCGAATATATGGGGAGCTGAAAATCTGGCAAATCACCAATTCTGATCATTCAAGTAATCCCATCCACCAATGTATTAAACACATTCGTAAATGGTATGGTCCCAAATATCTGTGAGTCCCCTATTAGAACTATGGTTTCGGGGATTGGGGAGGATGGGACTAATCAATCATATACTACCCAAAGTGGACTCGCACTCCAGAAGACGGCAAATGATTGAGACTAGTGAGTGTTATTGGATGTCTATGAACCTGCTACTACGACTTGTCCATGCCAGCTTCAAGCATGCAGTTTGTGCTTCGTATACGTGTGTCATTCTTGTAAATGCAGTATCTGAATGTATTCAATTGGATACTGTCCATGCCACAAATACTGCCATTAGATGCCACTAGGTAGCAAATGAAAAACCAGCAAAAGACTGACGGGACATCCACAGAAGGCACCCCCATCCATCAGGATGCTCCTGCGACCGCTAAAGGGACTACCAGTGGCATGGCTGGTACAAAGTCGGCAGCACTTTGCTCCTGCGCAGCCCAGTCCCAGCTATGCACATAGCTAGTTGGTCCCGGGCATGTATTGGTTGAGCATCTTAATCATTATTAATGTGCCTGTTGTCTTTGAAGCACATCTTTGCATTCATCAGTTGGATGTTCATCCCGCCATTCCCCTAAAAACGGGTATGGATCGGTACGCGGTGATCTGGACATATGGAACGAAGGAGTTACACAAATGGTCTCAAATGAATTCAATCTCTTCAAAAGGGTATGGATCAGGGGTATGGATCCCCTGTGGGTCCGGTTCGCTTTATCGGGACCAAAAACATTTTGAGCTGCAGCCATAGGTTTCACCCATCCCCAAAGTGCAACGAAGAGAAAGGAGTGACAGGAGTTCACCATGACAAAAACCCATCAAGTGATACAGCTGATCAAATTAGGCAGCTGCAAAAAGCCGCACAATTGCACCCCTTACCCACGCGAACACCATGAAAAAGCCGTTGTATTGCCATCAATGTGAGATCCGCATACACCATCCTGCATTTAGATCCATTTCCGACATATCCCCATTGTTGTTTGTTGATCCCCCATGTTCGCATCCTGGATACCACCATGTCATTCAATCCATGAAATCCCCAGTACGTACATGACAAAATCCACAAGTGATGTTGGCTCATGTCAAAGTATTGGCAAATCCCTTCCTCCTGCTATGAACATCTATGAACTACATATAATATCATATCAAATCCCTCCCACTAGACCCCTGGTGTAGTATCGGATCTATTCATATTCTAAGTCAGTCATTGGGGATCATCATCCCAAATAATTATGCTTTGAACTAAGAAATACTTGAAACCACCAACCAGTTCGCAGGCTGGGACGGAAAGAACACTTGCTTTTTGTGCACCTCATCTCCACTGGCATCAGATGACGCTTCTCCTGTGCAGGTCGCCACTTCCCATATTTACACAATTCATCTGAATCGGCGGTTTCTATGTATATAAATATACGAAGAGAGAGAGAGAGAGAGAGAGAGATCTATACATACACTGCAAGCAATAGTTATCCATCATCGTAGTGGTCGATATTTTTGTTATAGTTTGTTATAGTTCTCCATTTCACATGTGTACATTTCTAGGCAACGGTTCTCCATCATCGGACAATTTGGATCCTTGAATGAACAGGTTGAAGGGCGCCGACGGAGCGCGGGTGGCCGACGGTGCAGCGGTGGAAACGTCATCATCCTGATCGGAAACAGCGTTGGTTTGGTGGAAAATCCATAAGAAAACCATGGAAAACCCATGGTTTTACAGTGTGTCACTATCATATGGTTAGGCAACTCTGAGTATAAATCGGGTGTATTTGGATACCAATAGCTCCTTCGCTAGTTCAGAAAGGTTTTTCCAAGTTCTACCCATGCAGGGTTCATCAGGGTTCTTGCAAAACCTCCTTCGATTCAACAATTCAGGGACTTTTTGGGACGATGCGATGATTGATGACTATTATGATCCCAGGTGATGCGGTAACAGAAACGGTCGGAAACAACTCTACTACCAGTATCGACCAGTGGGATTTATGATCTTTGAATATTCAAATCATGGACTTGAGATGACTTGGACATTCCAGCCAAGGGACTCCCGAACTAGCTTGCAAGCGTTGCTGAATTGGATGCTGCACACTTCTTTTCTGGCTGTGCTTCTTTGATGTCAACTCTCCCTAAGCCGTATACTTGTTGATTCAACAAAAACATCCGAAGAACCGCAAAATGCGACATGTTAAACTCAGTGCCACCCCTCGAACCACGGGCCCACGCAGGATGGATGTCCTGGATGGTCTTGTCAACCATAGGTGGCACAACAGGCAAATCCTGCTGCTGGTTCATTGAAGCCCAAACTTGGCAGGTAAAGTTTAATGGAAATCCTTGGAAATCCACTGTGGGTTTACAGGCCAGCACACTTCTTGAGATCAACCCAATGATTGAAATTCTTTGGCAGATTGCACAGGATGATTGAAGATTGCGGCAGATTGTAGCAGTCTCCACTTCAAATGAAACATTTGCACAGTCATCACTGACAACAACGGCATCAACAACAGGCAACAACCAATGACTGACCAATCAACCCACCAAGTCCAAGTCGGACAAAGAAACCATGTGTGCGGCCGAAAAAAAGGCAGCACCCTTCGCAAGATCCAGCGTAAATCCACATCCTTCGTCCACTACTATCGCATCATCGAATATCATATACCCTCCGGTAATCAAACATGGCAATGGAAAACCCCCTATTTATTTATAGAATTTTATACATGGTTTTCTCATTAAAACTCCATTTGTATGGGATTTCCATGAATTTTCCATTGCCATGTTTGATTACCAAAGGGTAATGGAGATCACAACTTGGCTGCACCCTCAAGAAGCACCTGGAACTCGCTATCAAAACCGCCATGTGGAGTGGACCGCAATTCACCCGCAGCAACCTGGTGTCGGGTCACTGGGTTGTTGTTGTTGGATGATGATGGTGGTTGATGTTGGTTAGATGCCGAATTTGCTTTCACCCAACTAATGTCATCCTGAGATTTATGCCCCTCCTTTTTTCTTAATATACAATACGGAGGTTACCCAAAGCAGTCATGCTTCTAATTCCAATCTGCAAATGATTTTATCCACAAGGGTTACTTGACTATGGCTCGAAAAACGGGTATGGATCGGTACGTGGTGATCCGGACATATGGAACGAAGGAGTTACACAAATGGTCTCAAATGAATTCAATCTCTTCAAAAGGGTATGGATCGAGGGTATGGATCGGGGGTATGGATGGTATGGATCGGGACCTTACATTTTGAGCTGCAGCCACTCACAAAACCAGTGCTATCAATGTTAGAAAGCAATAATAAACCACCCATAGTTTGATGGTTTCTTCAACCCATTTATGGTAAATTTTGGGATGGCTATTGCTGCACTAACAGTACATACTGGAGGTTTCTGAATCCTGGCCATTCCCAACAGTCGTCGGAAACGAAAACCCCGCGTCGCATGGTCGCCTTGATCGCCTGTTCCAGGTCCAAAATCAGGTCCTGTGCATCCTCAATCCCCACCGATAGCCTGGATTCCGACGAGGCGAAAACAGGGACGAAAACAATCGTTGAAACATGGCTGGAAAATCGTTCATTTATAGATGAGTGTCCAGGGTTGTCCAGGCTATTTGTCTATTGCCAATGTTTGAGTACCGGAGGGTACAGTCAGTTTTACAGGGCAATGATTTGCTAGGAGTAGTTTGTAGTACGCCGATTCGTGAGATGACACAGTACTTGTGCCAGGAGTTTTTGTTCAAGATGGCTGCCTATGTACAATTGTTTGGCTTCAATCCATACTGCCAAATGTTTTCGCAGAGTTGTTGGTTTTCTTTCATAGGCTCGTGTGTTTCAAGCATTCTTCACTGATACCCATTGTGGGGGCGGTAGCCTCCAATGCGAGCCCCGCCCAAGAGCCCCCAAGCGCAGCCTGATGAGGTCCGCCGGCAGAGTTCGCTTCTCTGCAGGAATCGATGCGTGACCTGGTTACCACTTCCCTGGTTCCCAGAGATCCATGAGAAACTTTGAAAGTTCATGAAACTTTATGAACTTTCGCAGGAAAAGAACATGTTAGACCTCCGGATTTCCTAGCACATTCCGCCTTAAATCAATCAATCGTGTGTCAACAAAATAGCTGGTAAATAAATGTTGATCCAAAATAATAATAATAATAGTAATAATAATAGTAATAATAGTAATAATAGTAATAGTAATAATAATAATAATATAATAATAATAATAACTATTTTTATATACTTATTATTATTATTGTTATATATTATAATAATAATAATAATAATAATAATAATAATAATAATAATGATAATAGTAATAATAATAATAATGATAATAATAATAACAATAATAATGATAATCATAATAATAATAATAATAATAGTAATAATAATAATATATTAATAATAATCATAATAGGTGTTGATTCATCCATATTCATCCCCATCTGTGAGAGATCCCTGCACTTCCGACAGCATCAGGTCAGGCCCCTGCTCATAGTGCAAGGCATCTCCAAAAGGCTGTTGACACCTTAGCAGCACCCACCAGCCCAGCGGTTCCGCGGAATTGGAACCCAAGGAAGAGATCACCATGTTTGGCCGGAAGGTATAGAATATATTAGAACAACATCAATCGATATAGACAGATTCCATCAGATTCCAGTTTGAAGAAGGGAAACCTCCATAATATCCATAAGTGTCTAAGACTTGAACTGCCGAAGGAAACCGTCGTCTTGAAGATTTTGCCTCGGCTCGCTTTTTTTCCCAGCTGGTGAATTGACTGGCAATCAACAGACTGCATTCCTTAAAGCAAGGGGCTTAGAAGATCTTAGAACTTGGTAGGCGCCGGCTGAGCCATCTACAAGCATCAACCAGTCGACGTGAGAAGTCGAGAGATCCTGGGGTTGATCAAGGGCTTTGCGCAACCAAGATCAAAACCAAGTCTTGGGACAATCTCGTTGTGCGTCTCTGAAGTAGGCAAATTGATGCAAATTGGCAAACTCTAACTACAAACCACCCCAAATTTAGTAGAAGTGCGCCAAATGCGCCAATTTCAGGTTTATGCTTTTAGGTTTGCCACCACGATGGTTGTATCCCCATAGATGATAAATCTCCAACTGATGGTTAAACTCCGCAGGAAATGTTGCAGTTTGGTGCCAATCAATTGGGTTTATCCAGAAATGGGGTACACAGAGTGGTGCACTCCCTCTAAAAACCCTCCAGTATTCACACATGGCAATGGAAAACCAACCATTTCTAGGTGATTTTCCCATTAAACCTTCCATTTATATCTATATATATGATTATATATGGGATTCTCCATTGCCACGTTTGATTCTCGGAGGGTATATCATTCATACTCATCCGTGCACAAAAATGTTAAAAAAATCCTATGAAAAATGCGTCCAGAAGTCCATCCCCAGTCCTGTCGTGAAGCTGATCACTGATCCGCTACCTTTGCTCTGAGAGCAATGAATCGCTAGGCCTCGAGCCGAGTATCCGAGTAGTCCATTTTTTGTCGACGGTACACCCCAAAATTACGCATTGAAATGCCGGGGGGGGGGAGGAAAACTAAGCCTTTGGACCTTTGGAAGTAAGCGTACCGCATTTTCAGACAAACCCATAGGCAGTTGACTTTCAGACCTGAAAAGACTCCAATAAAAGTAGCATGTAGGTAGATTTAACACTCCCCGTATACTAATGTATGCTATATATATATTTGAAATTTGTGGTGAACATTACACCCTGTAAAATGGTAGGTTGGTTGTTCAACCCATGCACTTGGCTCTGGGACTGGTCGCGTCACAACCGCCAGGGCCAGGAAACAGGACCTGGATGCGCGGCTTCGCGAACCAGGGAACCCAAAAGGGGGGAACCTAGACCATTCCACACAGAGCACACCCAAAACATTTTTTAACATGTTTTCATGGTTGTTTTATGATTAGTTGGCGAGATTCCTGCTGCGTTCTCGAGATGGCATACGGCTTTGATCAAACTGCTTGAAGAGAACAGCAGCCTTCTCAATGTGCGGATTTCGGAGGAGGAAGTTGACAACCTGAGTTTGGCTCCATCTTTCACTGGAGGAAGGCATTGCGTGGTGGGTAAGAAGGGAGTCTGATGCGACCGTCACCATATCATACCATGTTGTGCCGATGCTTGGGAACCACTGGGTGTATTTTTGACCATGGGAGTTCATAATAGTTAGATTTAGCAGGTTCCAACGCATTGACAATGCGCTGCAGCACGGTGGATGAAGGTAAGCTTCCCTACCCGGCGTGCGTTTTGTTGAGCGCGTTCAACTCTCCTTGGCAAGTTCAAATGACCATGGTTGAATACTTTGGCAAGGCCAGGTATCCAGAGTGTCAGGGTAATGAAAATGCATCTTGTTCAAACAGATCTAGTATGATCTAGTGATGATGATCCAAATCGATCCCTGAAGTCATGTGTCGACACGTAAATCTTGAGGTGTGCTGCACTGCAATCTTTTCGACCCATAGGACTAGACTCGACATGGAATGTTTGGGAGTTGATCTCGATCAGGAGCAGAAGCAAGAGGTAGTTCACAAGGTTGCAAGAAGTAACCACGTAACCATTGTCAGCGCAAATACCCATTGATTCAACACTACCTAGGGTGTAGAATGTGTTTCTTTGACCACCAAGACGCACTCACCTAACCAGGGTGTCCATTTTTTTTCCACAGGTCAGCAACGCTTGGTTGTGTGTTACCTGAGGACCTGGCAAAAACATTGTTTTGATTCCACGAAGGAAGAGAAAACACCTCAACTTCCGCGCCAGGACTATAGAGAAAACGTGTGTGCCCAATGGCCGGCCCAATGGCCATATTCCGTGGCCTCACCTTGGAGAATCCCTTGCGTCACTGTGGTACCACACCCCCGCATGTCGCTGTCAGAACCACGGTCAGCAATGTTGTTGTGCAAGGAGAGCTTTGTTGCAAGGAACCCCATAATCCATCAGAATCCCACATGGATCGCAAAGCCATGGAAAATTGGTCTTTACAGATCAACCTCAAAACATGCTGCGTTTGAAGGACTGTCAGACGCTGTTCGTTCCCGAAAATTCCCCAGAGGCGCCCAACTCAAATGGAGCCAGCGCAGTCCCCTCAGCATTCTGCAAAAAGGCCACTCGGTGTGCCAGTTCCTGAGAGGAATTTGGCTGGACATCAATCCATATTCGCACGGGGGTCATCAATCAATGTAAGTACTTGACTTCAGAACAAACACTCACTAAACTATGGGCCATGGTTTCCTGCTTTGGAGACCATAGTCGTACCAAAATTGTCTACAACTACAAGTTCGATCATCAATTTCATCAGACTTAAAATGGAGAGAATAATCAAGAACCAAAATGAATCACTGATCTTTTCGTCCAGAAGTGTCGAACTGGTTCTGCCACTGGTACAGCATTCTGCAGTGGATCCTGCCATTCCCCAGAGGTTTCACCAGGCGCCCCGGCGGGATCTCGAACACAAACCAAGCCGCCAGTGCAATCAGCATGGCCGGAGAAGAACTTGGTGGCAGAATGCACCACGATGTCCACACCTGGGTATCCCAGAGGCGGCAGATGGTGGTAGATTGGGAAGAAACGCCAAGCAGCGACATCACTGGGACCATGACCCAGGGTGAGTGGTTTACAAATCACTGGTGGCATCATGGTACTGTCCACGGAGACGAGAATGCCATACCTCAGTGGATGGGCCAGCACGTGAAACATAGTGAAACCAGCCAGCGGCCAGCTGTCAAAACTCAGGAACGGCTTGGCAACTGGGCAGCCCTGACTTGTGAGCAATTGCGCAAACGCCTCGCATGTCTGTGATCCGCATGCGAGGATTAGACCTCCAGGGCTGCATCCCGGCGAGCCAGGGTCTTGGTCAGCCACCCTTCACGGCATAAACGAGCTGCTGGCTGCCAGAAGCACTTTTCGTCATGTTGATACTAAGTTCTGAAATTCTGGAGAGGCTACCAAGTTGTACATTCGTGCATATATGTATATTGTATATATTCAAATATGTATGCATACCATATGTACTGTACATCATATGTAACCATATTTTTGTATATAACTTCTGTATAACATATCGTACACTTAGGCAAGTCCCACAGGCTCCCTCCGGCCAGGCGCCCCCAACGGGCTCTCCAAATGGATTAGCCGAGTCTTGGGAGTGATCGCCTCATTTTTGGTGGCAGAAAACCCATGGAATCCCCTGGTTTTCAGCCCCAATTTTGGAGAATGTTCATTTAATTTTGAGGGGATGAACATCCATAAATATAATCCAGATTTATGTTATACTCAATATAATTCACCCAAATTGATGGAAGATAAATGAACATGACAGGTTTTGATCCCCAGATCATGTACCTAGCATTGTCAAAGAAACAAAATGGTAGTGATGTGGGGCAACTCAAAATTGGCGACCAATCTATGCAGCCTGAAGTCCACTCCTGCACAGCTTCATCCCATAGCACCCATGTACAGTACATTTGCCTACATAAAGGGCTGAATTTCAAGTAGTTTGTCGGTAAATAGACCATAAGATGAGCTATCAACATTTATCAACAATTGCTTATATATAACTTATACAACATAATGGCAGTAGTAATAATAATCATCATGATAACAGTCATCATCATCATGATAACAGTCATCATCATCATCATCATCATCATCATCATCATCATCATCATCATCATCATCATCATCATCATCGTCGTCGTCGTCATCGTCATCGTCGTCGTCATCATTCATCATTATCAGTCAATACTAGTACCCAAGATGATCTACATGCGCTGGTAAACGCGGTTGATTCGTTGATAGATCAGCCCAGTCCCTGCCTTGCTCAGAGCATTCAGATCGGTGGTGTCAACAAATTTCACCTGGTATGGTCATCAGGGGGCACGGGCCCACAAATGGCTCTTTAACTTTAGTACGAGACCAATAAACCATGAAAGAGTGTATGCAAATCATCATTGTGAGGTATTTCGAGCCACAAGTGATCCTTGGCCATGCCAGCAACACGTCAATGCCACTGTTTGTGCAGTCCTGTTGGACGCTGCTAGACGCACTTCGTGAACACAAACCAGGTATACCCTCTGGTAATCAAACATGGCAATGGAAAATCCACTAGTTATAGATGATTTTCCCATAAAACCTCCATTTATAGAGGATTTATATCTGTTTCCTCCGGTTTGACAATGACATGTCCGTAGATTGGTGTAGATTGTAGATCTTCTTCTTCTCCGCAGGGGATCTGGTCACATCCATTAGAGATGTGTGGCTCAAATTGCCATGACAGCCCTTACGCTGTTTGCGCCCCCAGCTTCATATGATGGAAATATTGGGACATGTTGGGTTCAGTGAAACACTTGACACCACTTGTGCAATTTTACCAAAAGGGGATTCCATACCTTCACGTGTTTGTCTGCTTGGATCACTTTGTCTGTGTCAACACCTTTCCTTTCAAAAAGTCCTGTGTCAACAAGCGATGCATCCCGCCATAGATGTCTTCATTTGCGATCACCTCAGCCACGGAAACTTCACCATCTCAGTCACCTGTCCATGTCTTTTCAAACGTGTAAAGTTTTAAACAACAAGCAGAAAAACACAAAAACAAACCAAGCAATGTTGATTGATCCATATTGATCCGCTGTTCATGGTTTATGTCACCATCACTCAAAACAAAAGGCTTGGAACCCCCTTGGCGCTCGTTGGCTCCGATCACCATCTGGGGATCCACACCTGGTCACCGTGCTTCAGCAAGCGCATCACCGTGTGTAGGGCCTTGCGATCTGGATGGATCTGGATGGATCTGGATGGATCCAACCTGAAGTTAGACCATTTGGGAATAGTTACCCATGACCTATAACCATCATTTCAGAGCAGTGAGGTTCTTATAATTTACCAAGGATGATGGTTGGTAGAGCGTGTCCTGTGGGACAAAGTAACTTCCCACGACGTGGCACGTTCTCTGAGAATGACACAGAATGGTCACTTGCAAAATGTTTTGGAAGACGGAATTGGTTTGAGTTTGTCTGAAAATAGGGCACGTGAAAATCCAGTGGTTTATGATCATCCTCCCTATTAAAAGTACCATTTGGATCCATGTGGGGGTACTCCATGTTCATACAGATCCATATAGATTATAGATTGTATATCCTATACCATATCCCATCGTACCCCCCAATATTTGCCATGTTTTTAATCATTCAACCACTAGATTCACTATAATCCAGGGGTTTATGATCATTTTGCCCGTTAAAAGTACCATATTGAGGACACACACACACACCCTGTTCAGACAAACCCAATTTGTCCTTCTGTGGGGTCTCTGTGTAGCAGTCAATTCCATGTCTTTGGATCTGAAGAGCCCTGCGCTCGTTGTCTCCAAGACACCGCCATGCCAGATGCGAAGGCAAATGCCGCCGCTGCCTGACCCATCCGCCACGAATGACAGCGAACTCAGAATAAGGATGAAGACGATGATGATGTGAAAATGATGGAGATGTGATATGACTGTTATATATATATATGTATGATTATATATCTAATCATGTATTTATTTCAAATAAGCATATAATAATATATAATGTACATAATGTGATCAACATGATAAACAACATGTGATACCGATGATGAGAAATGCTGTGGATATAATTGGATGCATAATCTCCATGGATTGTCCATACCAAGTTGACCGCCGGTGCCCCCCCATGGCCTGTTCCAGCATGGCAACATGTTTTTCCAATGCCGTCCTGACCAAAAAGAATGGCTGGCTAATGTGGATTCTCAGACCAGAGAATGATCATTCCCCAATATGTTGGATAGTGTAAACATGTATAAACTCCAATCATATCCTATAGTTATACTTGGAATTGGCGAAATCATGTGAACTTAACTGTCTGATATTGTTTGGGGGGTTGAAGCCACCAAGCAGTTGACATATCCTACGGTTTTTTTTGCTGAAAGTGCTTGCGCCAAAGACACCAATTGCCAGGTGCAGCCTCGTCGGATTTCCCGAGCGGGAATAGTCATAGGGCCCAAACTCACTTGAGGACCTTGGCCGCGGAATCAAATCTGGGAAAAAATATCACTAAGACGTCGCAATATCAGAGTATCAGATTGGTACTCTGCCAATTGAGCAGAATATGGAGTAAATATGAAACCAAATGCAGCCAGTCACCAGTCTGGATATATAGGATATATATATATATATGTCATTATATGTCATATATCTGTGTGTACTATAATATGAATATGTAGACGTTGTACATCCACATCTGATCACAACATGAGTCTACATTCCGAATGATCCCAGGCCGTGTCCAACCAAACAATGGCCCCACAGTGAGGCAAGGTGCGGTTGAACAAATGTGGCCGTCTGGTAGATTGGCGTGTTGGAAGGATGGTATGGGTCCTCGCGACAGGATCAGCTTGGGCTCTGGTTGATCTTGTTGATGCTAAGGCGAAATCAAATGGCGCCATGTCCACAAAAGGGTTGTGGGGATTTATAGGGTATACCCCAATTTATGACCCTTTCACTGGAAAAACATGGCAAAATGATAAAGAAATGACGAGACACATCATGAAAATTGGGGGTGCCATTTGAGACAAACGCAACTTGGCAACTGCTTCACAGCATTTCTAATAGTCCTCTGGGCACCCATCAAAGACCACACATTGCGATGCCGGCTGCAGCTCGTTCTTGAATTCTGGCGGTCAAGACTAAGCAAGAAAACATCGAACACCGTTGAAGAACTATATACTTCTCGCATCTATCTACAGCAACAATATGAGTAGGGGTCAAAGCCCTGGTATGCTGGTAAAAATAGCTGGGCAAATGAAGGTTCATCCCCCTAAAATTTTATATTCCATGATATTCCCATATTCACCGCAATTTATCGAAGGGGCAGAACCACCAAGGCTATGCTGACTTCCTTTGGTCCGCTATTGACCCAACATAACGCAACATAAGCATGTGCACTTCTTTTTGGTTGCAGTCAACACAAACCAAATGCACCCACATACCCATGAAAAGCATTGAAATCTTCTATCTAATTAAAAAAAAACAAAGATCCCCAAAGAATGTTCTTTTCTGCTCCAAGTCGAAGCCCAAACAGCAAGGTCCAAAGGCCACAAAAAAGAGGAACACGTGCGAAGCGGTGCCTGCGAAATTCGGCCTGATCGGGAAGGTGGGCAAAGCATCATAGTCGCACGGCTGCCTTAGGCACATCCGATGTGGGAGATTGCGGGGGAGAGGGTCTGCCACTAGTCAACCTGTCACAGATCATAATATCTCATAACAACCAGTGTTGTCATGAATTGTCTAGATCCACTAGGGTTTGCTGATGCCAGGAAATTAGGCTTACATAGGAGTACAGCTTAATTACTTAGAGATCTGCAGACTCTCTTTATATAGCTAAGATAGCCTGCAGCATTCCCGAACTGCCGTAACTATCGAAAACTGAGAGTTTTATCTCCTCCACCAACCCCACAATCCATATCATCCTATCGCTCAGCCAAGCTGCTCCGAGAGGTCAAAGCGTACTTGGGTGAAGTTCAGCCTTGCACCAGTTCCATGTGAGGGGCTTCCAAAAGAGTTGACCCCATGGAAAAAGTCCAGTGTTCCCAATGAAGCCACAAAGTTAGTGGTCATTTCTACAGAGAAGAAGAATCCAAAAAGATTCATGTTTTCAGGGACAGTCATATGAGCCAATCTAAAAACCTTAAGTCACTGGCTATGTCGTATCATTTTGGGTACGCCAGAGCTTACGCCATGCTTACGCGCATGGGTTTTTTCCTTACGCGGAGCAAATTTAGGACGCTCTTACGCGAAGTCCTTACGCGGTCTTACGCAAGCGAGGGTTTTGCTTACGCCAAACGCGTTATGACAAGGCCCTTACTAAACATGTAAGGGAGGTTTTTAGAGCGCTGAGGCCAAAGCTTCTCTCCAATGGCATCCTGAGCCTTCTTTCGCAAAACCACTTCCAGCTGGTCCTGGCGTCCACGCTGGGATGTCATGGAATTTCATGAAGTCCTCCGACATACAGAAACAGATCAGATTGGGATGCGGTTGCACCAAGGGACAGCATCTTCAAAGTATCACAGGTTGCTCCGGGTGCTTCAAATTGCTCCACTCAAGTCTCCTCATTCTCCTCAATATCTTCTTGAAAGGAACTGAGATCCTCAAAAGGTGAATGCACTTGCAACATGGGGACATGGGCTGTGCCATACTGTGCCGAGAGGTGCCAGCTACAGTATCATCAGCTAGCCCAGTGTCTGCAAGTCAATTGCTGAGCTCTGAGCTGAAAGGGACTTTTCTTTCTTGTACAATCTCCAAACCTGCCATCGATGATTCTTGCCCCAGAAATCTCAATGATGTATCAATTCAACGTCAAACCCACGTAGTTCTGGCATGTTGTGGCAAAGCCTGGCGACTGTTCCTGGCTGACCATAATTGATCAGCTTCTGTACAACAACTGAAATCGATTCTCTCCAGCGCGCAAACGCGCAGAGGTTGCCGCATTTTCCAATCGTCTCGTATCCATGATTTCTGCCTCTCCTTTCAGCTCCTGAAAACCGAAGGCAACGACGCAGCGGAGTGATCCCACTTGGCAGCTCCGACTCAAAACATCGATGATGATCCCAACATCAACATATCCAGGGGCAAAACATCAAGAAAACTGGCACCATTCCTTTGATGCGGACAATGGCTATTGATGGCTATTAGTGGCTCATATATCATATCAGCCCCCAAGTCTGGTCGTTTCTCTCCTGAGATTTGATCTTTTGAGGACCACCAAAAGGTTCGCAACACGCCATGGCCTCAGTGGATGCCACAACTGGTGGCCGCCACTCAGCTGGTTCCGACACAAGCCGCATTGAGGGGACGGCCTGATAGTGTAGAGCTTCAGAAAATGCTCCAAAAATTGATTGGCAACGCCGAAACTATTTCGCCGGCAACAGTTGGTCGGCGTCTTGAACCAAAGGCATTGGGCACATAAAATGCAGCCCGCTGCAAAAGAGGAACCAAGCCGCGGAGGCAAAGGGAGCGGCTTTGAAGGGGGAGCATTTTGTTTCTTTCATGATTGTTCACAGAGGCTTGTGTTGGGCAAAACTATGTGGCACATATTTAGGGCATGCGGCATAATTCCCAGAATCACCGCTTGCAGGCCATCGGCCAGGATAAACTTTGGGGATCCCCTCCACTCAACCAAACCTGTAATTCTTGAGCCTCCCCATTTCTAGATGAGTTGCATGTTGTGAAAAGCAAAGGTATCCAGGTGTGACAACTTCCCGTGCCGCAGAAAATCTCACAGAGGCACTAGTACCCACCAAAGCCCGCGACTAATTCGTGGAGCCTTCATGGCCAAATCACCTGCTTCTTTGCGGCTTTTGCCAGCTTTCATCGCCTCCAGGTGTTCTCCAAAAGGGATTCTCCAAGGGACCTCTGGGATGCATCATCCCCTGGATGAAGCTGTTGTGTTGACAATTTGATGACATAAAATGACAGGATCTGACAGGTTTGATGTCTGGAGATGGAAAGTCAAACGGGTGTGAAGGGACTAGTTTGATCTAGTTTGACCCTGGCGTGCTTTGGTTCCATGTAGTCCATCTAGGATAGACAATTTCCAATCTCCATGGAGTCCATGGAAGGTCACAAACACAGGTATATCCCCTGACAAGGACAAACCATAGGCTATACTATAGGCATCATGTTTTTCCGCAATGAACATGACAACTCCCCCAAAGCAAAACACTCCTTCCTTTTTACCATCAATTCCTGCTCCAGTCACACCGATCACTCACTCAGTCCATTTGGCCTGCTGGAGCACAGCAATTCAAAACATAGTTCAGCGAGGAAAAATACAAGAAGTTTGCTTCTGTATGCTTCTATGATAAAATATGAAACATGAATGAAGACACTACACTACATGTCTAATTACAGCACACACTATATGGATTTGTCTGAAAATAATGTACCCAAAAATTGATGGTCTACAGTATCAGTTTATCACCACTATTTCTATTCAATGTTTATTTAGTGGATATATACAACTTTTCCAATCACACCGATGGTACCGCCAGGTACCAGTGTTTATACCCAGAAGCGCTCAGATGCTACGGCAAGGGATTGCCAAGCTAAGATAAGCTAAGTGGGTTCCCAGTCTGTGCTCAATGGCCTGGCTCAGTGTGGAATATGGGGGCTTCCATAAATGGAGGTACCCAATAGCTGGATGGTTTATAAGGGAAAATCCCATGAAAATGGATGATTTAAGGGTACACCTATTTTAGGAAACCGCCATATTGTTCAATAGCCAAAATATGCCAAAATCATCAAAAATCTGCTTGAATTACACAAGCCAAGACCACCTTTGGACCGTTGTCAAGAGTTACGGATGAATCCTGTCCTCAACCTCCAGCATCTCCAGCCCAGCCCACTCCGGATTTCCCTATGGATTTCCCAGCCTGTTGCATGCGAACAGTGCCTTGAAAGCATGCATAGTTTCACTGGGGCGGTACCGCTTCGAGTGCAGGCTCAGACTTTTCAACCTGAAGCTGAACAGCCGATGGGGCACAGGGCTGACATGGGCCGACCCGACAGCAAGGTCTTTGGAAACAGATCTCTTACAGGGATCCCTTTAGAGCTATAAACATTGACATACATTGATTAATTACATAGACCAAACTTGGTTCGTAGCTTGACAGTACCGAGAGAAGTCTTCTGACTGGAGCAACTCCAAGAAAGGCGCTTTGCGCCGCTTCTGCCAGTCATCCTAGCGTCACAAGCTACAGCATCAAGATGGAAGGCCAGACGGCCTTGTTCGTAGTCTTCGCGAACTTGAACTTGTCCATAATAGACCTGGGTCCATGGGGAAACGTATATTGCCAAAATCACTGAGTCCACAGATTTCAAGAGCCATGAAACAGTCCTACAAAACCATGTCAAGTCATTGCAAAGGGTGGTGATGTTCTGAGTGCTGGCATACCTACTTGGTATGACATACTATCCGAGATGCTTTCAAGTCCTTGCCACAGTTGAGCGATCCACTGGAAAAAAATAAGACAACTAAACTGCTTTGGCATGGTCTCCTGAAAAGTGACTTTAAGCCCTACTCCAAAAATCAGCATCAAAATGAAACATTCAGCCTCAGTCAACCAACAGCTGCTCCAGATTCTGAATGTACTGTAGCCGCTGAAAGGAATTTGGTTCACTCCTGAGCCCCCAATGAAAAATTCTGCCAGGGACCCCCACTTGCCATACAGTGGCGCAGAGCTCAAAAGTGATGGCAACGGTGTGGAACCCAGCAGCGTTGGAAGCGGATGAATTGCGTCAGTTTCTGCCTGCACCTCGGAGTCGGGGTCCCGAAGCCAATCTGAGGTGCTAAGGGCCCCTCGGTTGTCAGATGGAAGAACACAGCATACATGACCTTTACGCAACTTTCAGCCAACACCATAACAATATTCCTGCTGCGTCAAGCAAGAGCGAGCAGCGAGCAGGCTGGAGTCTTTTTGGTGTCAGAATCCAATTCTTGACTCCTGACAAATCCATCAAATACCTGAAGTCTGGGTGCTTTGACTCCTGTGACTAGACAGAGTAAGCTGGATTCTTTTCCCTATCCCCCAAAGGGCCTGTTGCTCATCGTCAACCGTGCTATTGTCGCCATCGGAAAGACAGGTCGCCTGTGAATCTTCGGAGATTCTCCACGGAGTGTTCTGGGAAAGAATATCATTTTGACCAAATTTCTGATAATCCACCACCTGCTGGATGCGATCATGAGAATTTCTGATCAAGAAGATCCCTTGATATCCCGTAAGCTCAGACAAAGTCCGGCCTCTTTATCCTCCGGTAGATCTTGCAAGTCAACATCCGAAGAGGAGGGGCTGACCAGAGCCTCGGCGGATGTTGACACTGCAAAACAGTTTTGTGGTCAAGCATGGTCAAGCTGGTAAGCTCCACCAAAGCTTGTGATTTTCTTGCCATCAAAGATATGCAGAAAGTATGTCAAAGATTGAAACACTGTAATGTTTATATTTTGCAAAAATAATGTCTATAATTAATATACAGAAATGTATCATATATCATATATCATGATGTATGTATCTACTTTGTTCAGTAAGATAGTCTTTTTGAACCAAGCATCAATCAAATAAAACAAATCCCCCAATGGAGGAAAGTGACAACAGATAATGCATGAGCACAGACTTTCATATCAGGATTCGTCAATACGTCTGGGACCACATTTTGGAGGACGAATATGCACAACACCCAGTGAATCCCCCATTGATGTACTTCCTTGTTGTTGGTGATATATCCACATGATTATGGTTGGTCACTATAGTCTATAGTTCATCCAGAGATTCTTCCGTTATAATAGTTATGGTATCCCCATATATCCCCATGAAATATCCCAATATCACAGTTACGTCCCTATATAGTCATAGACATAGAGATATATACACTTAAATATCCCCATTGAATCAGCCAGGGGAAATCTCCCAACAATTCCTTCCATCAGGCTACGGGTGAAGTAGTCGGGAACGGAGGTGCTGGCAGTCCTGACAACAACCTGACGCAACGTCCGCGGACGCAAACGGCGAGGACAGCACGGCGGTGGGAAGATTTGGGGATAGAAAAATAGTAAAGCCAATCGACTTTGTTTTTTCTATTTCACTTCTGTTGTATTCAAAAATCTAGTAGATATAATATGATATAATAAATGAGAAGTTTATCACCAACAGAAAGATATGTTTCTTTTTTCGGTTTGGTGCTGACTTGATTTCTCCTGTCTGATCCGAATTATTCAGAATAAGCTGATATGACCAACGGAAACGGCAATGACAAACAAATATGACATATGTCATATGACATATGAATAGATGGGATAATGACAGTAAACCCAATAATTAATCTATGGGGATAAGATTGCATGATCCGCTTTGACCAACAGAAAATTGCCATATGACTTCTCGACTAAAGCTACACTGCTACACAATCATCTGCAATTTTGGTGGCGCAGTCCATCCGAAATTGGAGCTTGATTTACCACAAATAGCTGTAACATATTGTAAGCGTTGGATTGAAGGATGCAAAAAAGACCCGACTTGAGATTGGAGTAAAACCAGCCAGAGGGCTCATGGGTTGCTGGTGAAACATGTCGTGAATCCATTCAGAGCTTTGCACCCCTTCAACTGTCACAGAGTTCGCAGGTAAATTTGATCAGCATTTTGTGTGCTCTGTTTCACATCCTGTCCATCGTTCCGGATAGATTATATAATATATAATTCACTGACCTGCAATATAGATTAACCATCCTTTCAGTGATGCCGCGACGTGAGGTCCTGGATTTTTAATCCAGATAGTTGATATCTAATCGATATCGTACATCATTTTCTGTATCATACTGCTGTTCAGTTTTCCCCTGAATCACCATTGAATCACCCGTGGCTTTCTCCAGGCTGGGGCCAGCCACGAACTACTATCTGGCTCAGTGACCTGGCAGAAATGAATGTGCGTACGTACGTGTGTGTATATATATATAATATACGTACGTATATACATACACATACGTGGGTATGTATTGATATTGTATGCAGATATGATTTTAGGTGGATAGTGTAGATAATAAGTGGATATTGTATGCATACGTATATCATCTAAATATACATATAATTACATATATATATATATATGTGATATAAAGTAAACAAGCACAATATTCATAAATACATAATAATGTATGCATCTGATATGTGATATGATATGCATATTGCATATTCATGATTCATGTATATTCAACAAATATCAAGACAAAATCACCAGTACATAAATTGAACACATGGAGTGATTTGAAGTGATGTCCACTTTGAAACGACCCCCCGCAGAGTCATTGGAATACAGCTGGACATCCCAGCAACATCACAAAATACAGGAGGCCATGGCCCTCCGAATCTTCACTCTGCAGGTCCAAAGCCATCAGTGCAACCCCTTCACGGCCCTTCACCAACCTTCATGGGCTGACGGCTCAACCCAGGAGGCCTCGGTTTGTTTCCAAACTGCTGGGCGAATCTGATGCCATCTGTGCCAGTCCCAACTGGGCTCTCGCGCGGGGCAAAGTGGATGCCAGGAGGTTTGCTGAAATTAGTCTCAAGACCAGGAGGAGCACCTGAGATTTCGGCCAGCTGGAAAACCCACCTCCCACCCTTGGTTGCGAAATATGTTCATTGAAGGCGATCAGACATTCCCATTTTGGGTGGAAAAAGAAGACAGATTTGAACCATCTGGGAAAATTATATACGGTCATTCCCAACTCAGAAATATTCAGAAATAAGAGCAAATACGACTAAATAAGCCCACGTGAGGGGTTCTAATCACAATCATAGACTTGGAAAATCACTTGGGGTCCAGCCAATTCAAGAAACCTCCATTTCGGGTGGTTTCTGTAAATCAATCACTACCCACTACACACTATATTGGCCATCCAGTGAGGTTGCCATACTGGGGCTCCAAACCAAGCTTTGATCCACCGAAGCGAGGCACCTATCAAGCCAGGGGGAGCTCCAGGTGGCCAAAAATGTGTCTGAAAATGAGGACAGCCACAAAATGACAGTTTTTTTGGTGGAAAATAAGGTCTGAAACCATGGGTTGGAATGGAGTACCCCATTTTCAGAGACCCATTTTCGGACTTTGTGGAAAGGGATATGCCGCAACAAAGCACAACCGGACCCTTTCCTGGTATGAGATCGCGGTACAGAGCAAGACATGGAAGCAAATGACTGGCTTCACAGTTGCAACATCTTTATCTGGAGAAGTTAGTGTTCAAAAACATTTGATTTTTCAAGCTGAGTATGTGGTTATGCAATACTTGTCATCAAAGAGAATGGTTCAAAAAAAACTCAGACCGTGTAGGTCCTGTTGCTTGCAGAAAGCAGGAACAAGACTTTCGCACAGTGGGGCCCTATCCTGCCCAAATCCCAGTGTGAAATCACAGCCGGCTCCACCGAGATTGTCACTTCTCCTTGATTGGGACCTGCAGGAACTTTGATCTCCTGTGCGAGCGTGATATTTCGAACAAATATCCTTTGTTCTCGATAGCCTCGATGATAGCCTCAGCATCTCGAATTCTGCTACATGACGTTGACGTTTCCGGCACCCGGTTGTGCCGAGATACCTGTTCTTGGATTTTTTTGGTGATGCTGTAAAAGGGAATCGGTCCGTGCACTTGCGGTTGCGGTGGTTGCTGCAGTCATCTTCTTCTTGCTTGCTGAGCATGGTGATGAGAATCAGCATGAATCAGCACCACCACCACCATCACCACCACTACCATCATCATCGTCATCATCATCATCATCATAATACTATATAATAATAATAACAATAATAATAATAATAATAATAATAATAATAATTAATCATCATCATCATCATCATCATCATCATCATCATCATCATTGAAATCATCATTGAAATCATCATTGAAATCATCATTGAAATCATGGCTGTCAGGGAGAGAATGCATCGATCTTCTCTTTCCCGTCGTGGAGCCTTTGGACCTTTGGTCACTTGCAAACTTGGTCAGCAAAACTTTTTGATGTGATGCACTGGTTGACGCACTGAGGGGAGCCTCTAACCAGGGGCACTTTGGTTGAGTGGAAATATGGAGGTTTCCTAAAATAGGGGTACCCCCAAATCATCCATTTAAAAAGGATTTTCTATTATAAACCATCCATTTTTGGGATCCCCTTGCCAGTTCACCCCCCCGACCTGGGCGCTCTAATTTTGTAGCAGACCCAGTGTATAATTTGGGAAGGCCCCTCGATGGCCATCTACAAAATTGAAGCCTTAGCACACACATACATAGTCAGCCCTATAAAATTAGAGCCTGCCCGTACCCCATCGATATCACAAAGTCCAAAAACACTACAAAATTAGAGCGCCCAGGTCATATGAAAAAGTGAATTAGCTCCATATTGACCTCTATAAAATT
>BGPT01001112.1:59088-99312 GCA_003297045.1 Symbiodinium sp. clade C Y103
CATGAAATCCCAATTTTATAGCACCCTACAACTATGAATCTTGGGGGGTTCCAATTTTGTAGTCGTTTGAAGCCTTGATACACTGCAAAATAGGCAAATAATCAAAACCATTTCAAACCAACATATTTCCCTATAGAATTGGAGCCTCATATAAAATTGAAGCCCTGGATCATTAAATTTAGGCACCAAAAAAAAATATAAAATTGGAACACCCTGGTTCTAGATAAAATTGGCGCCCCCAAAAACAATGTAAAAAGGGCAGGGGAATTTGAGATAATAAAATTGTTTTATCCGACACCTAGGTGTCCCAATTCTATAGGGGAAACTCGCCAGGGGATTTTTTGGGTACCCCCATTTTAGGAAACCCCCATATGAAGCATCTATAGTACACCAAGTAAAGGCACCTCAACGACTGCACATACCTACCAGCTCGGATCAGCTTGCAGTGTCCTCGGTTGATAAGATCATTCCTGCAGCGGAGCAAATGCAATGTTCATGTTTGCTTCCCCAAAAATCCACATGTTTTCCTTTGTCTACAAGGTGAATGGTACCTGTGTAAACGATATGGGATAATTGTTATTCATTTGCAGAATATAGTAGCACATCGGTCAGCGTGGATGTGTCGCAGTGAATAATTGCAAAGCAAAGACTGAAAGGCTCAAAAGGCCATTTAAGTGAGATTCTGTCACTCCTCCAACTCAATCCTAACTTTTGAAAACCGCTGCTGCTTTCAATGATCACAGTCCCCGTATGATCAGCGCAGTAGAAAGGGACAGCAACACGTGGATAACAATCAGTCCGACATAGTCCTATATTTGGGTATGTCATGGTACAAGTATGTCCCAAAATAGGATACCCTTGACACTCCGTTTCCCCAGCAACAATGGATCAAATTTGATTAATGATTGATTAATGTCCGGGGATTCGTATAGACTTGGACAAACACATGTTCACTCTGAGTTGAAGGATGTAGAGTTTTCCTGCAAACCAACTGACATTTGGATTTGAAACTCGGGTACCCCATTCCAACCCATAGTTGAAGACCAAGTTTATTCTCCACCAAAAAAACTCCATGTTTTGCAAATCCGATCCATGTAAATCCCCCCAAGTTCAGAGACTTGGCAGTCATCAAAGTCAAATACCCTCTGGTAAACTAACAGTTTGCTATAGAAAATCACCATTTTTGATGGGAAAATCCACTATCAATGGCCATTTTCAATAGCTATATTAGTTCACCAGAGGGTAAATCAAGTGTAATTTTCCCATCGTTTTCCACAAAAAACATTGGATGTTTTCAGTATCCCTACTAGAAATGGATGTTTTGTTAACCTATCCTCCGGACCTAGAAATCGATGATCCCCATGGAAATATGCACGCCTGTGTCACCATTGGTCTTCTTCACCGAAGCCTGGAGCATTGCTATTGATAGGATATTAAGTGGTATTAGATGATATTTCTTTGTCACAATTATATAGATAGAAATGATAGTGTGACTTTCTTAATGAATATATGAAAATATGTGTATATATATATATATGAATAGATCTTAAGAATGTAAGCAATGAACGTTTATGTTCATTTGTATATGTCATGTATCAATCAATATGCTGTTTATGTCAATGTTTATCAATGTATATATTTAAGAGCGACTTGCAATATACTTCTAAAATCTACTCTAACATAGGTATTGCAATATTAACATAATATAATAATAGTAATATAACTACTTTGCATGATGTGTGTAATATCTGACATCAAGATATATCGGGATTGTTCCCCTAGTCAGAGATGTGTCACTGATGAAGCCCTGGACATGCCCTGCGAACCCGCAGTGCTACGCCCCGGTTGACCGGGCCTTGTCAGACCTTGGTGAAGTGCTCAAGTTCGGCTGGGTGATTTCTTGAAACTCTATAGATCAAGACATGGGCAGTGTTCAAAACCCGACATATCATTCATTTATCATTATCATACCGGTTGGTAAATGGGGATTCCCAGTTCATGGACTATGTAATGTAATATTATGTTTTTTTTTCCCAATCTGTAAGATGGTATGATCCACAATCATCAACCAATGCACGTTTTGAACACTGCTCACATGGGAATGGAATGGCATGGATCAAACCAAACACAGAAACTACGAAAAGGATAGGTGAATATCATCGCAAAGGCTGGTATATTGCTGCAGATGGGGGCAAATGTCAAAGAAGCTCCAGCCCTGTGTATCATGGTTCACATGGGAAAGGTGTCATGTAAAGCACCAGGCGTCAAAGCATCCAAGATGCGTTTCTGCATGTTTCTGGACTGCAAAACACATCTGGACAATGTCAATGAACACCATCCACGCCAGCGTTTCCAATTATACAGTATACACGAAGAGAATGAAGAGAATGTTGACACCACACTGCCCACATGTCCTCAAACGTTCAAATTGCTTGCTTATCATTGCTTTTGGCTGGAAAGAAACGTAGAAATTGTATGAACTCCGACCTGCAAGATGATGCAAGACACACCAAGACTCAAATGCTGAAAGATGCTGAGTCTCAGACAAGGTCGGCAAGCATTTTTGCACATCGGCCTGGGCGAAACATCTCAACAGCCGTGGAAAAACCTATGGATTGTTATCTTCCGGATTCAACTGGCTATGTGTTTTGTGCACCCAAAATTCAGACGCACTCAAATATCATCGCATTGTTTGTATATCTAATATATGTGTGTGTGTGTTATATCTATGTACATCTTGTATCTATATATTATAGTTGGTTTGGGCCCGATTTTGTTGGTCTTGGACACCAGAACCATTGGATTTAGTGGTGACAAAAAATCCGGGGACAAGTTGCGATGCTGAGACGCCCTGCTGTGCCAGACTTTTGAGGCACTGTCGAGAGAAGTGGCCTAGGTGTTTTCCGTGCCAGGGTTCGTTCAGCTTAGCATCTTTCTGCGTCTTTCTTAAGCCCCCAATTTTTGTTGATCACCTCCCTTTTTTTCAGATCAAGTACCCTCTAGTAATTTGACGTAGCCATGGAAAATGGCCCATTTATAGATGATTTATGATGATTTACCTGGTAAAAATGGTGATTTCCCATAGCTATGTTAAACAAGCATCGGCTAGATCTCAATTTTGTTGTTCGACAAGATCCTGGAAGTGTTGAATGTGTCATAGCCAATCAGATGATATCATGATCCTCACTGTTGGGCAGAGTCAACTCCAACATTTGTTTGTTTTTTTTTATTTGGGATCCCCAAAATCATGTGTTTGAATACTAAGTCATGGGGCATTCATGACTTGGCTGATTTAGGAATATTTAGGGTACGCCCATAGGAAACCTCCATTTGACACTCACATACTTTCCAGACTTTCAGGTCGAAAGAGTGTGAACTTTGGAGTCCAACCCCCAGCTGTGGTCCAGGCATCGTCAAACGATTCCAATCCCGTGTTCAGGGTCACCGATTGGCCTCGACAGGACATGTAGAAATTGGAAAGATTAATGATAGCAAAATTAATAATGATCCGTATTATACTAGATCATGATAATACGATACTAGTTTAGTGATAGTGATATCTATAATGATCATAAATCCCATGGAGCAAAGCAAATCTGGAGCCGCATGCTGGATGTTGCTGAAATGTTCCAAGTCTGGACAGGCCTTTATTAAATCTGCTGAATGGTCGTTACTACGCCACAGCTTGCGCAGGATGGTCGTTTTACTGTGGAAGGTCTGCAAAAATCAGAGTTTTTTGCTGGTCGATATTCCCAGAACATCACAACCAGTTCCTGCAATGGCCTCAAATTCCATATCTCACTGTTAAAACGCTCTGGATTTCCGAGCGTAACAAATTGAAGGAACCGTGGAATGGATTTGGTTCCACTAAAAAAAAACACCACCGGAATTCTGAGATCAAACAATCAAACCCACCCTTTACGGAACCGGTCCGATAAACGACTCGAGGCCTTTGGCAGTAGGCGCCCTGTACACAGCTTTTGGAGTCCGCGACTCGTGGGCTACACTTTTGGCAGCTCAGCTCCGATGCTGATGAGCCAAAGGAATTGCCGTGCGAAAGCGCGAGAGAGTCGTAACTCGCAAGCCATGTACCCGAGATCCGGAAAAAAAAACTGCCAAACCATTGTAAAATTCCACGAATAGTGATTTTCAGGTGCCTCTGTTCCACACTATGTCTTCAATAAGAGACAATTAGTGCAACCAAACATACTGGAATGTGCAGCGAAATAGCTGTCGCCTGCTCGGCCACTGCCACCATGGCCTCCCTTTCGGCCACCACCGTTG
The DNA here is from genome assembly GCA_003297045.1 of Symbiodinium sp. clade C Y103. Classification (NCBI taxonomy): domain Eukaryota; class Dinophyceae; order Suessiales; family Symbiodiniaceae; genus Cladocopium; species Cladocopium sp. clade C. The sequence continues at coordinate 63,373 of BGPT01001112.1, forward strand.
CCTGAAAGTCAACATGCAGATTCACATTGCACGAAGGTCACACAACGTGCATACAATGATGGGTCCTTGCCATTCCTTGCCATTGAATTCTTTAGATTGGATTCAAAATATTCAAAAAGGCCGTGTTTTGTAGGTCGGAGTTGATATGGAATGCCACCCTAATTGTTGTGGTCGCTTCACAATGACAACTGCCCCAACTATATGATGAGAACGAACAAGTCTGGCTATCCGCCAAGTTGGATATAATTGGTGATTGTGTGTCATTATATCCCACAAAATATCCCCATGAATATCCCATCAAATGCCCAGGGTTTAATGATTCAACTGCCAGCCACCTGTCCAGTTCCCACCCAGCATCGGCCTCATTCAGCTCCGTCACCAGGTCAGCTTCGCGCTTCAACTTGCGTTGCTCCCTCTCACGGGTTGCTGGAGAGGATGGTGACCCCAGTGATCAACCTGGAGGGATTCCATTAAAAAATGCGCGCTGTTTGCCCCCAAAAAAAAATACTCTGACCAGGGTCCAGCAGGTTTCATCTATAGTTTCCACAAGCAAGCGATATGATATGGGCGCCTTCAGCGGCCCCGATGTTCTTTCAAACATGTCTTGACGCAAAGCCATTCAAGGGCGAAAGTGGAATCAGTGCGCCATGTGCTGCCAGAGTATTGTACCGGGTCTGGTAAGTCTGCTTTTCAAATCCCAAAACGATCAAACATCATTATGTTCAAATCCTTTCTAATTTTTTTTGACAGAGCATACCACAAAATTATGCTCCCAACGCCCACTTGACGGCTTGCCGCTCTCGCAGCTAGGCCTCACATGAGCATCCCACCTCTCCTGTTCATCCTGACGACAAACGGAAGATGAAGGTTGGACCGAGAGCCACCGCATTTCGAAAGAACAGAAACCAACAGTCATGCTCACAACACCTGGACCTGAAGTTGAAGAACATCATTAATTTAGGCGCAGATTCCCTGCGTATTTAATCTGCTTGTAGCTGGGGTTATGATATGTGCGGCAAGTCCTCAGTCTTCGTGATCTCCTTCTCCCACTCCTGAAACGTGGCGATTCAAAGCATTTCTGAAAGCACCTCGAACAAGATTACTTGAGCATGATCCTGAGTTTCGCTTAAATTTGCAATGAGATATACTTAGGATTGAGTCATTTTGGATGAAGAAGCAATCAGAAAGCGGTTGCAACTGTCAATAATTCATCAATGGCATTGCTCACCCGGGTGTGCATTTCTGTCAGTGGAAGCCTTCGTCCCAGACTGGCACCTTGTTTGTCGGCTCTCGAAACCGCCCTTCTTTGAACGCGGTCACGGCTTCCTGGAAAGCTGAAAGCTGTGACACTGGATCTTTCTGGATGAATTCCTTCCCCCTTCAAATACCAGCCGTAGAGTCCCCCAAAATAGATAGATCCAGTACCAAACCAGGGTTTTTTTGGGGGGGCGTATTCAAAATTAACATCTGCCTTCAAGATAAAGTTGCCTTGAACAACCCCTCTGCCCCAAAAAAGAAACGCCATGCTCAGCCACCTCCCATTGGCGTAATCCGCGATGGGCTTGGCCAATTCGGAAATAGGCCTGGACCGGCTCTCAGTTCCCTTCCCCTCGTCCTGTAAATCTGCAGCTACCAATCCTTGAGTTTGTCCAAAATTGAGGTCTATACTATTCTATACTTATTCTGTACAATAAACTGAACAACATATGGAGGTGTCCAAAAATGGGGGTACCCCAAAACATCCAAGTCATTAGACCATGACCTAGTATTGAAACCCATGGTGGCTTGGGGATTCCCTCGGAGGTCAGCCTTGGACCAGTCGGGCTTCAAGGAGGCACATTTCTTTGCATCTGCCAAGGCCTTTGGTCCAAGGGCAGTCAGACCCAGGATGAGCATGGGCGTTCCATAACTACAACAGATACTCAAAGGGTGTGGGTGTGTGTATATTATGAGATGTTATGAGTATAGACATGTCATGAGTATCCATAGTAACTAGGAGTTGATTGGAAGTATGACTGTCTGTTGATGAGAGGGCCCAATCCTTGTACAGAGGTTCTTGCCCCTTGGCAAATCGTACTGGCCATATCTATTGCTTGAATGTTATTTCTGAGGGGCAAAGCAGCTTAGTCTGTTTCCTTCTGTTGTCTTGTCAGCTCTTCTACTTACAAAGCCAGCATTTCTTTGGACTGTGCCTAATCTGGTAGTGAATGAAATCAAAGCGTGGGCAGAAGAGACTGCATCCAACCAAGAAGGGATTTCAAGTTGATCTCAAGCACAATGTGCGATCTCTGTGATAAATTTGCTGCCCACAAATTGCAGCAATTGAAAAAGAAGGTACACGTACCACAACGAAGATGTAGCAAGCAAGATGACAAGCAGACATGCTTTTGGTATGGAAAATACTTGCTGCCAAAGGACAGGGGAAAGGGTATCAGCAACACTCATTCCATTCCTCCCATTCATCCCACTCCTCCCATTCTTCCCATCCTTGTCAAACTTTTTCAGCTTCACATAGCAGGCAGAGCGATTCGAGTAGAGCCTCAATTCGCCAAGGAGTTGATTCGTCAAAGCTGCTGCACTTCCTGCCCTGAACTGAGCAGGCTGCTTCTCGTCCTCTGGCGTGTGGCTCAAAGCCCGAGTGTAGTACACCTGAAAGCCGTCTTGTTGAAGGGCCTTCATGCTGGAGACTGGAAATGAAATGTCTTGAAACGCGTCTTGTATGAAATCATTTCAGCAATGTTCATCATATTCATATCCCTTCCATCGCCTGATTTGCATACAGTCCCATCACCGCACATATCACACATGCTCAATCCAAATTCAGATTCATCACTTGATACCCCGATGGACTGAACAGGCGCCAGTCCCTGAGTACACAACGACTGCATCACGCCATCCGGAGCTTTTGAAGCAACTATCTGCCTACGAGAGGCTAAGGGTCCATATCCTTCATTGGGGATTTGGCCCCAAGTTATAGCAATTTGAATGGATATGAAGTGATAATAAATTACTTACTGGAATTTTGCATATCTTGGGGGTACACTGGATATCCCCATTCTTGGACAAAGCCATCTACTTGTCGATTTGTATCGTCTTTACGATCAGTCACAAGTCCCTTGATTCGAGAGATCAGGACGTCGTCACCCTTGCGATTTCAACATCACCCTGCCACGGCTCTGCGTCTGCTGCAACGGTGCCTTGGCCTTGAAGTCTTTCGCAAGTTCCTGCTGACCATGACTCAAAATGGATGATGGACGATGGTTGATTCGTCGAGGAGTGTAGAATTTTTTTTCGAAACCAATCACTGGATATTCCCATGGCAAAAACTGCCATAAATTGGGATGTAACCCCTATAATTGTTGATTTTATGGATCGCTGAACTACGAAGGTCTCACAAACTCAGTGATCCACCGAACTCAGCTCGCCTGTGGAGACCAACCGCTGCGATCCGGCGAGGGAGCCCGGATGGACTTAGCCTGTAGCTCCTGAGGGTGCTGAGGGTATCCCCCAAATGGGATGGTCATCCCAAGAAATCAAATGGACTACTACATTTGTGGCCACTTGGTTTGGAAAATTCTCACCAATACCCGAATGATGTCCTTTTCACATGTCCAAACTCATTCTCATCGCAGTTGTGGTGATCATAGTCTTGGGTGTTGGAGATGTGATGGCGATGATGATTGCATTGATGAGCTCCTCAATAGCTGGTGCTGCTTCTCTCTGAAGAACCAACCTCAAGGGATACCAAGAGAGAAACAGTGAGCGTGTGTGTGTCCGTCCTAAGAAGTGTAGAAACCAGCTCTACTGTGAATGAATCATTTATGAAATTAGTCTCATCTATATAAGTTTATCAATCGAACAGGAATCACAAGAAATTAAACAACTTTTGCGAGCTTCTACGCATTTCACACAAAACAAGCTACTTCAAATTGGATCTAAGCTGTCCACTCGTTTTCTACCATCAGGTGCGGCCTGGCTCACACTCTGCAAGGACCATGGCAAGAATTTGAGCTGAAAGGAAAGGCGTCCAAAAGCTCAGTTCGCTGCCAGTGCTTCTTGGAAGCCTTCGCCTTGGTAAGGGTTACCTGAGCCCCGTTCACAACATTTGCGCAGATTGCATGCTTGTGTTTTCCGTTGAGATCTTTCAGCAAAATCACACTTTGCAATCTTGTCAAATTTACGTTTGAAGGAACAGAGGATGATGTCGACTTCTCGCCTGCAAACATGTGTTGTAAAGGTTGCTTGGCATCTTTCCCGACTCATCCTCCATAGGGGCGGCAGCCTGCAGGACTTGTCTCAACTTGTCGAACGATTCGGAATCCCATCATCAACATCATCAACATCATCAACATCATCATCCTATCATCATCCTATCATCATGTTCAGAATCGTTTTACACATCGAAATGGCCATATTCTTGAGGATACTAGTGGTCACCATCCGCCACCTTCACGATCTCCCAGCGACTTTGGTCCGGCTGAATCTTGTCAAAGAGCTGCCCCTAACACAGTGGCGTGGGGATAGATCTGGCATCATGGCATATCATGGCTACAGGATACCGAAAAAAAACAATATGTTTTAATATATGGTACTGGTAATAGTAATATCACATCCTTTTTTCTCTGCCGGACATTGTTTGGTAGGTTCGTCTTTTTGATTGATGCTTTTTGATTCCTTTCGGGATTTGCTAGTTTACACACCGATTGGCACAATCTGGTACTGATTCGTCAAGACCTGGTTCAAACTGGTCTGTCCATCATTGTCTTTGGTCTGCATGCCCGCTGCGCACCATTAGGATTGGGGACTTCTCATCACCTCTGATAAAAACTTTCAGGTACCTGGATTGTGAAGACAGCATCATGAAGAAAAAGTGCAGAATCATGGAGACAAGTCATGAACGGTAACTGCGGCGCCAAGGTGCGAAGGACATCGAATCGACCGATTTCCCAGGCGCACTGCTCCATGACATCTACACCAAAAAGATCTGCGAGGCACACAGTCTCGCACGCCTTGGCAGTGGAGATCAGTGGAGGCATACAGCAGGTGCAGATTCGATTCTAATCATCTGGGTTTGAGAAGAAATGCGGTCTACATTGATGCTATGCACAATTTGAAACAATTTCTCGGGGCCATTGTCTGGCAAGACTGATATTGTGCCATGTTCTGCCGACATGGTGTATACATTAGAGGCAAGCGCACTCAAGGCTGAATCGTCCAGCATGATAGCCGCACCTTGTCCAACGCTGCCTTGTCGAGATGGATTCTGTAGATGGCTTTCTGGTCATCCTTAGAGTTGTCTCTACTACTCACCGCAACATTCCGCTGATTGGCTCCTTCAAGAATCAATGGACTGATTCACAATGATCCAGAGTTTCTCAGGCATGGTGTTGCATAAAAACTTATACATCAAGTGATAGATAACAATAGTATCAAATAATTACTCTTGCTTTTGTTGTTGTATATATATATGTGTGTGTGATGCTATGCATTTATGCACATAGATAGATAGATAGATAGATAGATAGATAGATAGATAGATAGATAGATAGATAGATAGATAGATAGAGAGATAGAGAGATAGAGAGATAGAGAGATATCGATAGATAGGTAGACTCAACAGATAGACAGACAGACAGACAGACAGACAGACGGACGGACAGACAGACATATAGATAGGTAGACAGATAGATAGAAAGATAGATAGACAGATAGATCGATAGATAGGTAGACAGATAGGTAGATATATGGACAGATAGTTAGAGAGATAGATACTGTAGATAGATGGATAGATAGATAGATGGATAGATAGATAGACAGATAGATAGATAGACAGATAGGTAGACAGATAGACAGACCCATAGACACATAGACAGATAGATAGATAGATTAGATTAGATGAGATTAGATTGGATTGGATTAGATTGATTAGATTAGATTGATAGATAGATAGATAGATAGATAGATAGATAGACAGATAGATAGATAGGTAGAAAGATAGATGGATGGATGGATAGATAGATAGATAGACAGACAGACAGATAGATAGATAGAAAGATAGATGGATGGATAGACAGATAGATAGACGGATAAATAGGTAGATAGGTAGATAGGTAATGATAGATAGATAGACAAGTGGATAGATAGATTGATAGATAGACTAGTGTACTAGATTGTATGTAAATATACACTATTAACCATGATTATACATTAATATATTCTGTAACGTTAACAACAACCAATCATTGCCCAGCCATCGCCGAGCCGCTTGACCATCCTCCAGAGCAGCGCACAAGTCTTCACGTCGAATGACGAAGGCATCCTTCGGCTGCCAACATGGGACGAAAAAAATGGGATTTCTCATGGGAAAATCCACTATTTCTATGGCCATTTTCCATAGTTATGCTAGTTTACCAGAGGGTATATCCCATCAATAGGTCTCAATTGATTGGTTAATGGGAAAATTGAAACCGGAAACCCCTATATTTGATGGGAAAATCTATGGTTTCCGGTTAAAATTTTCCCTTCAACCAATCCAGTGAATTTCAATTCGAAGTCTATCTAAGTCTATAACCAACAAACATGGGGAGTTCAATTCTAAGTCAATCTGAAAAGGATGGAATTTCAATTCGATTTAACCAACAAAGGGGATATAATGGGATAAAACAAGATCAATGGATTGGTTGGAAGGTTGAATCCATGGTCTTTCACCCACTTCTAGTGGCGTTTCCTGGATTTTGTTTCGCATGAGTCATCCAATTGTGTCAAAATTGGCGCACACGTTTGTGCGCAAAAATGTGTTTGCAAGATGCACTCTTTAACCATGTTCTCATGATGCAGCGTAATTCCTACAATCTCGCTTTGAGTGCCCCAACAGGCCTTTTTCATGTTGATGAAACCATTGGGAATTCAGGAGAGTTCACAGTTTCATGCAGTTCGCAGCTCAACCTGGACTCCAATACTCATGAAAGAAAGAAACCGGTGATTCTGGAGAGTCTAATGTCAACCCCAGATTAATAAATCATAGTAAATCCTGGTTGATTAATTGGGGTTACCCCCTCAAAAAGGATTTCATCTGGTACAAAAATGGTGCCCCCTCGACTAAACCTGCCAACGGTTTCCAGCATTCACCCAGGGGCGCCAGCCTCTGTGCTGGTGATGCGGCCAGCTTTGACCTCTTCAGGGGATCCAGAGATGACAGCGCGAAGCAACGATACTTCACCAACCCCTGGAAAGAGGAAAAACATGGAAAAAAAGAAACATGGAACCCAATTCTCGTGTATTCTGCTTGATCTTGGAATTTCAAGTTATCAAGAAGCAAGGCAGATCAAGCTAAGCTCTGAAGTCACCCGATCTCAGGAGCGACTGCCTTTGTCAAAATCTCCTCCGCTTTTTTCAAGCTTCGTGTCGCTGGGGTCCAGCCAAAGTGACTCCTGGGGCGCAAATAGACTCCTGGGATGTCTGGATAATTAAATCATGATAAATCATGATAAATCACCTCTGGACATCCTATCGATGGGCACTGGGAATAATGCAGAATGGGTTTGTGTGGATTTGTGTGGGTATGTGGAAACTCATCTGCTATCCGAGGACAGCACTTGCGATGATGGTTCATGCCGGGCTTCCAAACCTCGTGGTGTAGGGTCGATCTTTGTTTTAGTACTTCATGGCCAGTAAAGGTAAAACGGATCAATCAAACCTATTTAAAACCTACTAAAACAATCTGAAACATACTGAAACACAAGATGGATGACTCTCAGGCTCAAAATGGCTCAATTGACTCAAACCTTCCCATGGCAGTTCATGTTCGTTTCAGTGTTCTGTCAGCGATTCTGGACAAGGATCTCAATTGGGAAGGATCAAAATTGAGCACAATGAAAATGAAGGAATCATACCTTCAACCTTGATCCCTGCGCATTGTCTGAGCATCCTGCAGCATTCCAGGCCTTTCATGCAGATGGGCCCGGATGGGCGGCACAGCAGGGCAGGTCCCAAGAATGCTACGACATGAGAAATTGTTGGCTTGGGAACCATCAGGGTATAATCAGAGTCACATAGAAGGTATTAGCCACTCTGACCCAATCAAATGACCATTCAGGTTTGCACAGGTAGCACGGATTGGGCACAATGAACTTTCGTTTGCCACAGAGTTGGTCGCCAAAAACAGATACTGTATCAACATTGAGATGGATCATCATCAACTTTAACACTGTTTCAAGTGAGTATCAGCCAATATTATCAGCCCGGACCGCAACAACGTGGTTTCAGATCTTACACAACGAATGGCCATTTCTGGCTCCAGCAAAGTACCCCAATCACGTCACCCGCGTCCTTGTGCTCCCGCTTCGCCAGCTGAATGGTAAATACCATTCGATCGCCCTCCAAGTGGCGAAAAGCCATGGTGTTTCTGGTCGGTATATGCGATACTAAATGTATCCACATATATGTGTATAAATATGTGTAGACGCGTGGATGAATATCATACGTACATATAACCATCTCAATAACTCTACAATATGTACATGTATAATATATATATATATATATACATAATATATATATATATCATTCTTAGTTCTTGCTGGTTGTTGGCCACCTACCCCAAGCTCCTGCGTGCTTCACACCGGCCGGATCTTGGACGATCGGCCGGACCCCTTGTCCCAACCGGGCCGGACCTCGTTGTCCAAAGTCCACCAGGAAAGATCTCGTCGGACATCTCCATACCTAAGTCACCGGCCGGGCCAACGGTGACTGGGCCAAACCAATCACCATTTAACTTGGGTTTATTAATTGATAAATGAGATGACTGACAATAAACTGATTGTTAATCCCACTCACTGAGTATAAGTTGGATATAGTTGGATATTCATTGGAGAATGATAGTGACAGCTATCAACTCTTCCATTTTGATATCTGCGTATCATCATCTGTCTGCGACAAATGGGGGTGACCCCCAATTTTGTTGATCAACCACTGGGATGCACAGGTCCATGTTGTGCCGTTGTCTTGCACTGGCTGTGGGGATTGATCCAGCTACCTGCGATAACCCTACATATCCCTTGTATTCCCGTGTTCTTCTTTTTGTTGGCTCATGATTGGTCTGTGTATCTCGTAATCAGGGCAACACAAGAAATATGAGAAATCAGAAGGACCCTCGCGGAAATACATCAGAATGTAGAACAAAAGCCGACAAGACTACTCAGCAAGGGTCTGCAGCACAGTTGGTCGAGGTGCAACATGACAAAACAGGAACCAAACTTGAGAATGTTGGAACTGGGATCCCCATAAAACCCAATCATAAAACACACAACATGAGGATTTTGTACATCATGCCCTTGTCTCTAAGGCCATGACAAACTCCCGTTTAGAACTGCCAGGTGCGAGTCAAGGTCTGGCCTGTTTGAAGCCTGGCCGCTGGGAGTAGATACGATATACGGGTGACTTGCACAGTTCTACCAAAGTCAATCTATTCGACTCATTTTTTTCTCTCTTGTGCCTATCAATGGCTCAATACTCTACACATGCACAATCTGCGATCATATAGTTGCCAAAAATCATCCAAGAATATCTATATCGTATATTATATATATATACTATAGCTATCGTGTATCATGTGTCATGTATCATGTATCATCACATGCTAGGCATTAGTTGTATTCCTAACAATAATAGTAGTCGTAATAATAATAAATAACAATAATATCTTGCATTATCTTACCTTTTTTATCCTTTTTTAAACGATCATATTTGAGCATGAAAAATGCCCCTATCGCATACCATTGTACTGAATTGCACATAGATATCACTATTGTGGCTTATAATGAGCCTCAATAAACGAGCTAGTGTAACCCTCTATATTAACCTATCAACAGGGCTATAATAACTTGAATGGCTCATGGCATGACAATGTCCCCACTGGTGGATGAAGTGTGTGCCCATTGGGGGGGCAGCTCCACAGCATGATAATTTGCTACTAAAATGGTACCCCCAGAATGAAAATAATCAAACAACCGTCACAGTCAGGTCATTCTAACTGGTGAAAATGATGACTCATCCTACTTGTTGGTTATATACTCCACTACATCCCCATCATATCCCCAGTTGCACTTATAACCCCATGATTCATCATTAAAATTGGAAGCTGCTTGCATATTCCATAGTTATATAGGTACTAATATAGTTATAGTATGTTATAGTTATAGTTCTACTATGTTATAGTTTGTTATTGTTATAACATATCCCCATATTATGGTTGCTTTACCCCATGATAAACTCATCATCCGACAACTCATCCAGCGCTCCGTCGCTCCGGCGACCGGCGCTGACCTTGACTTTCAGCTCCCAGCTGCTCAGCTCCACCAGAAGATCCACCGCACACAGCGCCGACAACTGCGGCGGTGCGGTTTTGGGGCCGGTGGAAACTGACATGGACTGGGTATATATTAGATAGGTGGATGGATGGATAGCTACGTGTAGATAGCTAAATTAGATTAGATTATGTAGTATGGACAGATATGGACATGTATGGACCATGGATTAGTTTAGATTAGATAGATAGGGTTTAACATCCCCAATATGGGTAGTTTGATTTACTCTCTCATGGGCTTAAACCAATAAACTGTGTCTGTACTAACCAACACTATGGGTGTCTTAAAATGAGTATGTGAACCAACATATGTCAATTGCATATTAAGCAACAAGAGTATGGCCCGTAATATGCCCTGATGTTGGATACTCTACAACTCGAAGTCTACGTGTTGCTGGCCATAAGAGATTCTTCCGTTAAACTGTTAAACTAAACTAAGCCATTGATGTACCCAACCAAGGATTTTGTAGAGAAGAAAACATCGAAAAGCGGGATCCAATGGTTGAGCCAACAGGAATCATCCCTTGCACGTCTTCTCGTCACATCCAACATGGGATTGCTATGTTGAGAGATCTGTACATTGCTATGTTGAGACCGGTGGCTGGTTTTTAACTTTCAACTCGTTCCCAGTAAATCATCCCATTTTTTTGGTCGCCGAGCGCCTCTTCTGGGAAGACATATTTCAAGGTGATGCGCCCCATGTTTTGCTCATAGTCTACTCCCCTGGCGCTGAAATCTGCAGTGATCACAAAATGCCATGAATTCATCACGAGAAATTAAGCCCGGAACTTGGTAGTACCACGGCTGGGCACGCACGCAAAGTCTCGTAGTTTGTAGACTTGGCCCTGGCCAGAAAAGGGTGGCAAAGATTGGCAAAGCCACTTTTTGGCTCTGGAAGTACTCACAACATCTCACAATTTTTCCATGGTGTAATCGGGCTGAAGCCATTCGCCTCCATCTAAAGTTTTGCTATCTGAAGCGATAAACTTGTCTATGAAAGTGGGGTTGCCATGGGGCTTCTTTTGCCGGCGCTAGCGCGGTGGGATTGGAATTGGAACCGAAGGTCAGGGGAAGTAGAAACTTTGCACTTTGCCAAGACATGAAATTCAGTTGTTGCTACAGGGCTTCCGAACCCTCGTGTTTTCACTGGCTTTTCAGCGAACAAGGCTTCAACTTGAGAACAAAACCAGTATCATGCAGTCATGGGATGACATGCTAAAAGTCCAGCGGCGTAGATCCCAGTATTGGTTAAGCGAAATCTGCAGGAAACCCCCTATGATTGGGGGGAAAAAAAAACAGGTTTCCCATAGATTTCCCCCTGAACCAATCCACTGTTGAAAATCCGATGCAGCAGCTTTTCTGAGAGGTGGAGAGGCACTGGTCTGAGGTAGAATTGCCCTCAACTTGGTCCTCAATTTTGAGGTTTCACGAATTTCATGGTGCTGGCAGACCGCTGTTTGAACAAGAAAGTTATCTGCAGCTGCAGTGTCATTGCTACGAGTACCACTGCCATTCCTGCTACCATCGAAACGAACACCGCACTGAAATGAGAACTGAATCACAAGCCAAGAAAAAACAAGTGAAACAGTGCATGGACCATGAAAAGCACAAACCAAATAGAACCAAAACTCAAGAAGGAATCCAAGCAGTGTCGTGGCATGAGTCTGTGCTGTTCGAAAGTGATTGCTAGAGAAATGACAGGATTCAAACTCTGGCCGCCTGCATCCGACTAGCACCACATCTGCACGGTGGAAGACAAGAGATGCACAGGTCCCTGCAACGACCAGCATCTTTCTATTGGCCGCGGGTGTCACCCACCCGAAAACAGGAAGAAACAGGAAATCCTTCAACTCTGTCATAGACTGTCAAAAATCTCTGCAAACATGTTGCAAACATCAGGAGTGGCACCATGGTTTTCACTGTCACAGGAAGTTAAAAGACTCGCAGTGACAGGCGCTTTTTTGAACGCCTCACTGCAGACTTTTGTCACCATGCAGTCACCGAATGCCGTGGCAAAGCCAGGGCAACGACGGAAACTCAGTGAAACCAGTGACCAGAGTGGTGGCTTCATATGCCTGAAGGTCAGTGTAAACTATTGACCTGTTCGTGTTTTTGAACTAAAATCCCATGGTTGATCATAATTTTCGCCGCCATTCAAAAACCAAACATAAATTCGGGATGAATCCACAATTTTGACACAAACCCCCTACATTGTTCATCCTTTCTGCTAACTCAAATGCATTAAAGTTCCCGCTGGTTGAATAGCAATTCTACGCTTTCCATGTCCCCAAAAATCCGACACCAAGCAAGTTGGACGCTGAAACAACTGAACTTTGCCCAGCTGCGCTTGGACTCCATGCAGCTTATTGGTCCAAGGACAGTTTTCCTGCAGTTTTCGACACAAAGGCTGATGCTTACAACATGTGGTGAAACTCCAGGATTATCACCCATTTATGGCAAGTCATTGGGGACGATTTATTTTTGAGGTTACAACATTGATCAACATTGCGTACACAATTCATGACATCATTTCGATTCAATTCTCAAGTCGAAGCATGAAAGGGAACCAGAATAGATTTTTAAAAAGAAAAAAAATAGGAAAAGGGGGGACACTAATGTGGGAAACCCAATGCCATAAACCTACCAATTTGGGGATGGGTTGTACAAATCATCCTTTCTGGTGATTCCAGCCGCACGCACCTGCTTGTTCCATCTCTTCGATCAAATCCTTGGCGCCCATGGAAGGTCTAAGATATTCACAATGCCACATACAGCAGCTATCCCAAGTTGTAAAAACGACGTTGTTATTCTCAGTTGATCCCGTTGGATGGCTATCCCCGAATAATCCACCCGTGGGCATTCAGCATTGTATAAAACAACCGAGCGAATGTTGAGGAGACACTTTGGATTCAGCCAAGGAACATCAATCTCAGTCCTTGGGAACAGTGAAACACTGCGAGGTTGCCCATGAGTGATGGTATGGGAACATCCTTGCACCTGCACCTCTCTGATATGGCGCGATTCGGGGATAAGAAGAGTATGAGGGTACCTATATAAACTTGAGATTTGACATGCTCTTGGGAGGTCTATCTTGGACTCCAAAGTCCAAAGGAAACAAACCTGAAGAACAAGGCAGGTCCAAAGCAAGTGAAAGTTTCAATCATAGTCATTCTATATCTAGCCATTACCGTTCATACTTGCACTTGCGTTTCAGTGTTTCAGATTTGATCAAACTAGACCAAATCATTCCCCAATCTCACTATCTGCAAATGTCCCAGAAGAGAAAATGTACAGGAGACAACCGCTGAAGTTCAGTCAAAACAGGCAAGTAAAAGTTTCCTGTTGATATTCACTTAGACCAATGAAGATGACAAGGCTCTGGTTGGTTTTCTTGGCGTCCTTTGCCTTCTTTTCACCCATGACGGCGCTTGCATCTCGCGACAGCTGCCGACTCACGAGCTGGGCATAGACACCTCCTTTCGCCACCAACTCATCATGGGTGCCCTTCTCCACAATGAGGCCCTTGTGAATTACACAAATCTGGGTGGCGTTGATGACGGTACTCAGACGGTGAGCAATCAGAACCACTGTACCTGGATTTGCTGGTGCGAATCCAAGATGGACAGGGGAGATTTAACCCATGTTCAAAACCTGGAAGTATTCGGCACTCGAGAAACTGGAGGCTTAAAACATCATTCCAAACATCATTCTAGTCAGAAGTTACCCCATACTTCCCCATACCCTGGTACGCCTGGTATGGCTTCCCAAACAAGCCGATACTTTCCCTTCTGCAAAGTGGTCGCCTAGACCCATAGGATACTATGTTTTTGCACCACCCTGGATCGCGATGTTTGCATGGTATGGGGAAACAACTTCCGCATAGGCAAGCACATTCTAGACTCACCAAGCACCCGCCAACAGAAATCCATGGTCTCAAAATGTCTCAAATGGCTGCATCAACCTGCGCCTGCAGGGGGAGAAAAAACACACATCAGTGCAGTGCAGTAGAGTTTGCCCGCTAGAACCTCCATTTACAAGCCATTCATCGATAATATTTTCCATTTGTATAAGCCATTTAGCCATGATTTTTCCAGTGGTTTTCCATGCATTTTCCCCGGCTGCCCAGGTGCTATTGAGGTCGTAAAGAAGTTTCTCCAGTGCAGCCTGGACAATCGCTTCATTCTCAGCATCAAGTGCACTGGTGGCTTCATCCAAGAAGAGCATCCTGGTGGAGCCACTGACAAAAACAACCAGGGATCTACCAGGGATCTACGAGCCATTGCGATCATACAAGTAGTGATGGATTAAGTGAGTGGTGCTAGTTTTAACATCTACTAATTATATCAAGATATATATATATATATCAATTATATCAGTATCTAATGTCAATTCATACTTGAATGGTAAAACATGAAAAGGGAAGACATGCCAAAAAGATCAAGAACGGTTCAAAAAATGAGCAATTGTTTGGCTGAGACACAATGTCTCCCGCGGCCTGTAAATCATAGCAAATGGTAGAGCAATGTCAACCCCCAATTGATAAACCGGCAGTTGGAATGGCAATTCCAATTATAAAACACTAATGTTAGTAAAGCAAAACCATCCTCAAAATTGCACCCTTTTTATGGGTGGGATTGAAACCATCAATTTCTATGGGTGGTTTATTACTGCTTTACAAACATCATGATTAATTAAGTGGTGCCCCCAGAGTTTCATCTGGGGGTCAGCACTTCCCTTGTCACCTGCCGACCGGAAGAAACATATATCTTATGGCACCATATGGCACCAATTCTATGTTTATAGTTCTATATTGAGAGTATCGAGCACATTGACTTGGCCCAGGTACATCAATCTACTCTATACATTTTGAACATTGCTTCTCCGCTGCAGAAAGTATTCCATGAAGTGGCCTGGGTTTTCTCAGAAAGCAGCGAGCCACAGCCAAGCGCTGCTTCTGCCCCCCAGACAGCATGATGCCTGCCAGCTTTCAAGGGGCCCATCCACCCAATCGCAGGGATGAGGGATGGAGTCTGTCTGTCTGTCCGCTACTCTTTGCTAAAGGCAACGCATCTAGCTTTGAAACAACATCTGTGTATCAAATCCACTTTAGAAGGAAGTGCTGGGTCAACTTCACAGAGCCGTTGCAGTAGTCACCGAAACATTGCAAAACCTACGAGTACATCATCTCAGTCTCAAACAATGTGTATGAGCAGCATTCATCACCCATCCTTAGTCTTGTCTCATCAAACTTTATCGAATCCGATACACAAAGCACTTTCCAACGGAAGTTCGCTGGAAGTACATGTTTTTTTACCCGCGTTCCAACGCTTCCAGTTCGCCTGCCTTTCTCTCCGACACGGGTCTCATAGCCTTCTTCCATTTCCAGAATGAACTCATGTGCATTTGCTGCTTTGCAAGCCGCGACGACTTCTTCCTGCACGAATTATGGCGTTGCGTGGCTTCCTGAGTAAATTGGTATGATGGGATATTGACTTCGTAGCTTCAATAGAAAGCATGGTCTCGGAAATATTCTATGAGGTTGTGCCCAACATTAATCTTAGAAGAGTGGAAATGCAGACGCAAAAGTGTGTCTGAGACAGGGGTATACCGTAATACCGATATACCATGATATACCCCTAAAATGGCAATCGTCATTGGGAAAATGATGATAAATCATAGGAGTTCGGGGTTTCTGGTACCACATTTTGTAGACAAACCGTGACATCCTCCACGCCAAACTCAGGCACCGCGGTCCTTGGAATGTTCTCTTCCAAGACCGTACGCGAGATTCTCTTCAATCGAGCAGGTAAACAGCTGGGTGTCTTGGGCTACAAAGCCTGGGTGACGCACTGTTGCAGAAACACCATGAAACACCCAGGTTCCTGACCATGTCATGTCCAAAGGTCATAAGGTCATAGAAAACATATGACAAACTATATAGTTCTTGAATGTTTTTGAATGCAAAGCCTTAATGAAACATAATAATGAAACCTGAACTGAATGCGTTTCTGTGCATCTTTGATCGACTGGGCAAGGAGCCACAACACTCGCGCACGCTCTTGGAGGACAGCAACTTGGTGTCCTGGGCCACCAGAATGAATCGAAACCCAGTACCGTAGGTGAACACCAACATGATCAAATTGTTGGTAAATGGATGTTCATCCAAAAAAATGGATCCATAGCTATCTATATTGATTCACTTGGGATTCACCGATTCAGGACGCTTGGTCCGCACAAGCGATCTGCATATTTGCCCAACTCGAAGAGCATCATGGACTCACGGACTGTGGTTCCAGCGATCCAAAAGTTTGACCCATCTCCATAGTTACCCTCTGGCCATCAAACATCGTTGAACCGATTGAGATCAGTGATGTTCCCAATGAAATGCCCACAAAAATAGCTCATGTTCCTGTGAAAACATCCCATTTATAGTGGATTTTGCATTGAAATGCCCCGAAAAAAAAAAAAAAAAAAAAAAACTTTTTTCTCCGGGGATTTCCCAGATGCCCTTTTTCGGGTAGGTCAAATGCCACCAAGGATCCTTGCCATCCAACAAGATTTGTCCGGCTGTTGGTTCATAGAAACGCATCCTGAGGGCTACCATGGGCGGCGCGACCATGGGCACTGCTGATCCTGTCCTTTGATGTCCTTTGGGGATGTGCCAGCTGCTGAAATGGAACTTGAGTGAACTTTAATGGATTTGAATATCTTTATCATCAATGAGAATTGTGCCAAGCAGCAGCAAATGAACCAATGTGCTCTTCCCACCTCCACTCTTGCCGACTAAGGCTGTGGTTGTACCTGGTGGCATCTCCACATCAATACCTGCGGTCAGTCCATGAAAACCAAAGCTTTGTCTGTCAAGATCTGAGAAGATCTGACAATCAAATGTTGGTTCACACCCTCAGTATTGCCTAATATTCCCTATATGTCCTAGTGGTAGCCACACTTCTGTTCGTTGAAATGTTGTGAAATGTTGCATATCTCGATGTGTCTTGCACGTGTCGATGTCGCAAACCAATCACTGCTACGGAGATCCCCTGCCTTTTAACACAATGGTGTCTGGCCGTGATCGATAGCGAAACTGAATTCCTTTCAGCTGAAGGTATCCTTAGCGAAAAGTGAGCTGAACAAAAGTACACTTGAACAGTGAACATGCAAATCATCTGCATCGTAGATAGCCAATCCGATACATTCTGTATTCGTTTGTCTTCTGCAAGCTTTGCTCACTAGATCCTCAGGCGGACAAGGGCATTCGAGACCAGCACATGGTGCAAATTCATTGAATGGTGAGCAGGTGTCCCGAGTGATTTGCTGCCATTAGTATTTTATTGGTTCTATGGGTTCTATGGAATGTTATGGATCAAAAATGATCAACATATGTGATTTGAATGTGCCAAGAGCTGTCAAGTTTCCTTTGCATTCATTGCGCGTCACCACTTCTCCCTCATCTGGATTCACATCTGGCCGCGCATCGATCAAGGACAACACTCGCTCAGCGGCACTCGAGGATCGAATCAAGTCATTGAAGACGTTGCCCAAAGAGATGAAGGCATTGTTCATCATGTTCCTATGGCTGGATGGTCAAGAAATCCAGTTATCACCAGTTGGTAAATAGTAAATACATCCCATTAGTGTATCCTATAAGATTGCAGTGTTTCATACGAATCCCAATAGTTACCAACACAGTGTGATTGCCAAAAAATTGATGAACCAAAAATGATGGGGGTATAACCAGTTTTTTGGGATATTGATGGGATATATGATATTTAAGTAACCAACAAATACCATCAAATAAGGACCAACAATATGACATCTGAGCTTGGCCAGAAATTGGCTATATATTCTGATGGGGAATATGGTGACTTCATAGTTGGATGAAGCTACTGCTGACTAGTATGAAGTGCCCGTTCAAGGCGCTGATAGAGTACACCAAATAAAAAGAAAACAATGCAAAAAGAAAAAACTCAAAAAAAAGTGCAGAAAAAAATACTTGAGCAAATCCAAGCTTTCCAGTACAGCTGGAAAGTGATCAAGGAGCCAATGCTCATAATCTGACCCTTTGAATCGCAAACAAGCTGTCCGCCGTACCACAGAATCAACACGGCTGTACCCAGATTCAAGTACATGGAAAATGCAGTTACTGTTGCTCCCACGTAAGCGTTCTTCACTCCGTGGCCCAGTGCAGTGTTGATACTGTCTGCATACTTGTTCGCCTCAAATAGCTCCTTGGCTTTGCAACAAGCCATTGAATCCTTCCAATTGATCAATGCAGAATAGTTCTGGCTAATGATCAAAGCCTATCATACATACTATATATAATACCTATGTACATCTCATACTTTGAGGGGATGACCCCCATCTACCAATATCTTTCAGCATCTTTCAGCTATTTTGCTGTGAAAACCCAGTGGATTCCATGGGTGTACTGACCCATACCCATCAGAGCCCATGGCTGGATCTCTTCCTTAACCAGGGTCTGACCAAGGAGAACTGGGGCTGCACTATGCCAGCAGCCCCTTCCATCAGCACTTTTTTGTATTACAAATGTATACAGTAATAACATTCACTATCAGAATTTCTTATTTTTCACTACTGGTACTGTATTTCTTTTTCAAGAAATCTATAGATCCCAACTACATCAAGTACCAACCATCCACCAACTTCCGTGGGATCTCCCGCCATGCATGGCACTGCCATGGATCGGTGGAGAAGCCGCGCACCGTGCGGATGTTGCCGATGGCATCTGTGGCAGTGGAATTGGCCTCACCCAAAGCGCAGTAGATGGACCGGGTGACCTTGCGCGCCCATTTGGCATAGGCTCCTTAGCTGGATATGAAGCTAAGCTATGGCTAGGGCCATGGTGTGGTACCTGGAAATGAGGGATTCAGCACCAAGACAGGGTGATATCAAGGGGAAAATGATGATGAACTACTGAATTTGGGGTATCTGAGCCTCAGACAAACCCATATGTTTCCACGAAGATCATATGTGGATGTCATTAATCAATAGGACTTGAGAATTGGATGTTGGACTTAATTTTTGGGATGTGTACATCTATAACAATAAAAAAGTATTGTCCTATATTGTCCTAATATTAAACACACCCAAGGGGGGGACCCGAAAATGAATAGATCATAATAGATCCAAAGATCCAGCAACAAATCAGGACATTGGACGGTTGGCCTACCCACCAAGTTGATGCTTTAGAAACCTTTCTAAAACTGGGGTACATCACGGTGAAACCCATTTTCAGACACACCCAGAAATTTTGACGAAGTGATGTACATGTCCTGATGTCTCAAAAAAATGGGACTCCTGGAATCCCACCCATCCTTCCAATTCAATTGCGGCAGTCATACCTGTTCGAACCGCTACGATTGCAGTTTCTCGCAATGATGTCATCAAACGATGCAGAAGATTCATGTTCCTATGCTGCAATGGAAAAAAACATGAACAAATGAACTTCAGATTTGAATAATCCTTTGATGTTCTCCTGAGAGTGACAGGATACTGAGTTGTCGTAGGTATTCTCATGATGGTTACCATACGATACCCTCATGATACCATATGATACCCTCATGATACCATATGATACCCTGATACCATATTATGATACCACTAGAATTGAGAACATCATGCAACAAATGCACCCTATCAAAATCGGCCGAATTCCGCTGGTGCAAAAATTTCGTCACATCAAGACATTGTGTCGGTTTACATTGACATACTGTCAGCAAAAGTGCTGCCCAAGAATTGCACTCTCACCCACCGTCTCAATGGGCTAGGATCTGTAGCTATAGGTGATTGGAGGAACAATTGTCAGCGCCAAGACTGACAGTTTCCACGATGTCTTGAACGCCATCAACATGCCACCCACCTAACCGCTCGCGCGCGCAAAAGCGCCGCTGACGCTTGGTTGGATTATCAATGAACAAAAGAAATCTGCAGGTTCTTAATCGAAAGTTGGCCAATCATGCTGTCAGTTTCGCCTGGGTATGTTACCCAAATCCGTTTCTAACCCAAATCCATTCAGGTCCGAATCGTTGATCATTTTCAGAATGAGTGCCGATGAGCAAGGACAGTGTTTACATGCCAAAACAAACTCCGACTGACCGGCTGTTTGGCTCCAACTGTTGATTCACCACAGTTGGTCCCACCAGAGTGTGCTAACTGTACTTTGCGAACAACTGCGAACGTGATTCGTACTTCGTATGACAAACGTCTGCCCCGAGTGGATTCTTCACAACTATTCCATCGTATTCACACATGCACATGCCCTTTCGCGCTGATGGAGAACAAAAACAGGAAACCATCATAAACCATCTACGTACCATGTTTCTCAGTACAGCTGTCCCTGCAAAAAATAGATCTTGTCCTCAAATAGCAAACAAGCCACTAGCAGCAGCACATTTGCCAGGAGGTCATTCAAGAGTGTGTTCAATGGTGATGTCATCTGACCTCTGCACAATCGGCGCTTTTGATCGGTCCTCAATGACAGTCATTTTAGGCATTGGTGCCCTATAACGTTCTAACTCTATAATACATATTACGTAATTATACATACATGTCCATATGAACGGACATATATATATATATATGTGCGTGTGTATATGCATGTATATATATATATATACAAATATGTGTGTGTATGTATATGTATATGTATATCTATATATCTATATCTATGTATATATATATATATATGTATTATGTAATATGTATATGTAATATGTAATATGTAATATGTAATATGTAATATGTAATATGTAAATGTATGTGTATATATATATATATATATGTGTATATGTATATACATATGTATTCATATGTATATCTGTGTATCTGTATTATATATAATCAATATATATATATATACATATATATATATACATATATATATACATACACACATTGTATGTATAATACATATATATATATAAATACATATATATACATATATTGTATACGTATGTTTACATATATATATATATACATATACATTGTGTGTGTATGTATATATATATATACATTGTATATGTATGTGTATATATATATTGCAATATGTATATATATGTATATATATATACATACATATATTTTGTATATGTATATATACATATATATATATGTATAATATATTTTGACTGTAAATACGATATGAAAATATAATGTATATGTATGTTCTGGAACATTCTTGAACCATCTTTGGGCATCTGGAACATTCTTGAACCATCTTTGGGCATAGGTCTTGGATACAGTTACAGAAGCACTCATGCTGGGAACATGTACCAGACTGTCAAATTTAGGACCCATGGTAGTACTGGTTGGTACTGCCAGGAGTTCTTCGAGCTTCGCCTTTCTTTTTGTCATATCTATAAAACATAAAACTTCAAAATCCATCACCAAGGGACTTACATCGTTGGTCATGCGCGAAGTCAACTGCCCCGTGTGCATCGTATCAAAGAAGGCGATGTCCATGCGGATGACGCTGGCAAAGAGCTTCATGCGCACTGACATTGCCATGCGTCGCTGGACTAGCTCCTGGGCTAAAGACTTCAACCCACCTCGGTGTTGCAAAAACTGGAAACCGGCAAACAACGGGCATCCGGGCCTTCGGTTTCCAAGATCTAAGCCTTCTGTTTTGGGGCAAACCGGTAATAACAAGCTGATGTCGAACAGAAAAGCTGGTAATTTGGATCATGGCCACTGGGAGCACCAACGTTAGCTGAGCAGCTAAATGCACCTTGCAAGGCTAACACGATGAGGTAGGTGAAAATGGCACTTTCGAAGCGAGCACGACCCATCTCTGGATGTTGAAGGTATCCAATGATGCTGTCAAAAATCTTTCCTGGCAAAATCATGCATAAAATCTGGCAAACCCATGACCATTTTGAGGAAACTGAAACAGCTCAAATTCAGACCGGAACCCCGCTAAACGAAGGTGTACAAACGTAAAAGTTGCTTAAAACATGCAGAACCATTGGTGGGTCGGGCTATCTCTGCGCATCTCCCATCGCAGGATTTTTTTTCTCCTTGGAGGTTGGGTGCTGCGATCTGCAAACTCTGCGTGGTGACCAGGGCAACCACTGCTGCGACCAAGGTGGGCCAGAAATCCATTGCCAGCTCCCTTGGTTCACCGATGTTTCTGAATATTGGGACTGGATACCCTGTTAAACTGTTATTATTAATATATTATAATATATTATAATATATTATATACCAGCATCACTCGAATACATTCCGAAGTGTGGCACTGTGAAGTTTATTGCAAGCATTACAAACGCGTGAATTTGACGTACGATTCTCAACATTTTTCAACAGTGTATCTTGTCGACAGCTGCTGACAAGGTGCACGATTCGCCTGAAGTATGTCCTCATTGCTGCCAATGAAAACTGGGCAGAACCCGTAAGGATTCGTTTTGTGATTATTTCATGGTCAATATCTTTCAATGGACTAGAAAGTGCTGGCGTTGTATGGCGTTGTTGCTTGTTTCTGGGGCATTCGACTTCGCAAACCGCGAGTCAGCCGCCACAACCTATCCAGCCGTTGCCTCCGCTGGCGCCAAGGAACCAGGTGGTGATTTGTTGGCCATCTCCCCGAAGGGATCGGGCGCCAAATCCACGCGCACTGGACTTGTCTTTCCTGAAGGCGGATAAAGCAAGGCTAGAGTGGATGCATCATCATCATCATCATCATCATCATCATCATCATCATCATCATCATCGTCATCATCATCATCATCATCATCATCATCATCATCATCATCATCATCATAGGGGCCAAATAGGTGATACTAGTTGCGGACTAGCAATGTCACTGTGTGGACTTTCTTGCTGAGGTGGAGTCAAGCGCAGTTCTTCAGTGATCAAACAACCAAAACTGCATCTGATATCTCCGCGTTCTACTGGTTAGTTCATAGGAGGTCCCATATTGGATTGGATCACATAGTCATCCTCAGCGATGGAGTAAACTGAGTAAACCCAATAATGAACTTGAGGCCAAAGCGCAAGGAACAAAAGCTAGCTGGGAAGGTAAAGGAAGGAGGAAGGTGTGGTGAAAGAGCGGTGTGTGAGGAATTGGGAGATACGAAGTAGAGAGAGATGTAGAGAGTAAGTTTGATTCTGACGCTGATGTTTCAGGCTGGGATTGAGCCATGGCAACACTGTTTCCCCAACAAAAACAGGGGGAGGCGGGGGTAGTTCACGGTCAAGTTTCACATGATTGGCGATTCAAGCCCTTGCCAATACCTTGCTAAAGCAAGAGGGACTTCAACTAGCAGATTATCTTCAATGGGTGTTAAAGATTATTAAAGACTGGTAAAGATCCTCCCAAATGGTAGGTTTATTGTTGGGTCGACCACAGTAGTCAATTAGTGTAGCCGTTTATTCATATCCCATATATCCCATTTTTTTCACCAGCAAGCACCATCGGCTTCCGACCACTGACCTCCCTCATGTTTTTCCAAGTCTCTGCCGGTAACATCTGGGACACAAATCAAAATCGCAGGTGCGGCAACGGTAGGCCACGTAGTGCGGGCCCTGCACGCAATGATTTAGGCCGGCTCTTGAGAAAAATGCTAAAGCGCATCCCATTTCGGGATATTTTGAGTGCAACATGGTTCATCTTTGTTGTGGAAAAATTGAAAAAATGATCGCATCTCTTGGGCATGGCGTCACACCATGAATTGCCCAGACGCGCACCTTCATCTGATCGCTGCAAATATCGCATTGATGACACTTGAGCCCCGTCTCAAAGAAAAGTGGGTGCATATGGATGTGAGGGATCGACCTTGGACGGATGCGACTGTTCCATGGAAGCGATGAACAAACCGACCGAAGCGCAAAAGGCAGGAAGCGATGTGTCATGGTGGCCGAGAGGCTCGCCCTGTTCCTCGGTGTACTTGTTGAGTATGTTCTTCAACATGAAGTATTCCTGAGGCCACTAGAAGCAGTCATGTCTGCGGGATCGGTGGCCAATGCTGCGATGGTCAATTGCCCTATCTTCATCATGCCAAGATTCAACATTGATCATAAGCATGGTAAGGGCCTGGAGAGTCCCCTGCAGAACCAAATATCTGTGATCGTAGTGATACACAATGCACTTGATGCCGTTGTAGAAGGACATGCCTGACAGGAATTTGATGGAACATTGCGGATCTTTTGTCAACGGTTCAAACTCCTTCGACACTGTCAAAGCTCTTGAGGTGCTTCCAGAAATGTATCATTTATGCATGGTCAGATTCAAAGCATGCATTTCTGTTCAATCACCACCCCACTGTCGAATTGCTCATCCAACCAGAAAACCAATGAAAATCAATGAAACTCAATGAACATCAAAGACATCAATCAAAATCGTATGGGGCCTCCATGTAATTCAAAATGGCCAGCTGATTCAATTGCTGGAACTTCCATGCGTTCCATGCGGCAGTGAACTGGGCTGCAACCTGCCCTTGTATCCCTTCCACACCTGTACTGATTGCAAAGAGGAGGATCATGATCGCTTCTTTTCGTCTGTCAGCCTTCCTTGCAGAACGATGACTCTCGGAATATCTATTTGGAGTCTACTTCCTGGTCAATCTTGGCCGCAGTGGCAACCATGATCAACATTGATCAACCATGCCACACTTTTCATAGAATTCCATAGAATTCCTGCAACTCAGTTTCTTCATTAACAGAGCATGATCTCGATTCATCAGAAACATGTCCTCAGCTGGCAATTTTTCGCTCTGTTGTCATGCGCTCAGTGGCTTCAGTGACTTCCAGGAGCTAAACCATGCAAGAATCTCCAAGTTTAAAGAGAATCAAATTATAGTATCAAAATGTATCAAATGATTTCAAATGTCTGAATCGTTGGATACTCTGCCAGTATGACCGGGCTGTACTACATTTCTGGCTCAAAGCCTTGAAGCAGTGAAAAAGGTCGCAGTCCACCCAAGGAACAGCTTGTTGAATCGACGAGGTCCCTTCCCCTGCATCCCTGAGGTCAGAGCATGCGAGCTCGTAATGCTGGAAGTGACACCTCAGAACCCCGAACACCGTGACTGAACCGCATAACAAGAAGGTCATGGCCATGATGGCCAGGGTTTCAATGCGTTTGAACTGGGTCCAACTGGATTCCTTTTAAACCGATTTGCGGAGACTCTCGAGAACAGGCACCATCGCAGGGCTAAGAGCGGAACTGTTTCCGCCGTTCATGCTTTGCATAGGGACAGAGACCTGGTTGCAGGGCTCCGCAGCCATCGTGGAGGCCATGAGTAATCAAGCTGATGTGACGCTGCATCTAATGGCGTTTTGCGACGTCTGAAAATCACTTCATCTACTAGTCCAGATGGCCGAACGGTCTGTGTTAGTGACCCAGAGAAATATACAAAGGTGTAAGTGTGAGTCCATTTTTCTTGAAGAACTTTTCTCAACATTGTTTCTTCAAAGAAGACAAATTCTATTCATCATCCAAGCGCATACGAGTTTTCCTCTGACAATGACGCCAGGCCTCTGCCAAAGGCACTCGTAGGTCACTGCCATTGCCATTGGCTGGTGGTGATTCAGTGGCTGCCTCTGCCTACCAAGAGTTGAGAGCAAAGTTCATCCTTATGGAAAGGAATGTTGGCAGATGACGATACCTCCTTGGTCGATCTTTGGATTTCATTTGTGGCCATTGGTTGCCTTACTCCAGAATATGGTGTGTCTGAAAATGGGCACTAAATCGGTATAGGCCCATTTTATGGCCACT
Source organism: Symbiodinium sp. clade C Y103 (assembly GCA_003297045.1). Lineage (NCBI taxonomy): Eukaryota > Dinophyceae > Suessiales > Symbiodiniaceae > Cladocopium > Cladocopium sp. clade C. The sequence continues at coordinate 89,469 of BGPT01001112.1, forward strand.
CTGGCCAATATTTCAATGGGGAAGATGATAATCACCCTCCGGAAATCAAACATGGCAATGGAGAATCCCTTCATTTTATCATTTGTAGATGATTTTCTCAGCTATGAACCTCCATTTAGTTCCCGGATCTCCAATTGCCACCTTTCACTACCCGAGGGTCATTCAACAGCTGCGCCCTGCATTCCAACCACGCCTCTTGCGCCTGCTGAAATTTCCTCAAAGGGGACTGGGCCTTGCCACACGGGCTTTCCCGCCGAGCGTCGCAGGACAATTTCAACAGAGCCTTTTGGAATAAAGAGTTGTAGACTCCGGACGGAGTGAGATTTGCAGGGAGATCTCAGATATCATTTTGAAAAAATATAACTATACATGTATACATATAAACATATGACGTATGAATATTTGTTGGAGTAGTTTCGACAACTCAACTGTTTTGACTTCCAGAATTGATAAGACCATGTTGCAGTGCCTGAAGCAGTATTGATGGCAGTGCTGTCTAGAATTTGGGTCACCAACACTGAAATTCCCATTGCCTCTGTGCTGCGATACACCAAGAGAGCACAAAGGGTGACTGCGGGAAAGACCTGGATGCCGACGGGCGCCGACCGCAGCCAGATGCAGCAAGGGTCACAGATATCATGGGGTATCAATCTATCCACCCATCTATTCATCATTATTCATCCATCCATCCGTCCGTCCGTGGGTCCGTCCGTCCGTCTGTCCATCCATCTATATCATACCTAGAAAACCCAACTACGCAAAATTTGAGTAATGGGCTAATTTTCAGTGAAAAAACGTCATCACAGGTGCAAAATGTAATTTTGGGTTTTCAATGTTGTGGTGAGCAGCCCGTGCTGATCCCACAAAGAGCTAGAAATGGAGTGGTTGATGGTTTTTCTTGGGCCAATTTCAATTGAACAAAAAAAGGCATCAGGTGATCTCACAGTCTTCCTGGCAGGATTTGTTCCGGACATTTCCGTTATTTTTCAGCTGGTTTCCGCCATTTCGACGCACATTTCCGCCATTGTTTTGGACAGGCTTTGGGGCCTCAAACTGATGTTGCCAGTAACAAGAGTCCCATGGGTTGTCATTTATAGAGTTCAATCAGGTTCGCCCGTGGCAAATGCCCCTTCAACCCACGTTTCCTGGCACAATGAATCCAGGTATGCCGACAGGGTGCAAGTGTAAGCGAGCACGTGACACAATTCCAATAAATCATTTATTATAAATGTTTGAAAAAAGAGAAAACCGTAATTTTTCTGTTTTTCTGCACTTGTCCACCAAAAAAGGCATTGTTTGAAAGAAACACTGTTTTTCGTGAAACGACTAAATTTGTGCAGCATACTTATTAAATATAATCAATAGGATGTTCTGTGGTCGAGCTATTCCTGGTCCCTACTATAGTTCGCACATCGAATTCAATCTGGGATCCCGGCAACCAAGCGCACTAGGTAGCAAGTCAATGTATCAGATGTCACCTGGGTGTCAGCAGTGCCAGTCCGAGAGCTCAAATACTGACATTTTCAGCTTCAGATCGCGAATGATGGTATTCATGACACAAAAGTCTCGGCAAATATTGGCCACGTTTACTGGGAATTTGGCAGCATCTGAAACGAACCTTTGGCAGTCACAGGATCCTCACGAATCGTTAATGTTCGTCCGATTCCATTTCAAGGCGAATCTCGGACGCTTTCTTTTGATTTCAAGGCGGGCATGTTCTCAATGTAAAGAAAGGCAGGAACTCCCAGATTGACATCTGACCGCGTCTGAAATCTCTGCGCTACATCAACTACACTCCTGATCACCCCTCACCCGAGTCACCTGAGTCACCTGGATCTGGGTGCCGAGTATGAACTTGGATTGACAACAACATAAAACAGGCCGCCAGAAACCTCCCAAAAAATCCTCGGAGATCATCCTCCCACATATTGCGTGGGTGCACAAACACCCAAATCCGAAGAGTTGGATCACTTCGGGATGATTTTGGGAGGGGCCATTTACGGAATCTACGGTGACCCACTTGGAGACCCACGATTCGTGGACTTTCCAACACGGCACAGTCTCGTAGGCACTGGCTGCTTGATCTTTTTGGGACACATTGCCCAAGTGAAAGTCCGAGAGTGCGATGATCAAATCCACCAGAAAAGCCTCGAAGAAAGACTTCAAAGCTGGAGAAATTATACCTTTTTGCTTCCAAGTTGTTGAAAAACTGAAAATGATAAAGTATAGTAGCAGTAAAAATAGTGTATGATGATGATGGCTGATGATGTATGATGATGTCACCTTGTGATCAGGCAAGTCTGCCAGGGGCTTACCCGATCTTACCCGGCTTGACCTTGAGACCAGTATGTACAAGATGATTAGACAAGCGAAATACCTGGACTCCCAACTTTCATCTGCAAGATACAAACCATATTCTCTGCCAAGTTGCAGAGACCGCGAAGAGCAGTAAAGATCTGCGGGAGAACTTCATCGCCGGCCTGCGGCTGATGGTCTGCCAGGAATCTTCCGTGCAAAAGCCCACGGCAAATGTGAGTAAGGTGTCACGCAAGGTATCATTTCAGCATGTCACTTCAGCCTACAGGATGATCATGCGCTATTCCCGTTGAACGAACCCTGCCGAGGACTTTGCAACTGGTGGCCTGGCACTGAGCACCTTCGAATTGGCTGGGCGTATTGGAAAAGAGCCACAGCGGCTTCGTTGGGCTGATCGAAGTCAAGTCAAGAATCAGCCAATGAGCTATATGTGTGAATATGTGTGAATCATACATAGTTTTTAGTGTACAGCATATGGAGGATATTCTTGTATAGAAGATGGCCCTTACAGTACTGTCAGAAGGGAAGCTTTTGCAGTCTGTTGCGACAAAGCTCCTACTGTTTTCATCTGCCTTTTTCCAGTCTCAAAAGAATCATTGAAGCAGTGGGTCATGCGTAAGATCCGCTTCCTATCCATGCTGGTTGTCCAGAACAGGCTCTGAAAATTCTGTTCTCTGAGCTTTGTGCGAGTTGATGCACTGCTGCTAGTATCTCCCTACAAAAAGTTCTACCAACACCAAAGTAAGTAGATTTGTTTCCTGCAGAGCAGCTTCTTTTTCTGCAGCGACCATCTTGAAAGCGACGCTTTTCTTTGCAGGACTTGAGTGAAACAAAGCCTTCTGAAGACTCAAATCAGGACTGCACATATATACTTGCCAGACGGAATTGCAACAACTCTAAGTATCGTTTTGGTGAGCAAACAGCTGGAAGTTGTGAAAACGGCCACCACTCAGCCGCTAGTGCCATGTCTCCCTACGCACGGTGCTGCAGAAGTAGGTCGTAACCGTGCACCATTCTGCGGCAATCTCACCTGGCAATGCCAATCCGCCAATCAATCTACATGGGGGATTTTCCATCCGCGTTAGAATACCAGGGTGTATCAATGCCCCGGTTGAGTAATGTGTGGCAAGAAGAGTGATAGGAATTGAGACAGAAGGCCAAACCAAGGCTGATTCTGTGAATCTCGAAGTTCTGATCATTTTTCACATGAAGTGACCACTGAAGTGGTCATCGCAGCCACGCCTTTGGCGCGCTCACCTCCGTCTTGGATGTCTTCGGCTTGTTGAGGCCTGTCATGAGGAAGTCTGCGTGGCAAAATGCTAGGTGCTGTCAGGTCATGAGGAATTTTCCCAGCAGTTGATACAAGTAGTATGACTACACCTCACGCTGTCATTTCTTCATCTCGAGGATCTTAAAGCCACACGCTATATCGTACTGCATGTGTATAAGTGTATATCATTGTATATCGATTCCTAATTCCTACTTCATCAATTCATCCCCCGCTCCAGGCGGTGTTGTTCTCCTTTTGGGTGGCAACCTGACTATTGCCGTGACTCTCCATCTTCCAATTGCATTCAGAAAACACAGTCATTACCCTCTGGTAAACTAACATAGCTATGGAAAATGGACCATTTATAGTGGATTTTCCCATTAAAAATTGTGATTTTCCATAGTTATGTTAGTTTACCAGAGGGTACACCAATCTGAATCCAACCCCACCTGCCCCACTGCACCTTGAAGTTCGCTGAGCTTTTCATTCGCCCAAAGCTTGAGATCAGTGGGCAACGAGCCACGTGCAAAGGTCTTCTGACCTCGGGGGATTGATCTGGAAGCCAACGAGAAGCCAACGAGAAGCCAACTGGTGTACATTGAAAAACTGCTTGGTAGTTTCAACCCCCTAAAAATATACCAGATAGATATATGTATAATATATATATACCAGTCAGGTTGTGCTTATCATCCCAGATACGCTTGAAAATCAAACAGAAAAATGATGGAAAAAATAAGTGATGATGGTTGACCAACAAAAGCTATCCGGCTATCCTTCACAAAAATCCACAAAAAACTGGAACCTGGCAGATGGCAATAAGCATGGTCTGCCAAAGCTTCATTCGGCAAGGGACCCTCCACATCATCAACTTCATCCTCAGACTCCAAGTCATCACACCATGCCGATGTAGTCTTCAGCTTCCATTTCACCAATGACTGCATCAAAGCATTTCTCAGATCTTCTGTCTGCCTTGGTGGCGGCTCAAAAGCACAACGCAGGGAAACAGAGGTGGACAGCTCTTTGACAGGGCAGCTGCACTCTGTTTGTTGCAACATCAGCCATGACCCTTAGAGGCAAGGGGAAAGGCCAGGGGGTATGACACCTCCTCCATTCCATGTAGGTCTTCAACCGTGGAAACAAAAATCATTGAAAAATCCATCAAAGCTGGAAAAAAAAGAAACGGGTGGATCCAGACCTTCGCAGGGCAGTGAATAACACATTTTGGTTTTGCAGATCCCAGGTGCGCTTGAGACTCCTGTCTCAGTGCGTGGAGGATTTGACGATTTTGAAGCTGTCTCCTGGAACCTTTGAGGCCGCAGAAAGCTGCTCAAAAGCTTCTTGGAGTAATTGGGAGTGTAATCCCAGGATCTACATTTATGGCATAGTTTCGAAGCTCATGAGAAATGGACCCAAGATGCATCCAGTCATAGAAATGCTCAGAAAATCATCAGAATTGCAGCTCAAACGGTGGCCCACTGTTCGCCAAAGGAACGAACCAGAGCGTCTTGTCGAACTTCTAGCCACTGGAATGAGTTTCGCAAGGATGTCCTTAATGGTAATGCTCATTGGCGGGTCGCAGATATTGCAAGACCATGGCACTGAAGAAATCGTGATACTCTTTTTACAAGCGATTTTTCAAGTGCCAAATTCTTTGCAGCATCAAAGATTTTCAAAATGTAAGCGAGCAAAGAAGACTTCAGGCAGTACAATTTACAATACTCAACGTTCGTGCTGGAGCGGATCCACAGTGGCGCATGAATCAAACTCTTGGGTCCCCCAAAGAAAATGGTAACATAGTATGACTGTACATATTGGATTGATGATTAAACATTATTACTATGGGCTATAACACCTAAGATATTGATGATAAACATTGAGAAGCTCAAAACTGTGATGATTGATCCAGTCGCAATGACTACCACTATATATCATTATATGAATACTATAGATTGATGATTATGAGTACCATCACTTACCCTCCTTCAAACACCATTTGTAGATCATGTTCCTACAGTCAAACCATGGGTTGTCCACATCTTCGGGTATGTTTACCAGAAACGAATCCATGGGGCGACCACTACGACTGGCCAGTGCAACCACGGCTCTGCGCATCCAACAAGGCCCTAAGGTCCAGCTCCGATCTTCGACCAGGCATGGAGAGGGGAAACCACGGCGCGAGTGGGCCAATGTGTAATCTTGTGGTTTCTGACCCATATATGGCCCATATATATAATATAATATATAGTTGTGAAATCATATAAAACCCATATAACATAGTTACAAGTTCTACAACCGGGGATCAAGCAAGATCTAGCCCGCATACTATGGGGTACTGTATCATGCGGTGAGACTCTGACTCTGATTGAAGCTCCTTGGCTCCCTTGTAGGGAATGATAGAGAATAGGGTTACCAATGGCTCCGAACCGCTCCAGAAATGCTACCTGCATTGATCAAATTGCAACTCGATCAGCTGAAAATGCCCTTGGCACATCGAGGCACTTGGATGCGATGGAAACTTTTCGGCTTGTCGTGTCGTCTTTGAAATAGCAGCAGTGTTGAGCAGTGCTGAAACTTGAGCCGGAAGCCAAGGGCTGCAAGATGCTGCAAGGCAAGTGTCCTGACAGTGTCCTCAGTGCCACAACTGGGGTGATACCCCAAAATGGTGTTTGTTTTTCTATGGGAACATTGCTGATATATATATATATATATAATATATATGTGTATTAGAATCCATTATAATCCATTGGAATTTGGAATACGCTATTTTCAGACAAACCCCACTGTTTGTCCTGACCTATGGTCTTTTTAGGTCTCTTTCACGGACTCCTGCGTTTGACTTCTGTTGAGGCATTCATCACTGAAGGTCACCCGATTTCACACAGCCTGATCCAAACACCCGACACAGCGATCCCTGGCACCTCCCAAAATCCTGACATGACCCTGGAAGTCGTAGGAGCGCGGAGGGAGATGTTTCAGCTCTTACAGTATAAGCTGTATACTCAATGTATGTATACGTATAATGTTATGTATAAGTACAATGTACAATTACATGATGCACTAATATGAAACAATTTACCCTCTGTAAATTAACATAGACCCTGGCAGATAGGGATTGGAAGATTAGTTTCCTCTAAAAATAGCTATTCTCAGGGTCTATTTTAATATACCAGAGGGTAATATGTTTACTTATATGATTCCCCATAGCATTGGACAGCATGACTATCAGCGGCCTGCCATGTCCAACGTACTGGATCTATTTCAGCACTGACTTGGCAGCGCTGTTGCAATATGTTGCAAGATGTTGCAAGGATACCCCACCTGCTTCCTAATTTGACCTGAAACTATTTGAAGTACCCTCCGGCAATCAAACATGGCAATTTAAAGTCCCTCATAAATTGGCATCAAAATGGTCAAATCATGGAAGTGGGAAATGGATGGAAACGGTCTATTGCTATCTGTTGATTGCCGGAGGGTCAAGCAGTTCCAAGCGGTGTTTCTCAAGTTTAAGTCGAAGTTCCCACAAGTTGAAAAAAACATCCCATTCCAGCCTCAAGTCCGGGGCTTGCACATCGCTCACAAAAATGGCCAACGTCTGACTGGGTGGTGACTGAAGGAACAGGATATGCTGCAACTCTAAACGACAAGTTCTTGGTTGTGGCCTACCAATGCCTGTATTTTTCGACTTGGGGTTTTGAAACAGTCAAAAAGCAATTGGGCTGAAGTATTTACTGAGGCAATCTTGTCACTTGTACTTACAAATGTGCGAAACTTCCTCCTTGCACGTGGCAGGCAAGTCTATTGTAGATGTGCTATAGCTAATTTAAAATCTTTCAACAGCCCTGCACACATAACATAGAATAATGATATGTACATATATATATATATAACTATATATCTATATCACCATATATATATATATCATACATATATATATATATACATATGATATATATATATACATGTCATATATATATACATGTATATTGATGAATATTGTATATATCCAGTCATCTGCTTCGAGGCCGTTTTGTTCAATGCATCATGCAGCTGGAACCCGCCCACGGGGAGTTAATGCACTGATGCACAGCATGTAGGATATGCAAAGATAAGCACAGTAATTTTGTCTTCAATATGTTCCTAATTTGTTCCTAATATTTATACCCGTACCTGGAATTCCAGTGTACCCGGCAAAATCTATAGAACTGTTGCTGCACCAAGCTTACCAATTGGCATCCTTCTTGACTGCCTCTGCACTCCTTTTCCAACACTTTTTGAAAGTCGCAAGCTTTCAACCTGCAGTTGAAATGCTCTCCATTTGCTGGATGAGCTCAGCTTTCAGACTCAAAGATTCCAAAATCATGTCTGGCTAGATACCTTAGATACTAGTAACATGCATTTTCTTAATGGGTACTTCTGGCAGAAACTCAAGCCATTGCCCAACCCAAAATCCGCCACTCGCGTTCCAGCTCATGGCAACCATTGGGAAATTCTCAGCAGCGCCTTCCAGCGAATCGGGGGCCGGGGATGAACCAAACCCTTCCTTTCCCTGATATAAAACATTTCCCAGAAATGCTGCTTGAAATAATACTGAAATGCATTGAATCTCTTCTTTTGGGGACAAATAATTATGGTGGGGCTATAAAACACATTGGCCAAAAATGGCCATGTATAATATATAATATAAATGATTATGAGCCAAAACATGCCAAAACTCACTCAGTGCCAGTGTTTTGCTGTTTCTGCTCTTGTAGCTGGATTCGAAGCCTAAGGGTGTCAACGCCGGGTGCGCTTCTCCCTTTCACGGTCTCCAACCGTCCTAAAAGCTTCGGATGCCGAAGAAATCTCACCATTTGGCTCTGCAGCCGTGAGTATTTATTAGGCTAAAACTTGTGCTGGCATAGGACAGCAAGAAGAACAGCTGGGTCAACCAACATTGTCGGTCACTTGACCCAGCGAAACTGACCATGCAAGTTGAAAAGGTAGTCCATTCTTATGTGGACTCTACAAATTCAGCCAAGAAGTTTCCAAGACACACCTATACTAGTCTCTACTATACTTGCTTGAATGCCTGCGCAAGAAGTCGGCCAGACAGCATCTTCACACTGTCTCAGATGGCTGCTCAGTAGACTCCGACAGATCTGAAGACTTGGCCTTGGGGTACTGCTTCACGGGGCTGTGGTAGCTCTCACCGTGAGTGTGCTGATCAACACCACCAGCCTCCTGGTCTTCGGGAATGCGCAGCTTCAGCAGCAGTTTCATGACTCCGACAATGATGGCAGTGCCCACAGCAGCGTAAGCCACACCAGCCAGGGCACCAGCGATCTGCTTTCCTAGCAGCAAGAAGCTACCGCTGTAGATGAGGCCATCTTCAACTGCAAAAATGCCGGTCAAGATGGCACCTGCGATGCCACCCGAACCATGCAAGCCAAACGCATCGAGAGTGTCATCCACCAAGTTGATCTTGTTCNTCAACTGCAAAAATGCCGGTCAAGATGGCACCTGCGATGCCACCCGAACCATGCAAGCCAAACGCATCGAGAGTGTCATCCACCAAGTTGATCTTGTTCATCAGCTCCACAGTGGCGAAACACCAAGGAGCTCCCAAGGCACCAATGGCGATGCTCCAGCCAGGAGTCACGAAGCCGGCTGCCGGNAAACACCAAGGAGCTCCCAAGGCACCAATGGCGATGCTCCAGCCAGGAGTCACGAAGCCGGCTGCCGGTGTGATGCACACCAGGCCTAATGCAGTAGATGCACTGTCCCACGCAAAAACCGCCAACAATTCTCACAAGCCGTATCCGCTTTGAAGATCTTTGAAGCAAATGAAAACATTATGAAAACTACCGAAAGGATCCGAAAGGTACAAGGTGATCATCTCAATTATCTCAAATGGATTCAAAATATACTATATAAACTTGAAATTTAAAACATGATTCAAATCGAGTGGTAAAGAAGCGCACAAGGATCAAGATCTGTGGAAGAACATGCAAGCCAACTCGGATTCAACATGACATAAGACATCATAAGACACCCTGCCTGCAACAGCACCAACAGATGCTCCGANGCAAGCCAACTCGGATTCAACATGACATAAGACATCATAAGACACCCTGCCTGCAACAGCACCAACAGATGCTCCGACACTGGTAGACTTGCCCTTCAAGACGCGCTCCAAGGCCAACCAGGTCAGCATGGATGAGGCTGACGCTACGAAAGTGGTGGCCACTGCACGGGCTGCCACTCCATCTGTGACGGACA
>BGPT01001112.1:108344-195175 GCA_003297045.1 Symbiodinium sp. clade C Y103
GGGGATCCCAAGTTGGTTCGAGGCATTGTCGCGTGGTGACCCAAGCGGCTTTGATCGTGTGGCTGCATCAGCAAAGTTCGAGAAGAACCCTGCTCGGTGATTACGATTTTTACTGTTGACCTGTGGTGACACCGAGCCGAACCCTGGGCCCTATCGGGGCCCTTTGGATTTGCGTATCGGATTTGCTCCAGCCACTGCAGATCGGATGTCCAAGGGTGGAGTCAGAGTTGCGTATTCCTTGGGCCAGGTTGAGTGCTGAGCCCGAAGCTATGGTGTACGGCTTGCGTGCTTATTGTCTTTTCTGTTTTGAGATAGGGCTGCCACGGTATCAATTTGTCTATGCGATAACTGCTGTTCAAGATCGATGGCCTCAGTGCAGGCCTTTGATGACGANTGTCTGCAGGTCAGTTTTGCCACCTAGTGTCATCAAAGCTGCAGTTTGCTTGGCAGTTTTGTGGCAGTGGCCTTGTTGGGCCGCTTTGGTTTTGCTGGGGTTTGCAGCAATGCTGCACCCATCCGAGATCTTAGCTCTCCACCGTGAAGATTTGATTTTTCCCCGTGATATCAGTTTTGATACAGCCAGCTTGTATGTTCGAGTTCGAGACCCAAAAACAGCTCGTTGTGCTCGCAGGCAACACGGGCGAATTGATGACCTTGAGATCATCTCCTTTGCTGAATCTATGTCTGGCAGTTTGCAACCAGGTACCAAGTTGTATACGGGTTCCATGAATCTGTTTCGAAAGCAGTGGAACTCAGTGATGCAACGCTTGGGCGTGCCTCACACCCAAGCTCAGAATGGTGCAACTCCTGGTGTCTTGCGGGGCAGCGGGGCAACGTTTTTCTATCAGCAGACGGAAGACTTAGCTTGGGTTGCCTGGTGAGGTCGTTGGTCTAGGACTAGGACGTTGGAGTATTACCTTCAAGAAGTTGGGGCTTTTGTGCTAATTCATAATCTGGATTCTGTATCAAAAATTCGAATTTCTATCTTATCTCAATTTGCGTGGCCTGTGCTTCGTTCTTTCTTGGATTTGCAATGCAGTACTGGGGGAGGCGGATAGCATTTCAGTGCCTTGCGTTCATTCGATTGAGATTGAGATTGAGTTCGACCAGAAGCTGTGTGTTGGCTGGAATTCCATTTTTNCTGGGGGAGGCGGATAGCATTTCAGTGCCTTGCGTTCATTCGATTGAGATTGAGATTGAGTTCGACCAGAAGCTGTGTGTTGGCTGGAATTCCATTTTTCACCAGCTGGCCAATAGTGCACAGCCCACGCGGGCAAAAGGGATATACATATCATATGTATTCATATATATATATATATAAAAGAGAGAGGGAGAGAATCACGCATCTGAATGACATGCATCTGAAGCTGATCCTTCCAATCATTTCATCTCCCCGAACTACTGACATTTCATCACATTTGACCGGAGAATTACTCCCCTCATAGACAATGGTCCCAGGGTGGAGACTCCGGCGCCTCACACTGACACCACGTAAACCACCGGAAATGGGAGCTGCAGAAGAATCAGAGCTGCGGCAACCGCAATCGCAATGGCAGACAATAGCGACAAGAACAACAGGAATGACAAGAACAAAAAGAACAACAGGAAGAGAAAAACGGGCAGAAATGAGCTTGGCGTGTGTATTATTAGGAAAAAGACATTCACGCGATTTCAAATGTGTGTGTGTGTGTGTGTTCCTCAGCAGGGACAGATATGGACAGATCGGGCCCAGCGTCAATACCACAGCCAAAAAGACATAGGACTCCCAAGCGCCCCGTGCAGGTGTTTGGACTTTGATCACATCGCAATTGTCCGTCACCCGGTTCTGGAAGGCTTCCCCCAGGAATGCTGCATGGATCATGTTGTCCACTTCTATGAGAAAGCACAGGGCCTTGATTCTCTGAGCATGTAACTGGAGCAGGCTCTGGCTTTGAAAGCAGCTCAAACATAGTGTGAATATCACGTACACCATTGATTGACCATATTCATCTACTACGGGGTTCCGCTCCAAATCTACTAGATCTGCAGAGACCAAAAGGTCAAGGCTTTCCAGCGATACATCCCAGCCATTGATCGTCCTGCCCATTGACCTAGTCACATATGTTACATAGTCTACTTTGGTAGATTTGGGAGTCCCCCAGTTTTGGATGGACTCAGACTCACTTTAGTAGTAAATCACAGGCAAGATCTCTGACGGCGAGTGTTCAGTCTCAAGTCACTTACGGCACTGCTTCCTTGCTGCACATGAAATGCTTGAAGCCAATTTCAGCAATGCTCAGTTTGCCCACAACCGGTTTCTTGTCATCACCAAGGGGCGGTGCTGTTCAAAACCAGATCCTGCAAATTGTTGGTGGCCGTGAGGAAGAAAGCTCCGACCACCAGAATCACTGCAGCAATCCCCAGCCGGGGAAGTCCGATGCAGAAAATGGCGAAGAATTTGTGCACTTTGGGCAGCCTCAGGGGTTCAAATGGGGCCCACAAAGCCAATCATCAGCCAATGTTGTGGTTCTGGATTATGTGTGGGATTTCCCAATGAACAGATTCCCAAGTTGAAACCCTGCAGACCCTGCGGCCTCCGCACGAATAATTTGCCATTGTCAATGGATGCAAAGGTGGCATTTGAATCCTCGATGCTTGGGACATACCATATGACATACATCAAATTGTAGATAGCTCGAAATTCCTCGATCAATAGCATACCCCAAATGAAGAGCAGCAAAACCAGGAACGACATGAAGGTGGTGCCCAAGATTGAATCTGGCTGCCCCTTGTAGATGGACACGGAGTCATAGGTGACAACATTGACACTGCCCTTTCGCTCCAGGGTGGACGCGCCACAGTATTGAGAGCTTGCATGATGAATCCACTCATAGTCTTCCCCGTACAATCTTCTACCTGGCTGGTTCTTGAGAGAATTTGAAAGTCTAGTGGGATCATTCTAGGAAAACGGAAGACAAAAGAATTTCATCAAACCTGGCAATGGAAAATCCCCCAGATGTTTTTCCCTTTAAAACCTCCATTTGGCTCGGGGATTCCCATTGGCGTGTTTGATGACACCGGGTAATTTGAAACCGTTTGAAACCACCAGCCAGTTGCAGAATGAATCGAAGTTGTCTCGACATGCCTGGACCCGCTCTTCGGCATCCATGTCTGGAAGGATGCCGGCCAGTCGGCCCCGAACCTCCAGATTTCCACATAGGTTGGGATCGATCGGCAAGCACATCTCAATGTTGCCACGGAAGTGCTTGAAGAAATCCATATCCACATGCTGCAGCTGCTGAAAAGCACTCTTTGAACCTTCCCGATTCTTGACGTCGTACTTGGCCATGCGAATCAGCACAGCTGAAAAGTTTGACATCTGACTGCCCTTATCCTGCAGTTTGCGTCCAAGACTTGTAGCTTCATCAATGCTCCAGTAGCCATTTTGGTCAAGGTCAAGCTTGCTTGGAATCATTGACAGAGTGAGTATGGGATCCAAACAATCAAACTCGTTGGAATCTGCCATGGACTGCGGGTATAGAACCTGAGCTTGGGCAAGGCTAACCGGCTATCCCAGAAAAGTGATTAACTGTGATCAAGACGGACCCCCCAATCAAACCAAGACAATACCAAGGTTGACATCGAAGGAGTTTACAAACGGAGACAAGAGAATCATTTTGTTCAACGACACATATCTTGCTAGATGTGCTCTTCACAAATATGAACACCAAGAGACGTCAAGCAAACCAGGCCTTGAGGATATTCTCCAGCAAGCATCATCGAATAGTACCGTTTGAAGGTCTCCAGAACCCCCCTGCGAAAGCTGATAGATCTTGAAAGCGATACCAAGTTGCAAAGCCAGGTTCAGGAACAAGAACAGTCCGACCATTCTGTAGTCCGACCAGCGAGGAATGGGATCTCCTTCTTGTCGCACGCGTTCATACTTGAAGAAAAGGGGGGCCCACAGGGCATCCAGATAGATGTCTGCATCTGCAGGATCCAGCTGCCCTGTTAGTGGCAGACGAGAAAAACCCCGGTGTGCTCCGTTTCTGGCCAAAAAGTACATGATACAAGGAATATGTCTTGCCATGAATCCATGCTTGATGGTCCATTCCCATAAATGGATCGGTCACAACAAATGACTCCCGTAAATGGTCCCCCGTACCTAGTCTGGGAATCAACACTGACAACAATGAGACAACTGCCACAGCTCACGGTTGTTATCCCCAAGCCCCCCAACCTACTATGGGATAGAGGTCCACGTGTTAGCCCTTATTGCACTAGTTCATAATCCCTGAATCCCTACCTTTGCTGATGCATGTCCCAGTTTGTTGCTTTTTAGATGACATTTTTTTTCAGTGGATATCACCCACAACAAGATGAAACTGCTTACATCCAAATCGCTCGTGTGCCAGGTGGTCTCATCCAAGCTCTCTGTATCAGACATCAACGAAGCGCTATCCTCGGAGCCATTCCGTGACGAGATCCTCCGCAAAATCTTTGAGATCTTCGACATCGGAGTGGCGGATGTGTCCAGAAATGGGGGGATAGCCCAGCTTCAACTTCTGGCAAGTTGTTCCTTTGTTTGCTTCATTTTCTGGCAAGTTGTTCTTTTGCTTGCTCCAGTTTGAAGCAACTTGCTATGTTTTTCCTCTAATTCGAAAATGTTGGTCTGTTGGTCTAAACCTCAGTATTTGGGTTACCCAATTTGCAAACAAACTCTGATCAGAACTATAACTGCGATCTGCTACAACAGTGTGAACTGCTTGGCTTGAGCCAAGCTGCTCCATTCAACATAAGCATGACCTACTTTCTAAGGTCAATGGTGAAAAATCTGGCAAAAGGATCTTCGTGATTGCAATGTATTCATGCATATGTATGTATATATATATATATATATGTGTGTGTAGGAAATGTAGAGAACAGCTAAGTCTGCTTTATTCCAACAACTTCTGGCTTTTGTGCAGTACTAAAATGCTCCTTGCGCTGCCCAGGGGCCTGCGATTCCACCATCAAACACTTGCGGCAAATCTACCCGTGTTTGAACCGAGACAACTAGGCATCCCAAAAGTTCAGCCATTCAGGCCATTCACATTAACCCCATCCCTCTAATATCCTCTAATATTAATTCTATTAATACCCCCCAAACAAAATCCTGGTTTGGTAATGGCTATTCATTTTGGCCTTCCACATGAGGGGTATCCAAGATTATGGGGATTAGTTTTTTCCAGCAACCATTCTTGTTCTGAGCAAAGAATCGCAGTGTGTCACATGTGCAGTCCTTCAGTGCATCAAGACCCAGTCCACATCTGCACCACATGTTCCCCATTCCAAATTCTTGGACAAAGCTAAGTCATATTGTTTGGTGATATATCTCAAGTATATCTCCATCATACTTGGTTATAAAACCGCGAGGTCTTCTGAGTGAATCCCCGATTTTGGACAGCCGGGAGCCGCAGTCATACGTTCGTTGCGAGTTACTCAGCGGTGAGTTGCGCTGCGCACACGTATGAAGAGAGGCCATCAAGACCTGTGATCATGCTAACCCAGGACTGTTGCGATAGAAAATATGGCGGGCCAGAATTGGTACATAGACCAACTAGGATTCACCGACTGATCTGTTCACAAGTCTTGAAGCTTCCAGAACTGTCCCCAAAAGCTGCATTGCATGACATCGTTTGATGTCATGCTGGATGCTTCTGGCGGCTAGATCGCAAATGCGTTTGCAAGACTTGTATTCATACCATATTTTTGAACTAAATCCAGAATTAAAAGGAGAGGAATGTTTGGTTACAGTGGACTGCAACAGCACGAGTAAGTGCAAGATATGCATGCTGCAAGCATGCAACACTTGGAAAGGATCTTTGAGGAAGGTGTGCGCGGCAAGGGTTGCAATCATCCAGCTAACTTCAGTCGTTGCAGCTTCCGCTCACTCTCCTGGTACAGCATACAGCCGAAATAATAGCGAATTGGGGAATCAAATCAACTACAAGACGTGCAAAGGAGCTTGAAACACTCACCGATGGCTGATTAATTACTCACGAGCAATGAAATTTCTGCCACTCAAAAAAATCTCGCACAGACCGACCCGGACGTTCAAAATGACTCCAGGTGGCTTGCGATTCCCATCTTCCATTGTGTAGTTGATCCCCACCAAGCAACCATTACTGGCTGCCCAGCAAACCACATGGCTATGGTTCAAAATTAATAGTAAAGCAAAGCATCCTGTTTTATTCTCAGCTAGCCGTTCTTGATGCTCCTCCAGCTGCATGAGGTTTGACGACATTCCCACTGCCTGACACCAGGAAACTTCAAGCGTCCAAATATCTCGACAAGTTCCCGACTCTGAAGTTGGCGGCTCATTGTGGGCTAGTTGATCTTTGATACTAGCCATCATTTATGGTCAGGTCGGAATGAGGTCGTGATTTGTTTGCTATCGGACTCCTCAAAATTTTGGGGAATTGGATACCAGTAACCGAAAACCATTGCACTATCGAACTTCTTCTGCCTGAAGTGCCCTTCAAACGTTGGATGTTTGGTGCCCTCCATGTTCAGGGTTTTTTTTCCTGATTGGTTCCTGAGCCACTCATCCTGGCGATGTCAGTCTTACTCCCATTTAATGATGGTCAAGTCACCCTTTGGGCTGGTAAACTATGAATAAATCACGGGTAAGTTGTATATAAGTTGTATCCATTTGGATTTCCATTCCATGATCTATGATAATCCACATTCTTGGTTGGATAAACTAATGTATATGTACCACCAACCAGCAATCTGTTGGAGGTCATCTGTATGAATTCCATCAACCAGTAATCTGTTTGAGTAAGAAGATTGGAGATTTCATAGGTTTCATTTCTTGCTCTTTGTTGATTACCAACAATCAGGAATCTGGATGAATCATAGTACTTCACCAGCATGAAATATTCAGACATTTGGGGATGACTCCTTGAATCCTAGCCACATTCCATTCGATCTTGTTCTTAATTATGATTTCCCCGTTCATTTGGCTAAATCAAGAATGAATAGGGATTGAATCAATAACAAACGAGGAATAAATTCCATTATGGACGGACCAAATACCGATCATGATAATCATTCCATGATTGATAAATGATGCGTGTTTGGTAAATTCCCATTAGATTCCATGATATCCCTGTTTGATCTGCTCATTCATGAATTCCCCGTGCATTTGGCTAATCACTAAATGAACATCCGAATAATCATTACAATAGGTAAGCACTGTCACTATGATATATTTTTACTAAACCATACTGACCAAATAGGGGTATAATTATCATTGAACCACCTTAAACCATTTAACGATATAATCACTACAGTAATCACTATATAAATCATGTTATAGTCATTGGTGCAATCATGACTGTGGGCAACCCAAGGCCATAAACCTACCATATGGGATGGCTTATACCACCCATTGATGGTGAATTTGGGATGGTTTATTGCTGGGTTTACAACATTAATAATGATATAATAACTTTGGGGATGGTTTACCACATTAAGTATATCATCATTGGTATAATCATGAAAATTAACGTGTGCAACACAATCATAAATCTACTACTATAGTATTGGTGACCAAAATGTTCTGAAACCATTATGAATCATGTGTATATCCATTATCAATAAATGATCTACCAACCAAATACCTGCGAGGGCACCTCCAACTGCGCCATCGTCTTGGCCATTGAAGGTGGTCCAGGTGTGCCAGCGTTGCCCCTGGAGGAAATTGCCATCTTTCCATCTTTTGAAAAGGAAGACCACCTACAAAATGTCCAAGAAATCTTCCGATTTTTCCAGTGATGTTCAATTTTGTATAGGTGGTTTTCCAGTTGTTTTCCGAATTTTTCGGAGTAGCCAAATAAGCCTTCAATCTGTCTTGTGACCCCAGGCCGGAAGAAGTTACCCCACTTTTGCACCAGATCTTCATCATCTGCAGAAAATGGGATTAGGTCAAGTGATTAGGTACGAAAAGAATCCAAACAAAAAGATGGTTCGATCCTGAAGTGACCAAAATCTGTGTGTCCTTGGCCATTCAATTTCCACCAAAAAGGCCAAAGGTGGCGCAGTTCTTCCGGCTGAGAAGCGGACCACAAGACATCTGGATGGCTTAAGCGACCCAGGCTCACAGCCTATGGGGTTGAGAAAGGGGTATTTGATAGTATGGGGAAGGGAGCCGATGTTCAATACTTCCCGCGGAGCCGATTCATTTTGGGGCTTCATTAAGGGGGATGTCATATTCGGGTAATTGGATCATATACTTCTGTTCCTTCACTTGGCTGTGAGTGTGCTACGTAGTTCCTCTGTTTGAGATTTATTCGTTGTTTTGGTTGGGCTTTCATCCTTGACCAAAACACATGTGGATCCTCAAATTCCACAATGAAAATTCAAAGCCAAAACCCAGAGATCCAATACAGTTTTGTGTTGTTCAAAACTGGGATGCGTGCAAAATCCTAGATGTTCATGCTACATTTAGAGTATATATAAATGAAAATCACTGTTTTTCAAGGTCTCTCCGAAATGGCCATTGTTTGTGAATGAGATCGCCTTACTCTTGTTGCAGCCCAAATAGCGACCCTTGCCGGTCTCATCCCGCAACCCACGGCCTCACCGGCTCTCCCGCGACGGGAAGACCTCGAAGATAATGCGACGGCGAATGGATTTTTCATCCGAAAATTCTTTATTATACATGTACACCGAATGACACTGTGTATATATATAATTATTGTTGTTATTGTTATTATTCTTATTATTATTATTATTACTATTATTATTAGTATTATTATTATTATTACTAATATTAGTACTATTATTACTATTATTACAATTGTCACTATTATTATTATTATTATTATTATTATTATTATTATTATTACTATTATCATTATCATTATGTTTATTATCTGTGCAAACATATGTATATATATGTATGTATATATATATATATCATTCATATAATATAGATTCATCTAGCATCATATAATATAATCCATGTATATGGATGGGTTTTAGCCAATAGCCAAGTCAGAGTTATAGCTGTTACCAGGCTAAAGCCCAAGTTAGCCATTAAGAAACCCAGTAGCAGAAAGTTGGACCCGTTTGCAGGTGTTAGATTGGCGAGGTGGCATGGGACTGTCATTTGACCAAGGCATATTGTACCCAACATATCCCCTGTTTCTCGTGTCTGCAGCACATAGTATATACTGCACTCCGCTTTACACTCTTAACTTGGGTCCTTGAATATCAGCACAAGCATGGATGACCCAAAGAGTCTGGCAAAATATCAGCCCTTGTCCCATCAAGCTTGCAGTGTCTAGCAGCCTGTGCAACTGTTCGCGTCTCTAGACCCCTTGACCCCTTTTTCTCCAAGGCACGAGGATGTTCCAGTTACACCTGTCAGTGGAGACTCTGTCAGCTGATTGGGATCGCCAATGATGCGTTCGCCTCGACTCTATCATGGTATTGAAGCAGCCACTCAGAACAGAACTCTTTCTGAAAGTCTCCTTCACACAACGTCTAAGCATGCGGTTTTCCCTTCTTCTGCTTTCACCGTCCTGCCAAATACAGAAATAATCCCCAACATGCCACCTTCCAGTCCGAAGCGCTGTCGATCCTCTGCGGAAAGGCTACTCCTCAGCTGGGGTTGTTGTTCTGGGGCAATCGTCAGTCCCAGTTGTACGATTGATTGGAAGCTGTCTCTGTCTGCATATGGGACCTGTGGCCTCCACTCTGGTGCTGCTTCTAGCACACCCTGGATCGCATACTGATCAAACTAATTTTTGAAAAGACCTGCTTTGGTACAATGATCTGCTACTACCAAATACTAATACGCTTGCAACTCACAACTATACCAGTATAATATATATATATATATAATATCAGTACCCTATGACATATGACCTATTACATCCACCCCCATTTTCTGAGGCGCCCAGCCAGGTCGGAGCTTCTCTTTCCTCCTGCGGAGGGAGTGCCTTCCGTCGGAGGAATGGAAATCCACAGGAAGTTCCTCCATGGCCATGGGTGTTTTCTCGATCTTTCACAAAGCGCTGGACCTTTTTGAAAATTTGATCATATTTGTATCTAGGGCATGGTCAAATCCTGGGGGGCAGAACTGAGAGGATTCTCTATGAAATCTGCGCTCGAAAAACATTGAAAATATGAAGCAGCAGCCCCTTACAACCCATCGCCACCAAAGAAATGCACCTCTGCAAATCTCACCCCGCTGCTGAGCTCGGCTTCCTCGGTGAAACAACAGAATTGTCACTTCAACTGGAGGATCTATCCTACAAACACCTAGATTGCTGGGCTGCAGTACACTGGATCGAAGCCACAAGGAATCAACCTTCTACCGAGCAATGTGATTCCCACGTCAGGTTGGCACCACAGGGAATCCAGGTTTCAACTCCAAAAACCGTCACACAGCAACAGGGTGGATCCTTAAAACTTCATGTGTCACCGTGAAACAGCCTGGAATCAACTGAGCATTATGTGAGTTTGGAATGAACCCAACCCGCTGAGTTTCCCGCTGCTTGCACAGTTTCTGACCGGCTCGGTGGCACCTCGCAAACTTTTCGCCAAAGTTTCGGTCCCAATCAGTAGTTGAAATGGCAAAGTCTGCCCCAACTGAATTGACTTTCAGAAACTTTCAGGTCTTTCCTCAGTGCTCCCCTTCCAGCCAATCTGAGTTTTCTCCGATCTCAGGGTCTTTGGAGCAAGGTCTTCCCCCACCATTTGGCGGGGGGCAGATCTTGACTCGATAGGCAGCGGCACAGCGGTTTCCCAGGTAGATGGGAGGTGTCCCATTGTTTCACTGAGCTGTAATGATTGTCACTGAAGTCACTCAAACTCTTGCACCGGTCTTCAATTCCCAGAAACAACCGTCGTCACTTCAGACCCAGAGTTTTGGAAGGTGGTGCAGTAAAACCCATTAGGCCAATAGGTCTACCAAGAGGCCACTTGGCCGCGCTGAAAACCTGGACACGGAGCCCGAAAGAAAGTGGCAAGCTCTGCTGTTGCTCGCCCGAGCTGTTCAGTTGCTGATCTCACGACAGCAAGATACCACCCTCACGTTGCCCTCACAGACTCACTGAGGCATTCAGTGATTCTCGCAAAGTAGTTGTCCTCACGGAAAAGACTGGGGAAACCCCTGCAGGATGGTTTTCTCATAGAACAACGTCCTCGTGATGGTCCGTGGCACGCCAAGGCTTTCAAGATTTTAAGGCTCAACGACCGCTGACTTGCCTGGACCCCGCCTCGTGACTGGTCTGCCAAATTGGATCATGTACGGTAAAGCATGGTAAACCCAAGGCCATGAACCTACCATTTGGGGATGATCCACTCGGATGTCCATCCCTACCATGGTTTATACATGTTTACACCACCCATTTATCATGATGGGGATGTTTGACGATTTTTGATGGGATCAAGCTACTCATCAACCCACCAGCCGGCACTCCTCCATATGCTCGCTAACTGACTGCGAGCCTGTCCCCAGGACACGCCTGAAGCCAGGGGTACCGACAGATTTTGGATGCCACCAAAAGCATCAAAGTTTCTACATAAGCCATGATAAGCCAATCTGTTTTCTTGATTTCTTAGGAAAAGATTGGACACATCAAAGAACTCCTGACACGATGACGTCACTGTGAACTACGACAACTGGCAACGTGACCTGAGCTCTGACAACTCGTCGCCGTTAAAGGAGCCCCAAACATCACCTGCGGGATGCATATGAGCAGACTACGAATACGATTTGATTCACCGGTATGTTTCAGGCCGAAGACATGTGAGCCTCTGAAATCACTGAAAAGCTTGCTATGGGCGGCTACGCGGTTTCTGTCGTTTCGGAATAGGCATCATGCAAAAGGAGGTTCTCCCACCTTGAAAGGCCAACATCAACGAAGATCCTTCCGGCTCCTGGCCGGACTCCACCACACTGGATTCCTTATGAGAACCCCTGTCAATCGGTGGATGATCATCCACCCCTCTTGTTGGAAAACGAACCATGTCTTGACAGTGGCACAGATGTAGAAATCTAAGAATGACCCTGCTGCGCGAGGTCAACCGTACAAAAGTACAAAGCCCGCGCCTCCCCTGCTGCTTCTTTTTCCAACCTCGCCTTCTCTTCTTCCTGGCTACGTCAATACAGTCTGCCACTTTATTCATGAGCCACCCTCTGGGACTGCAAAAGCGCAGTCCAACCCCTGTGTGTACTTTTTAGAGGCATGTTTACATGTTTCATCCTGTTTCTCCATACATGTTTGTAATACATATATATATATATACACATATATACATATAGATATATATATATATATGTATATATGTATATATATATATGCACATATACATACATATATACATACTGTACACACACATATATATGTATACATATACGCATTGCATGCAGTACATATATTTACACATATACCAGGGAAGATCCTGACCCACCTCCTCCTCTGCCAGCGCTTCCTTCAGATCTGCTGTTCGACCTCTCACCTCAGCGCACAATTCAGCGCCTTGGGGTCTGAAAATGGGGGGTATCCCTTTGGTAGTGGGTATTAATGGGGATTTAACCATTCAAAATGGGCATATGATGCGATATATTATATACCTGTAAACTGATGTACCCTCTGGTAGTCAAACATGCCAATGAGAAATCCCCTGGAAATGGAGCTTTGAATGGGAAATCATCTGTAAAGGGGTTGTTCCATTGTCATGTTTGACTACCGGAGTGTACCCCAACATATGGCCATGTTCATGGGGAATAATATGATCAACCGGCGGATAAAATGATCCAAGATCGAAATTGTCATTTGGGACCGGGATATATTATTAGGATATCATGATCAACCAACGGATTTGGAGCGATTTAGGGATCCCCATTTTTGGAGCTACGATTTCCGAGGATGGAAGGCATCAGTTGCTTCCCCCAGGTATTGTCACCCTGCCCGAACCATTGACCATCCAATCATCAACCAGGTCATATACTCATGTGGATGATCCTCAGGATCTGGCGGTGAGGGTACTTTTCTCGGGATCAAGCTCCACACCAATGCCGGCATGGAGAAAGCCTGCGCCAGAAGTGGCGGCAAATGTTCAGCCCTGTTGAAAACTTGACCAAGCATCCAAAGGGGAGGGAAATCATCAAGCTCTCTTAAGCCATTGGTCAATATATGGGACAAACCAAACAAACAAAACCTTAAATGCTGATCATAAAGATGCTGAGATAGACCAAGACTATTCGGATATTTCAGCAGAGCTTAGCATACCCATCCTTTCTCTAGCGCGGTCATCCGCGGCGCCCACGGCGCACCCCAGAGATACTTGGGCGGCACGGTGGGCACCACATCGGAGGTGCTGAAGACACGCCAAGTGCGCGGCACCTGTGCCATGGGGCCAAGCAACCCACACTCGTGGGAAACTGTGTGTTTGTGTTTACATATGTGTATATATATATACATGTATATGTGTGTCGCTAGATTCTAGATTTATTTCATTCATCTACGTGTATGATAGATATATATATATATAGTTATATTATTACTGTATATGTACTAGCCAAAGTACAAGACAATCAGGGACTCTCATAAGACTAGGATGATTTGAAGTTGATTTGAGACTGATTTCATGTTGATTTGACATGGTGGGTCATCAAGAGATCCAGCTGAGACGCCCAACAAACTTGTCGCAGGCTGTGCAAAGGCGTGCACTTCCCACGCGTGGAGCGCCAAAGGTCACGTTCACGATCTCACAGCCCCTCAAGTTAGCTTGATTTGCGTAGCAGATTCTTCAACCGATGGGTTCAAGCCCCAAAGCTATCCAAAAAATGTGGAAATGAAGATGCCTAATTTCTCACGTAGTCCCTTCAATCAAGTATTTTCATGTTTAGTTCTACGCATTCCAAGAAAGTTCACCGGGCCATAGGGGTTCAATGCGTGCCCCTACTAAAAGATCTGGTGCAGATGCATCAGATGCTGGGAAAAAGTCAGCCATTCAGTCAACTAGTATCAGCGCGAATGCCGTTTCCCAACAACTACCATGATTCTTCCACTATGGCACCACTGCGTTGCTTTGTCTTCTTGAAAGCCTCATCAAAGTCAGCCATGCTGTATGTCCGTCATCCGTCATGCGTCATCCAACATGTCGCTCCTCAAGGGGCAAAGCTTGTCGACTTGTCCAACTTCATCCTTGATGCCAAAGGATGCTGGCAGACCACCTGGCAATCCCACAAAAATGACAGTGTCATAACTATAATTGTCATACCAAAATGCTGAATCTTGTCGGCCCGTTGGTATCCAAAATGTTCACCATCCACGAAGATACCAACGTTGGAAACATTTGGAAACTATGGCCACGTTGGAAACTCTCCAGGTCAGACTGACACTGAGCCCAGGGCGGATGGTCTGTGCCACGTCCACGGAGCTCAACGTTGCGAGAGCACCGCCTCCAGGGACCCGACGGACGGTCGCAGCGATGGCAGCAGATCTTCACCGCGATCTGAGTCCGCGACCCAACGAATGCCCAGTAAAGATGATCTGGAGCAACAGCAGCAACAGCATGGGGCTGTGGCATTGATGACTTGTTAAGTCTTGTTCATATCAAGCGATTTCCCGGACAAAGCTTTCTACGTCGCACAAAACCATCTGCTTCTCTGGTTTTTAGAACTGGCCTCTGGGAAAATCTCCACGAAATTGTTCATAAAAACCCCGGTTAAAAACCCTGGTAACCTGCGTGTTTCTTCCCTTGAACCCACCTGGAAAACACCGTGGGTCCACATTCCTCCCCCCGCCTCCCATCCATGCCCGTCTCCACGGACGCCACGTGCAAGGACAGCATGAAGGGCTGCACGGATCTCAGTATTGTGGGGATGGCGACTAAAAAACAGGGCTACCAATGGACGCACGTTTTGCTTGGTGATTTGGAATAGCTAAACTATTCAGCCATCCAACTTGTCCAATGGGTCATGAGGGGTTACACAAAATGATTTTGACCCAGTCCATATCGACAACATTGCATCCACACTGTAAATTCAGGAAATCTTTTGAAGCGTGCAGTGGAAATACCAACCAAAAGCATGTGTTCTGAAGGTCTCAGGTACCACTTGAGCACCAAACACAATAGTCCAGTACTCTTGTGTCAAGACAGGAAAATTAGGAGGCCTACGATGGCATGTCTGGAACAATTCATCCTGGGGCATCCACGGAGTCATAAGCTCGAGAAAATCCCTCATGAACCTGAAGCAGCTCGGGGAATCACTTCAAGTTCAAGCCCTGGAAAAAATCGTACTTCAAACTCAAGTGCTGTCATGGTTTCAGTCAGAGTGAAACCGTGAAAAACTTACTGTACCTTGCCTCTCCTCCTGATATGTCACATGTTATCAATCTAAGCCACCCAAAATCCATCAAAAACAATACCCGCCCACCTTGCCAAGGCCAGGAATGACCCTTGGAGTTGCCTCGGCCCAAGATCTGCCATTCCTCTCCCCTATAGTTCATTGAGCTTTGGTCCAGTTTCTGCTGGTGGATGAAATCGACCCAGGAGATTTGAAGTTCAAGGAGTCGTGCGGATCAACCACCATGGTCATTGGTATGACTACTCCGCCTGTGAGTCCCCCACAGTATGAGTACATACATCCTGGTACAGTGTGTAGTGTGATGCAATGTAACATAATGTAATGTAGTGGATTCATGTAATCATGCGATTTGTATGCATTTGTATATACATATATATATATATATATATATATATGGACATATACATACTATAATTGTATATGTATATATGTGACTACAATTGTATGTATATGTACGGTACACATTGACATACCAGTTCACCTCCCATCATCCCATCCCATCGCCACGGCACCGCGATGTCGGTGAGCACATCTCCGAAATCGCTGGTGCCACGCCAGGCCACCACGATGCGCTTGGAGGCTTTGAAGCGCCAAATCTCGCAGGGCTCGGCACATGGGAGGCTGGGCACAGCAAAAGCGGTATGGTTTTCATGGGGGGATGATCATCCCCAAACTTAGGGGAAAATCTGATCAGAATTGATAAGAACCGTTTTTTTTTGACCATGGTTCATGTGAGTAATCTCACTTGAAAGACGGAAGTTGCTGGGAAGAACATTGAAACATAACCACAATGCACTGCTGTTTGATCTGAGCTTGTAACCCAACATTCGGTGTTGGTGCTGGGAGCTTCCAAGTAGGCCAACCTCAATCTCGCGGAAGCCAAGGCTGGTTGGGGGCGTCAACCCAGCTGAAAACTCGAAAACTACGAGGCCATTGGGGATCAGCTTCAAGCTTATGGCTATAGAATGAAACAAAAAAAAATCCTAACACACCACCACATAAGATGATGTCAAGGCTTTGCTTCCATCTGAAAATAAAAACGGGAGAGGGTGCTCTCGGACCTTTTACTCGCAATGCTTGACAGCTTTCATCATACGTCCAAAAGCTCATCATCATTTCTACCAGTCCCGGATGTTCCAGATGTTGATTTCTCTCAGAGTCCCTTGTTGGTTTCATCTCCATCTTGTTGGTATTTTATGGTTGGTTATACAGAAACTCCCATTGAAATTCCCCATTTTCACTACCAACACTTCGTGGCGTCTGGGCATGGTACTGTTCATAGCTTTCGAAGGAGGCCGTCTGACCTTCAGCAGCTCCTCGGCGCGTCGCAACGGGTCGCAACGGGTCGCCATGGCATCGTGGGGGATCCGCCTAGGTGGGCCTGTCCTTCGTCTTCAATGGCTTGCTGCAACATCTTCCAAGCACCTCTGCGAACCGACCTCAAGCGCCATCAAGTCAACTAAAAAGGATGGTTACAAGGTATCTGAAGTTTCCTCAGAAAGATGCATCATCTAAATGCACATTACAATAAGCCCCCAGCATCAGCTCCATCCCATGGGCAAGGCGAATCATGGCCTGGTGATTTCAACACCGACAAGTCGTGGCCTGACCCAAGCGGGTAGATATACAGGGTACCCCCACAGGATCCAACCTGGCCTGCTTTTTCGCTCTCTTCACTGCTGCATCGGCCTTCTGTTGCAAGGCCAGGCGACCATCTTCTGTGCTGGCTTCCTGGCCAGGTCGCTATTGTGGGGCACACAAAAGTGGCCCGTTGTGGTACTAAGCCATCAATTTTTTGGAGGTCAATCAGCTATATTTAAAATCCCCATACCTGGTGAACATGTCAAAAAACAATACAATGATTGGGATATTCATCGACCCATTTTCTAGACTAGCTGTTTAAATTAAGTAATTTGGCACTCACCATAAATAGCATATTAAGTTGGTTCTCTTTCCCATGAACTATCAAATACCACCATACTCTTTATTGGTTTGCCCCCATTTTTCTTGGTTTTCATTGGATGGACAATCCCCAGTCGTCCCTCAGGGTGAATTCCCATCCCGGCCGACGAAAGCGTCGCCTTCCAAACCTCCTGGCGCCGTTGCATGGCTCCAGCGAAGTCGCCCTTCAGCAACTCTCCCACGCCCGCGATCTGCGAGGCAGATCGAAACGCCAAGGGGGCTCAATTTTTTTGGGGTCAAAATTGAACATGATCCAAATTTGGCCATTTCCGAAGGCTGGAACTTAAGGGTCAAAATTGGATAGCCCGAAAACGAAAAAAGATGGTTTAATATTGAAAATGGCCGAAATCTGTGGTTTTCTTTCCCTGAGAGTTTGAACCGCACCCGCATAAGTTTCTTCTTACAGTACCCACTACTTATGACATCCTTTGTTGGGTTGTCCCGTGGATTGATGCCACCACCTGCAGATTCATTCCCTTCAAGATGTATTCGCAAAATCATCAAACAGATTTGCTTAAATCAATCTTAGTTGGATAGAATGGTAGAATTAATTCATCAACAAATTCATATGGGGGTTTTCCATTCTAAACCATCCATTTTTGGGTACCCCCACTTTAGGAAACCCCCATATAGCAACAATCATGTGGTCGGGAAACTCTGAGTGTAGCTCCTGGCCTCAGTGGCCCCTGACATGATGCCGGCGCCCAGAGCACCGAAGAGATCGCCTGCAACGTGGAGGATATGAGGATCAAATGCTGGGGCTCAAAACATTTCATAACAAAGAAGCATAACAAAACCTAACAGCAAAAAAAACATCATCTCATATGGTCAACCAATTATGAATGTTGGAACATATGTATGCCCAGAGTGCTATACTAATGAGATGTGTTTGTTTAACCATATGAAAAGATGGTTTGCAAAAGATGGGTGGCTTACCCAGTATGCCGACAAAAACGCCGATTTCTCGTCGGGATATGATGAGATTTAAGGAACCAAAGTAGGATGATAATGGGATATAATGGGATGTATAGCCAACTTGACATGTGCCATGATCAAGTTACATGGGATGTGGATGTTGTGTATATAAATTCCTATTGATGGATTGATGGCCTCCAACATGGGTGCATAGTCCAACTCTCGACATGGCAGATGTGGTGAACCAACTATAGTATTCTGATATAATACATACATAAACATTCTGGGGTACCAGTACCCTATTTTCAGAGAGACAACCAGGTGGCTACAATGGGAATATAACAGCCCCATACTTATATACATTGTTAAATCAAGTCAATTCATAGTGCCTGTTTTGGGGATGACTACCATGCCGAATCAAAATCAAACGCTGCCCTGTAGTTCCAATCCAAATGGTATCACAGCATCTGTCAAGCCCTGGGAGCCATCCGTAATTTCTGCTTCTGATAGGAGGACACTTGACCAAGTAGGACTTCACCCCAAAGGCATGCGCCATGTGCTCTCTTTTCTCAGAAATCCGCTTGAAAATGACGACAAAAAGGTGGGGAAAACGAAGTGCGAGTTCAACAGTTCGATCCGAAGGCAGCACTGAAAAAAAACTCAAAAAAAGACATCCCAAGAATATCCCAAGCATTTCCCACAAAAGTCAAGTAACATCAAATAACCCTCCTGACATTCTCGGCCTGACAACGTCTCTGCCGCACTGGAGGCCACATCCAAGGCGCCGGCGAGTTGTGCCTCCGTGAATTCTGCCATGAAGGATTGGGATTATACCAGTTACCACACTACAGTGATTTTATATGATTTTATTATACCTTACAATATCTGCAGCTCTGCATAATAACCATCTTCTGATGATTTATCCTATACTTTAACATACTTTAACATACTTTCATCATGATTGGTTTAAAGTTTATAGTATGTGGCATTGGTGTAGATTTACTGATGGTTGTATCGCTATCCACTGGTGGTAAGTTTGCATTCAGATAGGGGTGAAGTCCACAGCAATGGTCAACACGTCACGATACGAAAAGTACATGCTGATTCAATTCTCTATCTTTCTGGGAATATCTAGAAAGTAGATTTGATGGACCAACTATTTGATTGTGAGGGAAATCCTTTTGGACTGCAAAAAGCGGACGTGTGTATGACATGGAGTGCACCCTTGTGGACGTGTGGATCGAAGTTTGGGATCAATACATTTGGGTCCTTTTCTGCAAGAAAAGCATGCCTGTTGTAGACACCCCAATTTTGCATTTACCCAAACGTTAAACCATGAGTGCTATCCGCTGAACCACTCAATCACTTTTCGAAATCAATTTCGAAACCTGGATACATTGGCGAGCGGAGATTGTCCTCAGTGAAACCTGCTAGACGCGAATGGTCTGCAGTCTGCACTACGATGGTCTTTTAAATAAGCCACGCAATTCAAGGATCTTTGCCTTTTGCGCTCACCTTCTCTGATTCTTCTGAATCTTCACCTTGGGCTTCACGGCCTTACCTTTGCCCTTCTTCTCCTGTTTCTTTTTCCACTCGACAGCTACCTTGAAGGAGCGCTCCAGCTCCGCCTCCGAGTGGTCCTTGGGCTTCACCCCGAAAACTCGATGGGCTCCACCAACACAGCATTGGGCGAGCCATTTTTGGTCTCGCAGGCTCCACTTCACCCCTGGGTATGGCACCTTGGGGTGGAACACTGGCAACCCAGCATATCTGTTTGCCAGCGTAGGCACAGGCTTCACCTGGNTGGGTATGGCACCTTGGGGTGGAACACTGGCAACCCAGCATATCTGTTTGCCAGCGTAGGCACAGGCTTCACCTGGAGCTGCAGGCCATGCTTCTCCCGCAGCTCAAGAGCCTTGGCCTCGGCCACTGCCTTCTCGGTGAAGCGGCCACCACGAGTCTCCTTCTTGCCATCTGTCAACCGCACCGCCCACTTTTTCTCTCTCTTTTCCCATGAGACTCCAGGCACTTCGCTGGTCACGTTGGGGTCCTTCAGCCTGGGCTCTCTGAGGATGCCCTTCTCGACCAGCTCTGCCCGGAAGGCCTTGGCCGCCGCAAGAGCTAATGCATCGGCCTCGGCCTCGGTGCGGCCTGGGACCATGAACTTCTTCACAGCAAATTCTCGGTTGGTCCAGCTGCGTATTTTCCCTTTGGAATCGAGTTTGGGAAATTTCACGCCCCATACAAAGGCCTTGGTGCCCCACCAAATGTTCTGCACCCCACTTTGCTTTGCCAGCTTGTAGGGTGCCTTCTGCTCCATGGCCGGCAGGCTTTCGAGACTCGTTCCCTGCTCGGCACTGGTCTCTTTGTCGCTGCCAGCTAGGCGGTGGATGTGATTCTCCATGTCCTCAGTCTGCCTCTTTAGCTTCAACCAGAGATCATCCGTCTCCATCTTCCCTCTCTCCTCCGGGTTCTCTGGGTTCTCAGCCTCCTCCTCTGCACTTCTCTCCGGCTTGACCTTCACACCATCGGAAGGCATTGCGGGGCATGTCAGGCGGCGGCGCTTGGCAGCACCGGATACCTGGAGGGACTCCATGGCTCGGGTGGGAAGATTCGGATTTCCAGTCCGGCCTCTTTCTGTATCACCTTCGCTGCTCTATCATAGACCAACAAAGGTAGGGAGAGCGGGAAATGGCAATTCGGAAACAGCCAACAAAAGTACATACAAGTTATACACAAAGTCCTGAGAAAAGGGAAAACTGTTCGAAAGAGTACAATGTGCAAATACTTTTGGAGCTTGGAACAAGATTTGGCATTGGAAAAAGATCCAGCATACAATTAGAATTCTTGCGATGTTAACTTCTTGTACTGATAATTCCTCAAGAAAAATCCCAGCTCGTTGGATGAGACCAGCATTCTAGTCGCCTGTGATTGCCAGAAAGACTTCCAAATGAATGCAAGTCACTCATCATAGCTAGGGTCAGACTCCTTTCCGCGCCTTGCGGTCTGTACCCAGAAAATTTTCCACCTTAAGTCCAAAAAACATCATCGCTTCAGGCTCTGAGGATCAATGTTCAATCAATCTGTCCTGACTGAAAACGTTTCCGTGCTGCCATGACTAATGGCCATGCTGCTATGATCTGGATCTCAAACTCAAACCCTTCAGTTTTGGGCCAATTGCATCTTTCTTCACAACAACACTGGGCCGCAGGGCTGTGTTCCACCAGCTTCCAGCATCGTAAATTGCCTGCTCCGCTGCAATGGACCTGAGAAACGAGCAGTTCACATGGAACCATCCTTGGCTCTTGACAGCACTCGGCATCTGAAGCCCCAGAACTGATGGAGATTCAGCTGGTCTTCAACACAACACGCTTATCCTTCTAACTTTCGGCTGGACTCAAACATTCCGCGACTACTTTCGACCACGGATCAAAATAGACCACTCTTGTTTTTGAAAGGATTTGAAAGGAGTTTTTCTCTTGGGCAAAATTACTACATTGCATGCATTCATACTGCAATGCAAAGAACCATTCTTGGTGCTCAGACGTCTGCAAACGCTTTTCAAGAACCTCTCGGCCTCGGATAGTCTGCAAGGAGCATTCCAAAACATTCCAAAACATCTGATTCTTCTTTTTTTTTGTTCTGCCCTCCTTTCTCCCTCCTTCTTCCTTCTTCTTCTTTTTTCTTCTGCCCTCCTTTCTCCCTCCTTCTTCCTTCTTCTTCCTTCTTCTTTCATTCTTCTTCTTCATCATCATCATCATCATCATCATCATCATCAGCAGCAGCAGCAGCAGCCAAAGCGTGTATTCCTAGTTCCTAGGACATTTGTGACTTCCAAAGCCGAAGCCCAAACACCTCAACCTGGATGACCTGCGACCTGCGACCGTCTCCAAGAGTCCATGCTGTCACCCTGCCAAGGGAGACCTCGGCGACGTAGTGCCGCCTGATCAAATCCCACCAGTCCCAGGGATGAAATCAGCTGAAATCAGCTGACTGCACAGAGTATTCTATACATTCTATACATAACACACTCTAGAAACTATGAAAAATATCTACACCTCAGGTCAAGTGGTGGCTGATAACATCCATCTCCCATCACCATTTCGTCACCATGTCCGTTGGCAAATTGCCATCCGTGAAGGCCTGGATCCATCCGTGCGCCTCGAGTTGATGATAATTCAAGCGCTCGGTTTCAGGCAAGCGAACCTGGCGATCAGGGACAGCCAGAGGCGAAACTTTCGCCGATCTCTTCCCGGCTTTGCAAACGTCAACATAAAAATCAAACCTCACAACCCTTACCGACCCAAATTTGAGATAGACTTGAATATACTATACCTAAGTTACCTGCCATATCAACAGTTTCCCCTACCAATCATTGCCATCATTTTGCCAAGCCTCTGTTGGCACATTGCTGCCAAACCTTCGACGTCGATAGCGTGCCTGGAGAGGCACAGGTTTTCACTGCTACACCGTTATTGGGGGGATGAATAAACAGATGATAGGGAAATATGTTGGGAAATCTTCTTGATAAACCTGGTGCTTCTTCATAACCTACTATCAATCATTCACATTTAATCGCCAGAAAACAAAAAAAACATCCGAATGTTTAGCAATAGTAAACTCGCCATCTTCAGATATTGGCCCTCCCATCATGAGGGAAAAAGAGGACTCCTGTAGTTGCATGTACTTCACAATTCGACAGGACTTATATACCGGAGAAATCAAGGGTATATGACGGTATATGAACGGAATTGAATTAAATCCTTTCAAATACGAATCCCGTCCCAAAATGGTCAAAGTGTTGATATTGGGTTTTGATCGTGAGACCGCTGCCTTTCCAAAACGTCTACCCTATGAAAGCCAACAAGTTGTGACCACCCTACCACGGCCCCCTATGATGCCTCTGCAGTCACGTCATCCACTTGCTCATCCACGCCGCTTCCCATCTCAGGCACCTGCAGAAACCAGGGTTGAAGGTTCCTTCATGCCGGAGATCATTGACAGAGGGAGGATCATCATTGTGGGAACATCACCAAGAATGATAGGGGAGATTGCAAATATCCGGCGAGAATTGACATGGGTGGATATTGGATCTGAAAACAACAAACTCAAACAGGGTAGGCCATTCTCTAGACCCTTCAGGATCAATACTTGTGAGTTAAACCCCAATGAATGAACCTGGTTGTGAATTAGTGTACTTATTTCTCCACGTCATGTTTTTGTATATAACATCAATGAATATCCATGATGTCCAAATCAACAAGGACCTGTGTAGATAAGCAATCCAAGAAGTGCCCTTGAAGGCCTTTAGACATTGAAAACAACATCTACTTCCTACCTGGGGGCCCATCTGTGTCCTTGCCAGTCGACGGGGTTTTCTGCATTGGCTGATTGAAAAAACAGTTGGCATTCCAGGCTATAAAATCTAAATGGATTTCGGTTTCTCAAAGAATCCATCAACTGCTGGATTCCTTTCAAATGCGTAGTTAAAATCCCTGCGTTCTGCCATGTTAGTTCATAAAATACTAAAAACAACCATGATAAGATACCCATCTAATGCGTATCCTCGGGGTGTGCTCGCACCTTTAAAGGAATCCAGCTTCGGCACCTCTGAAACTTCTCCAAACTCATCAAATTCGAGCTGCAGCTTCACCACACCCGGCTGATTCTCCTCCTAAACCGAGCCGTGGCCGTCGCGTGTCTGTGGTACCAACGAACCATACCCGTGCATTTGATCAATTTCAGGGCTGATTTGACTGAAGCATCCAAGTTTGGGATCAATATGGGGGGTTTCCCAAAATGGGGGTACCCAAAAATGGATGGTTTAGAATGGAAAATCTAGTTAAAATGGATGATTTGGGGGTACCCCTATTTTAGGAAACCTCCATATTGGCATGGTTCAAAGTGTCAATCTCCAAGGAAAAGTTGTTTGCAATGCAAACGTTAACCGTTAAACCATGAGTGCTATCCACATGCTGAACAGCTCAATCCAAGTGATTCCAACTTTTCGGAATAAATTTCAAAACCTGGATACATTGGCAAGCGGAGATTGTCCTCAGTGAAACCTGCTAGACGCGAATGGTCTGCAGTCTGCACTACGATGGTCTTTTAAATAAGCCACGCAATTCAAGGATCTTTGCCTTTTGCGCTCACCTTCTCTGATTCTTCTGAATCTTCACCTTGGGCTTCACAGCCTTACCTTTCCCCTTCTTCTCCTGTTTCTTTTTCCACTCGACAGCTACCTTAAAGGAGCGCTCCAGCTCCGCCTCCGAGTGGTCCTTGGGTTTCACCCTGAAACTTCTCTTGGCTCCACCAACACGCCATCGGGCGCGCCATTTTTGCTCTCGCAGGCTCCACTTCACCCCTGGGTATGGCACCTTGGGGTGGAACACTGGCAACCCAGCATATCTGTTTGCCAGCGTAGGCACAGGCTTCACCTGGNTGGGTATGGCACCTTGGGGTGGAACACTGGCAACCCAGCATATCTGTTTGCCAGCGTAGGCACAGGCTTCACCTGGAGCTGCAGGCCATGCTTCTCCCGGAGCTCACGAGCCTTGGCCTCGGCCGCCGCCTTCACAGAGAAGGGAACGAATTTATAGCGGCTACTTCACTCAGAAGGCGCGCGAAGAACAGATCCGAGCGCCTTCTCTGTGAAGTAGCCGCCATAAATTCGTTCATATTCGTTCCCTTTTCTTCAGGGCCACCTGCACCTTCCACTTTTTCTCACTCTTTGACCAGAAGACCCCAGGCACTGCGCTGGTGAACTCGGGGTCCTTCGGCCTGGGATCTCTGAGGATGCCCTTCTCGACCAGCTCAGTGCGGAAGGCTTTGGCGGCCTCGAGAGCTGCTGCATCGGCCTCGGCCTCAGTGCAGCCTGGGGCCATGAACTTCTTCACAGCAAATCCTCGGTTGGTCCAGCTGAGTATTTTCCCTTTGGAATCAACTTTGGGAAAGTTGACCTCCCATGCAAAGCTGTTGGTGCTCCATGCGATGTTCCCCACCCCACTTTGCTTTGCCAGCTGCCATCTCCTGAACTGAGCTGGCTTCTGCTCCACGGCTTTCTCTAGGCTTTCAAGACCAACCTCACTCTCCAGGCTTCTCTCATGCTCCGCACTCCTCTCATTCTTGACCTTCACATCATCGACAAATTGTTTCTCTACTGAGCCTGGACTCCGACCTTCTACTTGCTCAGTTTTGGGCATTGCGCGGCACGTCAGGCGGCGGCGCTTAGCAGCATGTGATGCTTCAAAGGATTCCATGATGGCTCTGGCGAAGCACTGCGTGGGCTGGTGAGTGGCAATATGGCGGACAAGGGATCTGGAGAATTGGCGGATTTTGCTGTGGTTCACTGTGACTGTTGGGCCTTCTGGATGCTTAGAAGCTGATCTGGGCACCCACATGACGAGTCCAGATGTTTCCTGAATGCTGCCTAGAATGAATGTGTTTCAAAAACATTCTCGTGAGCCAACTGCGAGCCAAAAAAGAAAACAGAGACAGCATCCAAAGGCTTGGAAAAAAGAACGAATGCTGCTGTGAGCGCGCCCCAAAACAGCCATGAGAATGGATGCAGATCAGTCTGACGAGATTGTTTGATTCAACGCTGGGAAATTTCTCTCCTCCTCCCCCTCATCTGCTGGGTCAGTGTTGACCAAAGGCACCTTAGCAGAACACGACCATTTCCTTACTGGTGCTTAGCAGGGAATGAGGGAATGACCTATAATAACCATTAATAATCATCCCAATCCCCCATTCCCTGCTAAGCACCAGTAAGTTTCTTGCTCCAGTCAGATTCGTGCAAAAAGTCAGTACCCTCCGGTGATCAGACCTGGCAAAGGAAAACTTCCGTTTGTAGAAAAATGGCCCATTTAAACTTCCACCTGTAGGGAGTTTCCACTTGCATCCAATTGCCATGTTTGATTTCCGGATGGGAATGGTCATAATTGGTTACGAAACTCCAAAAATGGATGAGGAATCCAAAGTCTGGTGGAGCTGCATGGACCGCAACTCATCCAAAAGGGAGCCCCTCTTGGTGGACGGGACAGTGATCAGAGAGTGTCCAAGAAGTTGGGGATACCCCAGAATGACCATTCTGAAAAAGGGAAGTGATGATCAAGCATGAAATTTGGGGTTGCCCTATTTTCGCGCAAACCCAGAAGGCACCTGGCAAATCCAACTCAGATTCCTACACAGAGCTCTTTCAGGTGAGAAGATCCCCACTGCGACATGGGAATCGAAGCAGTTCCTGGCAGTGGGCGTGGTAGTGGCAGCCGAAACAACGTGGAACCTGTCGTTGCCGGCAGATCCCAGATCACCCCTGCCTAGAATGCACATGGTGCTGTTGTCCAAAAGGCTTCTCTTGTGGACCTGCAAACGAATCAACAGTTTTCACACTGGTCTTGCGGCTCTGAGCAGGTGTACCAGCTGGCCTCTATGTGCAGGCATGGCTCCTCGGCGACATGGCCAAATCCATCATGGAATTGAAGATCAACAGCATGAAAAAAGTGATGGAATGCCGGCAACTGGCTTGGAAAGCTGGTACTGACCCATGCATTTCCCCCTTGCGCTTCAATGGAATTCAGCTACTCAGGATCTCCTCCTCCGAGGTGTCAGCCGGTGAGTCTGCGAGTGCACCTCCCAGCGAACATGCCATGACGGAGCCAAAAAAAAGACGTGACACGTCTGCCCAGGTCTGCCCAGAAGCTACAGCAATCAAAGCTCTCCAAATCGATGCATGTCAAATACCCACTGAAGTTCGCAGGTAACGGCTTCTCGTTCGCAGGTAACGGCTTCTCGTAAAGACATTCACAGCTGGACAGTGACGACAAGCCTTTGGGCACGTAGAGGTAGACGGAGTCGTCCTGACCAACGAGATCAAATGAGGGTCAACTGTCAAGAGTCCAAAATTGCAGACAAGTTCAGCTGTGAACCATTCCTGCATGGGCAAAGCACAAGAATGATGTATCAATCTTAGAGTCGTTGCCTATTTAGATGCCAAAAGAAGTATGAGGTGATTGGTTTCATCTACCCATATTTGTGGCCAACAGATAGTATCAGATAGAAGATCAAACCATCAAACCAACAAAACCCGGAGATTCCAACCATTCGCTGGGTACTTCACCGTGACTTCACCCAGCCTCGTCCAGCCACTGTGCCAGGCCGTTCAGAACACCCCGCCGGACGCTGTTGCGCTGAAAGCCTGGCGTTCAGAGATCAGCGGCTGCGTCATAGAATCGACAATGAAAATGAGTATATGTTATATCAATACGTATCAATATCTCATCGCAAGTAGAAGTTATATAGAGTCATGGATAGTAGTAGTGTATATTCCATACATGTATATTATTTGTAGACACACACAGTGTACATTATATAGCAACAGCAATTGAGGAAATGACTAAACCATCAATCCATATCATCTATATCCCAATTCCAAGCACTAAGCAAGCAACAGGTTCGATAGTGAGTATGGCCCACAAGATTGAGCTCCCACAAGGAACAGGGTGGTTTCGGTCCAAGGGCACCGGGTCTTCACCATGTCCAAGAATGGGAGTTCTTCCAGCCATGTGGATAGAATTTGAAGGGATATGAATATGGCAAAAGTATGCAAAAGTTTGTGAAAGTCGGAGAATCCCAAAATTACTGAGTTGATCGCCGACCTAGTGCAATCTTAAGTGGGAAACCAATGAGTTTAGGAGGTTCTGATTTACGAAAAAAAGAACAGAGAAAGATGATCGTTAAATCGTTGAGCAAGACTTTCGAATGCACCTTTCATTTAAAGGCCCCCTCGAGGAAACTCTGTTCAACATAGAAGTGGTATAAATCAACTTCTGGCAAAAATGTGTGAGTCGGTAGTCATCAAAAGTAGTTGTCAGACCAATGGCAAATCACATGCAGCGAGAGCCTTGGAGGCCACCAGCAGACTCTCCAGCTGTCGTCCGGAAGAAGACCTGAAAAGCCAGCTGTTTCCATTTCAACCAAAGTCTCGAATGAAAATTCGGAGTATACCCATGTGGCAATCTCTACACATTCACTCTTAAGTCTCTTAAAGTCAAGTCCCAGATCAAATCAACAATCATGGAGTTCTTTAACTACCCAAACCCCAAGTGATCCGCATGTACTTCGTCTCAAAAGTCAATAAAACTCATATCATCACAAAATTTCAGCCCAACCTTGGGAGATCTACCCCAACCAACGCGTAACGCGGCACAGGGCTGGGGCATCCCCACCGCCACGGCCCCTGCCATGCCAGCGCCCCGCAGGCCCTGGGCACTCAGCACGCGGGCGCGCAAGATGCCGCGGAAGGCGTCACGTACGAAGCTCGAGGACAGCAGCACTGCCTGGCCACCATGCTAGGAAAACCCGCAGGAAACCATAGTATTTTCCTGAAATCTATGGGGGTTAACCTTCAAGGGCAAAATGACGGGACTGTGCTTCACCCAGCCACCATCATAAAGTAGAGAAAGAGAACAAAAAGATACAAAAAGCCTTTCCAATTCATGTGCTACAAGGCCACATACCCTGCAGTGATGGCTGTGATGATCGTGTGATGTTTCACTTCTGATATATCCCATGGCGGGTCCCTGCCTGCACTCCGCAAATGCCGCGCTGGTCCTGATTCCCCTGACAGGTCCATACCTCGAACACACGAGCCACATGGCCCATGTGAAGGCCAACCTATGTCACAGTATCCCCAAACGCCAACCAGTCATATCAAGATCGCATGCAACCAACATCAACAGCACCCAGTGCAGCAAACCGCATGTTTTCTGCAGTGCCACAAAGAACAATGTGCCATAATTTGATCCAAATCTTCAGCATCTTTCATCAACTGGAGGTTTCCTGAAATGGGGGTACTCCCAAATCATCCATTTTAATCGGATTGTCCATTCTAAACCATCCAGCTATTGGAAATCCCCTATGGAGACCCCCAACTTGAGATCTTCATTTCCACCCGCTGAGATTTGAACTCCCTGAGCTCGATCGATCAAGGTGTAGGCATCAAAGGAGAATCCTGCCATCACCTCAGTGGTTTCCCCAGCTGGCCCAACGATTCTGCTGAGAAGCCACTGGGATTCCAGTGGGACTTACTGTGCAAATTGGGAAAGTTGAGAATAGAGTTCGTGTCAAAAATAATCAAAACACAATGGAATGGAATCCAAGAAAAAAACTCAGGAAACGGACCAACACTTGCTTCAATGTTTCTCACCCAAGTGAGTATGGATCAAAATGTTAAACCACGGCAGACGTGGTCAATTTTTCGTGTAGATCTTACAATCACTGGGGGCCCAAATTCGAACCATACATACCCAAGTCATAAAGCACCGCTTGAGTGGATCACCATGCAGGTCTTCAGGTCTGGAGCTTCCTGGAAGGGCGAAGGGTCCCGGGTCTTTTTTTCACAGCATCTAGATCCAAAAATGAGGGGGTTCCTTCCAATAGAAGGACAATTCGAATCTGGAAAATGAAGAGAAACCACTTAGGATTCTAAGGGTAGCCCATTTTTAAGGACCTTCCCGCTCAAAAGGTTTTCACGATTTTTGATGGAACCCAAAGATAGTGAGAAAAAATGGGATCATTGTAGCTCAGTGGTCCTGTCCACCGTCTGTGCCATCTGCTTGCCATTCGTCGGAACGGCTCAGGCGCACCACTCGTCCAATCCTTCGACCTTGCAGCTGCAGTGGGACCCATCGAGGCTCGCCATGGCTTCTCTGGGGGGCAGCTTATCAATGATAAGGGTTACCTTGATATGGATATGGGATGATATGGGTTAAAATTGAAGGCCAGACCACAGAGATTCTCTTGCCAAGTTTGAGGATCAGCCCAAGTCGCGGGCGGCTCCAAGCTTGACCCATACTCGTCTATGTGAGTTCTGTACAGAATCCAATGAGTCCAATCTGCTTCATCTTTGAAGGCCTTGTAAGTCTTGATAAAGTTACTCTTTTTCGAAAAAATGGCGTCACAACTGTCATAACTTGAGAGGAATTCCAACTCATTGCAGGCGAGCCTCGGCAGGCAGCACTTCGCCTTTGCGGTGGATTTGGGATTCAGCCTGAAAACCTCAGCCTAAAGGGGATGCACGCGCCGCGAAAACGATCATTGGCGCCTTAGCAAGTACTGAGTACTTCCAAGATCAAACAAATGTCACAACGTTCCATTTTCAAGACAACTCCACTCTGGATGATCGTTCGGCTCGCGAACATGCTAAACGCAACAACGTTTCCCTGTTTGGCCCTTTGGAAACGAAGCGACCAGAAAACCTTTGAAGACCTTTCCCCTGATGTAAGTCTGGAAATTGCAGGGCAAAAACGATACTTGCGAAAATACTATACTGGCATACTCAGATACATGTCCACCCACTTAAAGCCACTTGGTGGTGACTTTGCTGTAAATCTCCTTCTTTGGCTCCAGGGAAAACGTTCCATGTCCAGGGTCTTGGGTTCAAATCCTCATGGATATTGAGTTGTCCCCGCCCCTGGTTAATCTTCACTATCCACTGTTAGCTGGGAGATATTTAACACATAATCTACCCCAGAAAAAAAATGATAAAATATGGCATCTTCACGTCAAAAATTGGATAAACTTACCCTCGAAAACTATATGTCATCGGTGTATGACATCAGGATTTGCCTTGGATTATCATTGGTTGAATCACCCACAATCGTCGACCCTTCCCGGCACCCAATCTCACAGGCCTGTGCCTGCCTTTCAGCCTGAAGGCAGCTACTGTGGCCTCGATTTCTGATGTCTGGGTGACAATCCTGGGGGAAACTAACCCATGTTCTGAAAATGGCACGTACTGCCAATTGCGGAGTGGGCTCACTTGATGCTCTCTACTTGGCTGTCATGACTTGGCAAGAAAGTACACGTACGACGTAAGCTGATTGTGACCTGGATGAAGAATCTGGTTGGATGAGTACAGTACACATGCATCGCAAAGTTCCATCTGGTCACTGAGATATATAACTGAGATCTCTGACGGCTGCAACACCCAGAGCTGGAGGCACATGGCACCCAACGCGGGGCACCTGGGACTGTTTGCCAAGAAACAGTGGATAGACAACCTGGAGAAGTTTGATGCCCTACTGATTGGA
Organism: Symbiodinium sp. clade C Y103; assembly: GCA_003297045.1. NCBI lineage: Eukaryota > Dinophyceae > Suessiales > Symbiodiniaceae > Cladocopium > Cladocopium sp. clade C. The sequence continues at coordinate 139,668 of BGPT01001112.1, forward strand.
ATACAACAAATCCTTCGGATATTGGATGCCAGTGAGCTAGTTAGCTAATTTGCTAGTTAGCCAACTAGCTAGGTAGTAGCTAGATAGCTAGTCAGGCTAGTCAGCTAGTTAGGCTGGCTTCAAGAATTAGCAAAGTCCAGCCAAACAAGTTGTTGATGGAAAGAAAGCCACTGAGTGTCGCACTGACTTCCAACCACTTTCGAAGCTCTCTGTGGCTGCCGGGGCCGCAACTGCTGCAACGCTGGGGGACGATGGCCAGGATACCTTCGGCTCGGCAGTGGTCATCTGGGGGGTATTTGTTAAATTTGGGGGATGGGATTACATAGGAAGCCGAAAAGAAGCCCCATTCACATCAACAAACCTGCTGTGGTTCAAAGCAAGCCTCATCAAATCCAATGATTGTCTAAACCCAGGATGGATGAGAGGAATCCACATCACACTGGTTAGATCAGGCAGAAGAACCCCTTTTTATGCAACCACTAAGAAACAGGGGCTTGTGTCACTGCTCGCCCGTCTCCCAAGTCGCTTGTTCCCTGCCTGGCCTGTGATCTCGCACCCAATGGTAGATCCGCCAACATTCTACCGCAAAGCGCACAAAGCTAGAACCAAAATGATTGTAGCACTATGAGCTCTGAGCCTCAGATCTGTCTAAGAGCAACAACTATCGGTCCAAAGAAGAATTGGGAGAAGTTACTTTTCCAGCGCAAACTTCTGGTCTGTTCGTACCTCACTGGTTCGATAAATGATTAAGACGACAGAGTCTAGTCGTGTTCATACCAAGTACTAAGACTCGTGTTGGTGATTAAATGTTGGTAGGCTTGCCAATGCCACGTTCAGCTATCAATTTCTCTCATGTCGTCAGTGCAAGCCTGAAACGGCTGCTTCACGGAGTGCATGTGGGTGTCGAACCTGGTTCCTCCCAACCTCCCCAATGATCTATCACAAGAACGTCATCCCAAAACAGGTCAAGAGCAGGTCAAGAGCAAACAAATCCACAGCCGAACCCACTTGGACTGCACACAGACTAGCACAGCTTATCCTCTTTCAGTGATCTTGACATCTATTTCGCGTACGTGCAACATCCCCTGGCACTTGGACATTTACTGACAGATAAAACCAACAGTTCAGCTGCGACTGGCAATGCAATGCTTGAACCTCCGAGGGCGGTGGCGTCACGTCCAAGCCGAAACGTTGCCGATCCTCTCGATACAAACACGATCTGACTCGGGGCAGCATTGCAGGGTTCAGTCAGGCGCATGTTGCCGAAGATCAGGGATGAGGTCGAATCAAAGAAATGATGAGTACGATGACTACGAAAAAATGTCCGTGTTCTTGTGTGACTATGCCACATACTTTCGGAATCATCATTTGAAGAGTCTTGATACCAAAGAAAGTTGGATACAATTGGAATTTCATCGCGTGCTCCTCCAGGGACAAGGTGGTAGTTGGCAGTTCACCTGAAAAGCAGACTGCTTCGCACAGCACACAGAAGGATAGGAAGCAAGTGGTTTGCTACATGGATTGCAATGGAATCAGCTCTGTTCCGGCCTGGTGAGGACGATTTAGCTTCATGTGACAAAGTTTCTACAATGCCAAAATGATTTGACCGTAGCATTTGACATGATTTGGGGATGGATCAAAACATATCAAAACCTTCAAGACCTACGATTCCCTATGATACCATGTTTGGGGGTATGAACATCCATAACTAACAGCAACGAACAGCAACTAACAGCTACCTTAGGGGTGAAAAAAACATAGGAATTCCATGGCCCAGTTCCCCAGTTCGCCATGCCCATGGCCAAGGACTGCACCAACACTTCCCAGGGCCGTTGATTCAACCAGTGCGTCTCCTCCAACAGGCCCAGAAGTAGCATTGGTTCCTCAAAATGTTGTTTTGCTGGGGAATTGCTGGAGGCTTTCAGACAATTCCAAGGCCTTGCCTCCAGAACTCCGCGCCTCTCGAAGAGTGGTCTCCTGAGATCTTGACTTGAAAAAATGACATCTGAAATTCTGCGAGATCATTTGTTTGCGGTAAACGGTGCTTGAAAAAAAGGAAAAAACAACTAGTTTCTTTCTAGTTGCCAATTCGGCCTCCGCGAAACCATCACATTCAGAATGCCACACATCAGTCCTGGATCGTCCCGCCTACAATGTGTGATACCAAGCTAGACATCTCACTGGTCGCTCCCACATGCTCCCACTATCCTTCTGCGGTGCCTGATGAGAATTGGGATATTCATAGCTGGCTACAGTAAAGCAATCATTTGTGAGCTGCCTAGCACTGCCAAGCTGGATGATGAATCAATAATGACGATTTTCTTGGGAAACAGCAGTGCACACTCGCCTTCACTGCCTGTTTCAGCCAGACGGTCTATCCTGAGCGTCACCAACATATCGGCGGCTTCGAGCAACTGGTAAACCCTAAGGTGGAGTTGTCTCAACAACCAACAAAGAATCTATAGACTGTTTTGGATGTTTTTGGCATGTTCACTTCCAGCGCAAAAAAAGCAGGCTCTTCCAACAATGATGATAAGGTACCTATGTACACCAATAAATGACCATGCTCATGGGAAAAGATGATGATTTCGACTCAAAAAGACTTCAACCATCGATCTCAACGCTGTCGTCGACAGCGCCTGGCAACTTCTTGTTGGAGCCGTAGCAGCTGAAGCGCCTGCTCCCGAGCAATCTCGGCAGCTTGCGTCATGGCTGCCACCTCCGCATCGACACACATTGGGTGTTCCCTCCCAGGTTAAACATGGTAATGTGTAATACACATTTACATGTAAATATTCAGTCAGTGTGCGTATGTATATATGGGTGTTTCTACATATTACTATCAGATTATGTTTGTAACGTAAAGGTACATGAAACGCATCGATTGATAAATGATGTTACCATCCGAAACCGGAGATTTCCCATTGTCATGTTTGTTGCCCAGTGGGTAACAACCATCAGCATGGATCAGCATGGATCTGACACGTCAACGAAGCTGCCTCCTTTCTCTTGAGCTCCAAAAACTGAAAAAGATCATCGTCACCCTGGCCACCTACCCAGATTCCATGCAGCAAGGGGAACTTTCGGAGGAGACCAGCACCTAGACAGCTACATAGCTTAAGAAAACAGCTACACCTACAGCCCGTGTCAGAAAGAAATGGATCCGATGGTCCAACGTGTCCAACTGAGCCTGTGCTTTCCGTCGCGTCTGTGGCATCCCCCATGGCGGTTTCACCGCAACTGCTAGCTATGGCCGGTGAAAAGGCTCTGCAAACATGTTCCCAAATCTTGATCTCTTGAAGTCTTGAAGTTCAAGGTTTTGTCAAGGATGGTGCAATATGTTTTCTTGGCATCATAAGGAATAAACTTGGCTAGAGAGTTGGCTTGAAACTCTTCGGACCGTGTCCAAAGCTGATTGCTTATCATATCCACATGACGAGCTGGTGTCTCACAGCTGTTGGATTCAAGCTGAGCCACAGCCAGCGAAGGATCACGACCACTCTTGGCAAACAAGCTGCCAAGACCAATAATCCCAGGTACTCTTCCAAGCCAAGGGGGAACCTGGTGTTAAAAGCAATGTAGATGGTACTTATTAAGTTATGACAGTTGTGAATGTTAATCCCAAAAGAAATAGGTCCCACAGGTACTAACCTATCCCCGTATCAGTAGCAGTTTGCACCACCAGTATTGCCGCCATTATCACTGCCATAATCACCTCCTGCTCCTCCTGCTACTATTCCAGCGCCTCTCCACTCCTAGCAACACTTATAACGCAAGCAATTGTCAGTCATGTAGTCATATGCCGTTGTGCAAGCGAGACTGCTCCATCTATCATACCATATCATACCGATGCAACAGAATATCTGAGCACTGCACAGGATGCCACAATTTGTTGCTTTCCTCTCAGGAATTCGCTGTGGCATCGAATCGCCACGGCAAGTTCTTGGGCACTGTACAGCCGGGGCCAAAGCCGAGAACTTCCAACCACGTTGGAAACAGCAAACTTGCAGATTGTGAACCACAGCCAATTGCCCAGATTCTCCCAAGAACCTGTTCTTGCATATGGGCGAGAAAATGGCAGCAAGGAGTGCTGATAAAAGATGATAGCAAATCTATGTTTTCCTCTCATTCAAATCGCTTGAGTAGGGCGTTCGGATCATTCCATAGCTGCTCCTCTTCGCTTGATTCCGTCTTTTTGTGGGAGTGCTCAATAATATTCAATACTTTCCATGCCAACTCATTGCAATTTGACAGTAGCTCACATATCAACCTTGCCATCCTTCTTACAGAAGGCAAAGTTGTCAGCAAAACTGTACACAGCGAAAAATGACAGCAAAATTCGACAAGTCTACGTCGCAACCTTTCATGAGCTATTGAAATCAATGGGTTTGGTTGGACCCCAATTTTTGGGGATTCAGCTGCAGCCAATGTGGATCTTCTCAGTCATCTACATAGCCATCGACGATTTCCCATGGAAAGTCCAATCTGATGCCGTCAGCAAAGACGCAGGTGATGGTCCTTGCAACATCGGGGGAGATGCCCTGGTCCCATCGCTTCTCTCGGGTGGAACAATAGAGAAAAATATCTGTTAGCTTAGGTAGGTGGATATCTCTATTCTGGCATTGCATTAAGTGAAGGAATTATGTATCACTTGCCTCGAACCGGAAACACTAGCTGCCATTGAGATCTGATGGAGTAGCTGCAATGCTATGATTCTGCAAGAATCTGTGCCGACCAAGCTGCTTGTCATTGAAGGTCTTTTCAATGATACACTCCTTCACAGATCAGGGGGGTGATGATTTATGCCGCTGTTTATTAGTGCACCGAAAGAAACGCACCCGTCTCTTGGGGGAGCGACATGTGAGTGGCGGACAAAATTACTTACTGCCCGCAATGGACATGGCCAAAGTGGGTGGACCCCTATCGGTTTTGAAGGTTTATACTTCCATGCTATGTGTGAAAATAGGGTATCGGTAAGTGGGTGGTCCCCTATCGGTTGTGAAGGTTTTCGCACAAATTTGACTATCCCAAGTCCACTCCCTACTACTTTAGTCTTCCGCTAGTTTTGTCGGTTCCTCATGTGGCGGTTTCTATACGCAGAGGGGGTTTTCTGCAGATAGGTCCCAGGATCTCAGAGCAGTGTCTAGCTGGCACCAGTGAAAAAAGACCGAGGCCAACATAGGCTACGAAACGTTTCAAACTGCTGGCTTCAGAAATTGTGTGGCACGAGTATATCATTTCTATTAATTTCTTCTTTGGCACTGATGTAACAAAGGAGACGAGATTCCCGCACCTGGCCCCTCTTGGCCCACTTCTCCGCAGTGTAGCCGTTCAAGGACTGCCCCTGTTCCGTGTCATCATGGCTGTTCCCCAGGAAAGGTCAATCAGGATGCGCAATTGATGCCAAGGGGCCTTTGGATTGTGTAGAAATCACGAAGTGTCAAAGTTTTCAACATGCTGGCAGATACTGTATTTCATCACTTTCATTAGAAACCTCACAAGTGATAACAAACTTTTTTGGAATGACAGGAATACTCCCTTGATCCCCAGGAGTTTCGTGGCTGATCCATGGTCCATGCCCGCAACAGAAAGGCACCGGGAAGCGCTTGAAAGCCGCTCGGAAGGCATTGTCTTCCTGGCGCAGCAAAACATGGCTCCCAATCTTTACTGTGGCTCTCGATCTGAGATAGAAAGATATATTGTACATGTGGGTTGTAGTTGTATGTATAATTATTTAAGTAACGGGTAGATGTGATTACCCATATTCCCTTAGTTTAAGCTGTAGGGGGCCAATCGTCATACAAATCCATGCATTTAAGGCATTTTTCAGCTCCAATGTGTTGGGTGACGGAGTTCTGCCGCCTGAAACCACTATATAATGTGTGATCATAAATCATAAGTGACCACCACAGGGTCGGGCTCTTGCAAACAATTGGAACAGAAGTACGCCGCCACATTAGCCAACAAAATGGTTTACGGAAGACACTCTCCTTCAGCAAGCGCACTCGCTCACCAGGAAGGATGAATGCACCTTGATCTAGAGACATACAAGGTCAACATCATCCAAGGCAGTGAAACACAATGGGCATCTTGTCGAAGCTTAAAAATGGGGATTCAACCACCAACAAAGGGGACAAACCAAACAACAGTGGAGAATCGTAGTGGCGCATTGCACTCCATTAATTCAACATGGCTGGGAAATTCTTGCTTTCCACAGGTTGTCCTGATGTATAAATGGTGGACTTTCCATTGCCATGCGGTGCAATTGTTCAGAGGGTGCTCCTTCTTTGTCGATTCTTCGCGATCTGCTGCAAACTACTACCCAAAAAAGTTGCATAGAAGGTGAGTGAATCCTTTTTGGGGCTAGCGGCTAGTTGCTCTACTCAATCTGGTCTTCTACACCAAACTTCCGTCAGTCTGAAAAAAAAGAAACGTCGTCACAGATGGGCAGTTTTTGCTTCAGTGCAGGCGCCGTCAGGGCATGCAAAATCCAAAACAATCAAGTGCAGTGCGCTGCGAGCAGCACTGCTGTGAAAAAGAGTCAGCAGCCCATCCGCCCATTGGTGATGGGAAAATCTTCAAACAAGCTGCGCACAAGACTGCTCAAATGGCCTCCAATGCAGAAAAAACACCCGCCCGCCGATGTCATCCTGGAAGATGAATTGAACTCAGAAATTCCATGAAATAGTTTCGCAAATCTTAAAGTCCTAAACCATAAGAAACCAGGATCTCCTGCTTGGAAACGCAGCTTCAACGGTTCAGATTGACATCGGCAGGTCAGGCGCGACATCGAGCTTTCAGCACCTGTTGGATCTCATAGGGCGTTCCAGGAGTCTGGAGCTTCACATATGGGGTGTACCCCACAAAACACCGGCAATTTCACGGGGAAAATGATGATTCATCAGTGGATGGAAGGGGGGTACCCGAGTTTCAGACATAATCATGTCATCTCAAACGATTCATGGTGGAGGACCCTCACTGGTCAGCCCCACTGAGACTGGGCAATTCTTCGCAGAGCTGCTTGACGTTCGGCATCACCTAAGACATGAAATTGAGGTACGCAGCGAGACAAACGATGTACAAAACATCACAAATCCACATTGTACGTCTGTGACAAGATTGTCAGCTTATCATGGCCACTTCAGACACTATCACCAACAGGCGCGCACATCCAGTCAAGGGACGCATCACACGCCTGCCGCTCAGCTTCTTGTTCGATGCAGGTGTTCAACTGAGCCGGATCCGTAGACAAGGTGGGGATGAACACAGCGTTTAGTGTTGAGGTGCGAACTTGTTGTTTCAACTGTTTCCTTCAAGCAAGTCCACTCTGTTTATAGGTCGGTGAGAGGTTTGTGGGCGGTCCGTTAACCTTTGATTCCATCCAAAATCTGTGGGGATGCTCTCAGGGGATGTTTGCTGGATTTCTCCTCTTGTTTCCAACATTTTCCATGGCCAACAAGACCTCAAAGCTTGACTTAGGACTTAGGGCCCCAGCATTGGTCTCAAATTTCTCCACGCTGGCGCCAGTCCAAGACATGACCAGCTGCCCTCCATCTGTACCACGGCGGAACACAAAGAATGCTGGAGACGCCTCACCAGAAACTGGCCATGCACATGTCACAACCCCAGAAACCCACATTCCTACGGGATGCAGGCCAACGTGCCGGGGTAGCAAAACCTTGCAGCACTTTGTCGTCTTTTTGCATTCAATGGATCTATGAGTGTATGCTGTATACATGTAATATGCACATATGTTATATACATAGCATGGCATAACATGTGTTCTTCAGTTATATGTTCATTTATGACCATTTATGTATCAAGCCATTTATATAAATTTGCTTTGTGGCTGTAATCATCCTCACCACCGCAAGCACCTTGACACCAAGTTCTTGGGTGCAAAATTCCATAGCACCCACTGTGCCATTTCCAACCAGCTCGACAAAGCGAATGTCTTTGTACCTCATCGTCATTAAGTTTGGTATTGGGGCAGGCTTGGTTTAAAGGAAAATTTACAGGAAACCTTTTTTCACACCCAGCTACAGAAGCTTCTCATCCAACTACCAATTCTAGGACATCAGGGCAGTTTTAATTTGGCAGAACACTCAAAATCATACGAGGAATTCTATTGAGTACACCTCTTAGAGCTGAACAAAAAGTGCAAGGCTACGAAGCCACACTCCAGACTCCAGATGTTTTTTGTCCACACCTATGTGATTTACCACATGAAGGGGGAGGGTCACCGCTATGTTTTTTGTTTCACCTGGGTACCGTGAGGTTTTGGCCCATGCCCATTTTACATAGGTGCCAAACCTCAGTTCACCTCGGCCAAAAATTGAGCCCGTCCCTCCATGGCTTGCGACCCAAAAGGTCAACTGGGCAGTGTTCAAAACACCCATCGTCATTCCATTCTGCTGGTTGATACTCTGATTGATACGGAATCCCATGATGGATTGCAAGAATCTCTTGCTATAACCCCCCCTTTAGCATCCTTCGCCGGACCTTCAGCCACTGCCCCAATCGCCGCGGTGCTGATCCGAATACTTTCGCCACTTGGGCTCAAAAGCCCGACAGCTGCGGCAAAAGGTGAAGGTGACCTCAGAACGCCATGGCCATGACACAAAAAATGGGGGAAGAACCTCCAAAGCGATAAGCCGTTCAATGGGGAAAATGATGACAAGCCATTGGATTTTAGGGGTACCTCATTCTCAGACAAACCCACATCATCACATGAGCGGGTTTGTTGAAGCTAAGGAAAAACCAGCTTCGAGAAAAATATGGCCAGAGTTTGTGGGGAAACCATCATTGTTCCGAAAGCTGAAGGACAAAAAGATTGGCGCGAAAGTCGACAAACAGCAAGAGTCAAAAGCGACTGCGACTTGTCCAACTACCCCGAGTCTATTCCGCAGGAATGTCAGGCATATCCATGGCACTGAAAACATCGGTGATGTTGGTATTGTTGTTGCTGGCGATTCTTACTATCATCATCCATCACCATCACCATCACCATGACCATAAACATCATCAGCATCAGCATCATCATCATCATCATCATCATCATCATCATCATCATCATCATCATCATCATCCTCATCATCATGGATGAGAAAAGAATAGAAAACTAGAAAAATGATGGTCCCTGTATCGACTTCCCATGCCCGGCACTTCTCCCGCCCTGAGACTTTTACCTTCAGCAAGACCAAAGGGCCAAAGTTCATCGGTGGGTTCACCTGATAGCAAAGGTTTGTTGCCCGGAAGCCACACTATGAAATGACAATAGGACCTAATAGGAGGTACATCAACATGTCTGTATGTATGAATGCATGTAAATGTAATGCAAGAAAAACTGCTGTGTTGGTCTTTCAAGATCTCTCAAATGGTTCATCATTTGGAGCTATACTCCTATGCATGAAGGCGAAACATCGACGTCCTTCTGGCTCACGCGAGTTCCAGACTAGAATGCGCTGACATAGTCATAGTCTTTTCCAGCTTTCTGAAGTATCAAGGTTAGATAGTGGTGGTGGTAGATATACATATAATATGTATATACTAGTACATACAAACAAATAAATCCAGTCATGTCTTCTTTAAGCGTTTACTATGGTGCAAAATGACAATGGAGATGTGCCATCCTGACATCAGAATCCTTGGATGTCAGCCATGATCACAGCATCCGCAGCAACTGGGTGTCAGGCGTTGGTGACGATGCTCTGCCATGCTTTTGCACTGGTTGTCACGACGCAACGCGCCTTGCCACTGGTACCCTCTGGTAAACTAACATAGCTATTGAAAATGGCCATAGAAATAGTGGATTTTCTCATTAAAAATGGTGATTTTCCATAGCTATGTTGGGTCACATCCCAAGTCAAGGATATCCCTCCACACTTGGTGGAGATCCATCGGAATCCACTTCACTGTTTTTCCACAAGGCCTCCATGATGTTCTTTCGCCACCAAGCCAGAAACTCGTCAAAGGACACCACCCCATCCCGCGTGGTGTCCAGTTCTTCAAGAAGCCTGCGGCGCGATGGAAGACCTATCATCCCCAGAAATTGAAATGGATAGGTCGGATAGGTAATACCAAGTAACTCATACTTGACAGCGCCGAATCCGAATCCTGCGAAAATGCTGCACAAAAGCTTTGAGATCCAAAACAACCCAAAGCCTCTCAAGGTCTCGATCAATACCCAGCAGGGTCAACGCTCTGTTGATCTCCTCAGTATGACCAGTGGCTGAAAGTTGCTGCAATTTCTGGGGAAAATGTCTGTCAATATCCACTTGGGGGTTTCTTGAAATGGGGGATCCCAAAGTCACCATGGGTTTCAAGACTAAAATGGTCGATTTTTTTTGATTTGGGGGTACCCCCATGACTCTGCCAAATCACTGCGGGCATCAATTATCAACCGCCTTTTTATCAACCATCAATTATTAAAGGATCCTTTGGTATCCAGCTAACATTTCGCAAACTGCCAAGGGGCCTGGGGTTCCAGCCTTCCATCTCCATCCTCAGGGAGTGAAGCTTGCGCTCATGAAACAAGGATGGTGGATAGCTTCCACTAGGAGGCATGCCAATAACGGGCATGAACATTCCCATTGACGCGGATACTTCCTACATTGGACAAGCACCAAATAAACCACAGGGGTCAACTGGTCTCTGCTCAAGTGGAATTTCTGAAGAATGGAATTCTTGTAACAATTCCGGGGTGAGAGCATATGTATCCCTACATCAGTTTCAGTGTCAGGGGTTGGAAACATCCAAGTTGCCACATCCATCTGGTCGAAAATCGCCTTGGTGTGGGGCACTGCCATTTGTGAATCGCGAAAAGCAGAATTCGAACAACATGTGTTCAAAAGGAGCAAAAGAGAAAGACCCCAGTGGTTGACTACTATAATATCCAAGAATCTGAGAAAGTGGTGATCCAGCTGTCTTCAATTTTTCAGCCAAGCAGCATGCAGCTGCACAGTTGACAAGTGCTGCAAGATCTTTGAATCGTTTAAAACTCCATCCAGCGCACGCTGGGCCTGGGAGGTCCCACTACCGGCAGAGAGGCCCAAGATCACAAGAGAAGGGGCACTACAAGAGGTATAAAGCACAAGGGTTGCATTTCATTTTGAAGCAGACTGCGCTGAAAGAGAAAGAGAAGTGTCTTGAACCACTGATTCGCATGATTAGGTCTTGCTCTTCTTGCAAAGTGTAAGAGCATGCCATGTACTGCTGGACCAGCAAGACACTGCAATCTAGGGCCATTGTGCAAAGAACTCCAACATGCCAACGGAAGCCGATTCGATTCAACCTTCAAAAGAATTCACTTGGCTCCTTTCCATGCACAGTTTAAAAACTTATTTGTCTGAAAATTGGATACCCCAAAATTTTATGGTTTACCATTGTTTATCATCATTTTCCCCATTCAAATAGCCATCTGTGGGTATGCCCCTATTTTCAGACTCACCCGTCATGCCCCATCCATCGCCCATCGCCTGGTTCACCTGCAATTCAAAGATCGCATCCAAAGCGGTGCCTCGAATGATGTTGGCTTCGCTCTCCGTTTCGGCCACCACCAAATCAGCACCCCTGCAGCTGCTGTTCGATGGCTACAGAAGATCAATTCAAAGGCACGGAAAACATCCACCAAAAGAAACTTAGTGTTGGGAGAGAGAGAGAGAGAGAGAGAGAGAGAGAGCATGATTTGCCGCACGCCCACTCAGGAAGGATATCCACCAACAGGCGTGGTGTCTGCAAAGAAGACTATCTTTGACCACTTGGCCGACTTGGATACTCAGCGGCACCTGTCCGCCACGAGCTGCCGTGTCTTTGCGAGTTGGTCTGAAGCTAAGATCACCTGCAGGTGTCACGTCTTTGAAAAGGTCCACCCGGAGGAGCGTCTGTCCCAAAATGCTGGATGCTCCAAGTGGCGGAACTTGATTGGAAGACGATTAACCATGAGAGTTTGGAGCTACCCCATGTTCAAAACACCACATCTAAACCGGCTTCCGGTTCTGGGTTCAGCCTCGGCAACGCTGGTTCTGGCCATGCGGCCAGTGGGAACTAGCACCATGCGATCGATGCCTCACATCGCTTCCAAGCAGTACATGCAGTGATGACTGGATTGATTTGGGGGCAAGTCTATAGGAAAGCAGGGTTTTACCATCCAACCAGAGGGTGTTCCTGTAAATGTCCCTTAAACCACTACTCCTGCGGAACAACAATATCGGGCTCTGGCATTCCATTCACCGCAGCCTGGAATCCGCTTACCCAGATCCCCAGGTCGCCTGAAGGCAAGGAGTTGGTGATTTCAGCCAAATACCCATCCAAAGTTTCGACCCATTCGTCAAAACCTTCGGAACCTGATGCGATCCGGGCTCCAGTGGAAAACAGCTTCACAAACAAATGACAAAAGCTTCCCTCCTGGCCTTCAATTCGTATGTCCCTGAGGACTGGGGGGGGCACATTCCAAGCTTTTGACCCACCCTTCTGCAGTCTGATCCAAGCAACCTGGAGTTGGCGGAACGAACTTGTACTCCCCGGCATCCTCAGTCGGAAGATGTCGGAAGATTTCTTCAATCCAGGGTGATTCCTGGTATGGACCAATGAGGGCAAAAACCTGCGGTCTGAAACAGATCTAGTCAAACCTCTCTGAAACTTGGGTATATCATGTCCTACCTCTTTTGATCAACCGTAGCTCTTGTGGCCAACCACAAGATACATCCAAAGGCATACCTCAAGAATTGGACCTCTGGCAGGGATCCCTACATTCCTTCTCTGGATATGAAACCTTCCAGCCAAACAGATACTGCCGTGGGGCACTCTTCAGCGAAGCAGATCGGTTCCTCGGCTGACCAACTTTTGAGATTGCCAAAGTGAGCGTGCACTCTGGTCTGTGACATTGTAGTGGACCCACTCCTCAACACATTTGCAGCCAATTTCAAACAGGATTCGAGGTGTACAGCTCATTCAGGGGAGAGTTTCGAACCCTTCGGCCGTCCATAAACAGGATGGCTCCAATGTTCCTCCCCAAGGTGCACACCTCAGCAACGCAAAGAAATTGATGCTGTGGTTCACGCCAAAACAGATGGCAAGCACCCGTCCAAAACATTTGGGTATGGGACAAAAGCCTGTTGCTGTGGACACCAACATAGCTGGTAAATGGGCACTTGTCCGCCCACCTATGGTCCCATAGGAAGTGTACCCACCTCTATTTGCAACACGAAAATGTCCTCCAACACTCTCAAAATCTGGGGTCCCCACCAGGACCGTTTTCTTTCCTAAGTCTCGGAATGGCAACAGGGCAAGGATCACAGCAAGCCGAAGATTCTGAATGAAATTGATGCAAGTTCAGATTGCAACAAGAAGTGGGAAAACTCGCGCAACTTTCTTTGCCTCTATCCACTAGCGAGCTTGAAATGAAACTTGCCAGCTTTGCCAATGGTTCAGAATGGTTCAGATTTCGGGAATACAAGACCGCCATCTTAATCTATCAACTCATTGTGCTGGGTGCATCTCAGTCAGGGTTCCACAATAGTCTCCCAAGTCTCACTGCCAAGAGTGCCACAAATATGGTGCCAAGTGGCTCCAAACATCTTTACTTCTGCTGTCTCCCCAGACAAGTTCATGATATCCTGCACCAACCGTGTGGATGTCCGAGTGGAAAAAGGCCATCTGGCTGCGTTTCGCCAGACTCTGCCGCAAAATTGTCTCCACCTCTGCGTAGCACTTCACTGGGAAATCCCCATATTTGGAGCACAAAACCCTGGTAAATCAGTCAGTACAATCCCACAGAACCGTCAACTACAAGGGGTTTTGGGCAAAGTGTTCCCCAATCTCTGGAGTTTGTTGATTCACCAGTTGCAAAAGAAGACCCGACGATTGAAGGCAGGGCAAGTTTAGGGGTACCTGGCTTTGGGCCAAGGCTCTGGTGTTCAGAGGATCAGGTGAATGGAATGCAGAAATAGCATCCCGAGATGTAAGCTATTTAACCAATCTATATATATATATATAGTTACTAGTTCTCGTGGTATTACATGTTTATTGGTTCAATCAAGGTCTATAAATCCCTGGCTTTTGACGTCTCCCATGGCCATGTGTTTTGACCCATTCCCATCCGTGGCTCTTCGGCTCACACCTTGGCCCTTCGGGTGTAGTAGTTTTCATTCGATTCCTCGATGAGGCTTTCCATCACCGCCTATATCCAGGCCATTGCGGCTGCAGTTGGGTTGGAAACATTGGGACACCGAAACCCATTGGCTCCAGCCCATGTTTTGACCGCTTGTCAAGTTGCCCCGGAATTTCTCAACTTGAAAAGCACCATTGGCACCATTGGCCTTGGTGACGGAGCAGCCGATGACTTTGTTCCATCCGAAGTGTTTCTTCAGCTTCTGGAGAGTGCCTGTCATGCAAAATCAGCTCCCTTTACATTACCAACGGCTAATGATGTTTTGAGATCCTGAGGAGGCATTCTCTGGCCAGCTGGAAAGCTTTCACAACCAGCCGGATATCTGTCAGGCAGTTCAAATCTAACGTTGCAACCTTTTTGGCTGTATTGTAAACTTCACAAACGCCAAAACGCCCAGCATGCAACCAGAACATGGTCTCCCTGCCCAGTTGCAACAGCAATCAAAGCGGCAAGCAAGCCAAGAGTAGGTATCTCCAAAAACACCAACACCCCACCTGCTATGGTTTGGATGTTCTTCTGAACATCCGGCCCCAGCTCATGTTTGACTCGAAAGGGCTCACCTTAGCCGGAATGAGGTGGGCAGGAACTTGGCAGAGGTTGTCCCTACATTTGATCGTGTTTGGCAGGTATAATATAAATCCATGCTTTCCTCTGATTTTTTCCAACAAACCACCCCACATGAGCCAACTTCAGCAAGGTTTGTCCCATTTCGAACCCAACATTTAATTTGGTACATGGCCATTGTCTCAGCCATAAACCCACAGATTCAGTAGAGTTGAGCGTTTTACCATCCATTTTTCCGTGTATGTCATTTTGAGCCATAACCCATTGCCATTAAAATTGCCTTGTTGGAGGGCTTGGATCCCCATTCCCATGTCCCCATGATTCTCCCTGCCAAATTGCTAATACAGATATGCATCAAACCACTAATATCCATGAAATGCGGGTTCTATCCCCATTTCTTGCTGCCTCCAAAATTTGAAAACATATGTGACATTTCATTTCTATCCCATTTCTATTCTATCCCAACAAATTTGAAAACACCAAGGTTCCGTTTTCAATTCAAAGGTGTCTATCGCCCTCATTTGTTCCCCCTTAAACTCCATTCAAGTCCCTTAAAAACGCCCAAAAAAATCCCAACAGCAACTCAATCCACTCATTTCCCCCATCATTCCCTTCCCAACCTCTTCAACCTATCCTCCAACCCTCCGGTTCTCCGTCCCGAACGTGTCGTCCTTGCGTCCGCGTGGCGGATGAGTTCGCCCGTCTGCACGTTCACCGGTGCCGCATAGCCCGAGGTCTGCCGCAGCTCGATGCCCAGAGCCTCGACCTTGGGCAGCTCCGACACCGAAACCTTGGAGCGAACGGGGGAAACTGTGGAAAATCTATGGAAAATCTATGGAAAATGTATGGAAAATGTATGGAGAAACATGGAGAAACTTTGAATATGGAGAAATCTTTGGGGAAAAAAAACTGCTTTTTTTCGTTGCATATGGAAGAATCTTCCAATATTGGAGAAAGATGGAAACATCGGTAAGTTCTTGTGGCTTGTGAAGAATTTAATATCAGGGGGAAGGACTCCAGAGTACACAAGATTCACAGTCCACCGAATCTCAACTTGGTGAATGCAGCGGTGGTGATGGCTGTCCCGTGTATTTGGACATCACAATAGCCCATCAGGGGAGTCGCTGCCAACAGTCATCTTGGTGATGTTTGAGCTCACCATCAAACGGGACATTACGAACCCCTAGCCATGGTGGGGAGACTATCTCAGAGGTGATGATAAATCCACCAAACGCATTCAAGATGAGGCATTGACACATCACAAATATGCAAAATCATCCCTTGGAACTGGAAGGCTTCAATCATTTGAGTTCTTCCCAGCTGGATGTAGGTCCAATGTTTGCCAAGCTTCTAAGGCTCCAGTCCTTAGTCGATGAGTCAAAAATCTAGGGGTGAAGTTTTGGGAAACCGAAAAAAATGGCATGTTTTGATGAATTAACTCGCAAAATCGGTGATATAAGATTATATGTGCAACAAAAATCCTTGGTATAAGGAAAAATGTACTGTACGTGTTATTTTAAGTTGAAGCATTACCAAAAGCTGTGGTTTCCAGGGTAAGAAGTTTTGACCTAGGAGACGTCACTGCACTCCTCCATATCACCGGACAAGATGGACAGCTGCGAATGAAATGGAACAGGAAGTTGCAGCTCGACCTCCGAGAGAAATTCACCCATCGAGCTCAGCCCAGAAACTCGCGCGGCTGCATCTCTTTCGATAGGTCCTGCTCGTACAGTTTCACGAATCACAAGACATGCAAGGAAATGATCATTGGGAGTATTCAAGTTTCAGGAACCAGCCTCCATTTATCTAACTTGGCTGCCTTGAATTGGGATTGTCCAGCCATGTTTGACTACCAAAGAGTAGCTAGAAGTAGTTGTTGCTTCTCAAAACAGAGATTAATCGGGATGCATGGCAACCTTAGTGGGGAAAATGATTTGCAACACCATTGGATTTTGGTGCCAGTAATCCATTTTAGGGATAGTCCACTAAAATGCACACCCATTACAATGCACAAAAAAAATCCATTGAAGTCGATTACAAGCCAAAGATCCATTTCCCTCTGGTAATTAAACGTAGCTATTGAAAATTGCCATTTATAGTGGATTTTCCCAAAAAAAAAAGGTGATTTTCCATAGTTAGGTTAGTTTACCAGAGGGTAAATCTCCCATTTCTTGGACCCACTGCACTCCTCAGCTCGCAGCTGGAAGCGCCAACGCCCTCTCCGTGACCGCTGCGAGCTTCGGCTTCGAAGGCTGTGACGCGCCACGCCCACGGCCAGGGCCTCAGCGCAGGATGCAGCTGACAAGCACCAACAAAATATGGAAAAGTCATAGTATATTACAAAAGATGATTGGACAATGGGATGATAATAATGATAATAATGACAGGATTTGGGTATAATATATATAATTATAGTAATAATAATAATAACAACAATAATAATAATAACAACAATAAAAAAACAATAATAACAATAATAATAATAATAATGATGATAATATATAACAATATATATAAATTTACAATAATATATAATAATATAATAATATATAGTAATAGATATTAATATATGATGATATATAATAATATATAACATTATATCATAATATTACATAATATATGATAGTATATTCAAATATATATATAATGATAAATAATAATATATAGTAATATATAATAATAAGTAACAATATATAGTAATATATAGTAATATATAGTAACATATAACAATACACAACAATGTATAATAATATATAATAATTGTATAAAACCAGCAATGATTGGTGCATATAACCATATGATAAGGCAATCATAAGATATGTATGGTGAGATGTTAATGGGATTTACAGCAGGTTGGAACCATAAACGATACTCGGCAAGCTCACCAATAAAAAATCATGGGGCGCCAAAACGAAGCTGTAAGACCCATGAGTTATCTCCAAATGCTGAACCACGCTCTAGCAGATCAATTTCAATCCGTGAATCTAGATGATTCTAAATGAACAATTTCAATTTCGAAACCCCGAAACAGGCAAACGGTGATTTTCCTCTGTGAAGCCAGCTAGATGAACATAGGCCATTCCATTCTAGGATCTGCACCCTTTTAACCTAAACATTGGCAAGCAGAGATTATCTTCTGTGAAACCTGCTAGACGCGAATAGTCTGCACTGGGATGGTCTTTGAAATAAGCCAGGCTCTTTGCCTGTTGCACTCACCTTCGCTGATCCTTCCGAGGCTTCGCCTTGGGGTTCACGGCCTTCCCTTTCTTCTCCTTCTCCTGCTTTTTTTTCCACCTGACAGCCGCCTTGAAGGAGCGCTCCAGCTCCGCCTCCGAGTGGTCCTTGGGCTTCATCTTGAAATGTTTTTTGGCTCCACCAACACAGCATTGGGCATGCCATTTTTGCATTTGAACGGACCACCGCACCCCCGGGCATGGCACCTTGGGGTGGAACACCGGCAACCCAGCATATCTGTTGGCCAGCGTAGGCACAGGCTTCACCTGGAGCTGCAGGCCATGCTTCTCCCGAAGCTCAACAGCTTTGGCCTCAGCCGCCGCCTTCTCGGTGAAGTAGCCCCCATAAATGGGTTTCGTTTTGTTCGGTACCCGCACCTTCCACTTGTCCTTTCTCTTGTCCCATGCGACTCCAGGCACTTCGCTGGTCACATTGGGGTCCTTCAGCCTGGGCTCTCTGAGGATGCCCTTCTCGACCAGCTCTGCCCGGAAGGCCTTGGCCGCCGCAAGAGCTGCTGCATCGGCCTCGGCCTCGGTGCGGCCTGGGACCATGAACTTCTTCACAGCAAATACTCGGTTGGTCCAGCTGAGCATTTTCCCTTTGGAATCAACTTTGGGAAAGGTGACCACCCATGCAAAGGCCTGGGTGCTCCACTGGATGTTCGGCACCCCGCTCTGCTTTGCCAGCTTGTATCTCCTGACCTGCGGAGCCTTCTGCTCCGCCACAAGCAGTAAGGGAGGCTCAGCAGCTGGCATTGCGCATGGGGTTTCTTTGGTCTTTTCGTCTTTTGGTCTGGTCTCCTCATCCCCCGCTCTCTTGTCACACTCTCTTGTCACACTCTCTTGTCTGTCACAGCCGGCCAGGCGGCGGACGTGATTCTCCATGTCCTCCGTCTTCCTCTTCAGCTGCAGCCAGAGATCATCCATCTCCATCTCCATGTTCTCAGGACCGGCCTCCTGCTCCGCGCTTCTCTCCGGCTTGACCTTCACACCATCCGAAGGCATTGCGGGGTATGTCAGGCGGCGGCGCTTGGGAGAACCGGATACCTGGAGGGACTCCATGGCTCGGGTGAGAAGATTCGGATTCCCAGTCCGGCCTTTCTGTATCGCTTGGGCGGCTCTATGCATGCAGAGCCCAAAATGGAATCGGCAAGACATGTGAAAGATTGTGAAAGTGTCCCTACACCATGGTGAAAGTATCGTAAACATCTTGGATCTGAAACTGACCCTGCTTTGAGACAGCTAAACCTCGTGGCAGCACACCACCATCCGTTGAGATCGTTTGCATTCACTTGCAATTATCTTGTTCAGATCTTTTCTGCTGACTTCTTAGGTCCTGGCGGCTTTCAGGAGGGACTCCGTGGCCTGACAGAGACGACAATCCCACAACGCAGCTGCCTTTTCGTACTACCAGTGGATATACTAGTAATCCTCAGCACAATCCAGTCAAGACCAACTACAACTTAGAAATATACTACTGTAACTGGCAACTGCAACTGGCAACTGTAACTGGCAACTGTGTAGGATTACTAACTCCGAACTTCAGTTTAAAACTATCATATAGTTTGATAATTATGTACATAGATGTACATATATATATATACATACATATCTATACTACGTTTTTTAATGTGGTCAGCATGGCTTATGGTTCCCCCCATTCCAAGCCGCGCCTGTCTTGCACTGCAAACCCCCGGCAGCGGCGCGGAGGCAAGTCGTGTCACCCGGGAGGCCGAAGACCTCTTGGCCGCAGGGCCCAATGTGGGGGGGGGGGGGTGCGGGGGTACCCAACCCATTGGGGGGGGAGGGACGGAGGACAGGAGCATATATATATATATATATATAGCTATATCCAAATTTATGGCAAATAAAATGGAACTACAAGAGTAAGGCTTACTTAAAACTGGTGGAATTCATCACCAAAAGTGTCTTGGAAAGCCACGGGAAAAAATCCACGAAAATGGTGATTCAAATCAACAAAAAGGTACGGGTGGGGATTGTGATTTAAGAA
Source organism: Symbiodinium sp. clade C Y103 (assembly GCA_003297045.1). NCBI lineage: Eukaryota > Dinophyceae > Suessiales > Symbiodiniaceae > Cladocopium > Cladocopium sp. clade C. The sequence continues at coordinate 159,646 of BGPT01001112.1, forward strand.
TTCAACAGAAAATGTGGAACTAAGATGAATGAAGCAACAAAATAATTTGAATTGTAATTTAGGGGTGCTGGTTTCGTTCGTAGAGCTCCAAACTCACAGCTGATTCACTTTTTAGTGGGGGCTGCAGCCGAGGTTATCGTGGCCTGGCAGCTGCGGCCCATGGTATCGGCTCTCCAATGCTGGACATTACCTTACAGGGCTCAGCTGGGCACAGCTGGGAGCTACAAGACTAAAGGAAGATACACCAGTGTTCAATAACAATAACTATAGTTATCATAGTAGCACTAGTAATAGTAATAGTATCGACAACAAAAAAGAAACATCAGAATCTGTGATTACATGTCCTATTTACTATTTCAAGTCAACACATGGTATATCATGGTATGAAAACTCATGAGTTTCATCCCGTAGCATTTCAACACAGCTGACCTGGCCTCCAAAAAAGGGAACCGGCAGCACGGTAGAGAAGTGCAGTGTCAGAAGTTCTCAAGTTCTTGGCTGCAACTAATCTTCGGCTGTGGTCTTGTAGGATTGCAAGCTCAAGTATTGCTTGCTTTCAAAGGTGTTTCATTTTGGGGTGTCAAAAATGCCTGTGTGTTCGTGGACAGTGTAGTCTCAAGGTCCTGAGAGTTGGGAACATCCAAAATGTCACTTGCATTGCGGGGATTCCCAGTCATGCCGCCAAAAAAGATCCGCGGGACCCGCCGCGAAGCGACTGTTTGAGCCGCATATCCCGTTTCCACCGGCTGGCACCCAGGAGTTCGGGCAGAGGTCAACTTCATCAGAATTGAAGGAACAACAAATTATCTTACTGGTGCTTAGTAGGGAATGGGGGGGAATGACCTATAATAACCATTAATAATCAGCCCATTCTCCCATTCCCTACTAGGCACCAGTAAGATTATATACTACAAATTGATACAATTGCAGTATAAAGGGAATACGAAGTGCCCCTTCAGTTTCGCAATTGCTGAAGTGGTACCATGCAGGAACGTGTACGTGTGGGTCCTAGTGAGACATCACAACTTTCACCTGCATTTCTTCAGACACATAGTTGGAACTGTTGGAGCCTGTCCGTCAGGGTCACCGCAAGATCTGAGCTATGCACGGCCTGTCTGCCCTTCTCTGAGTGCCTTCAACTTTCGTCGCCCCTGGCGCAACTGGCGCAACTGGTACTGAGTAGACCACACTTTCCGGGAGGATCTCCTATCATTGGAATGCAACAGGCTATTCTGTGGATCTAAAGTTGTTTTTCGAGCAGTGTCCATCAAGCACAGCATTCGCGCATTTTCTATCGCCATATGCGATTGTGGTAGGTGAGGACTTCAGGGCACCGTCTTTCGAATTTCTGTCGTGGTATGTGTAAATGCATTGTATCATATTGTGTGTATTTACATAATGACAGAATGATAGCAAATATATATTAAATACATACTATGTAACTATGTATATATTATGTATATATATATATATACAGTACATGAATGTCCTTTAAAGCTGCTATATATATCTATACACAGTATATATGTATCAACGTCCATTTGGCTTGTAGATCAGAGGCATAGCTTGGTTACGATCAGGTGCCATGTAGTTCCAGGTGCGACGGGGTGGCAGCAGTCACCAGTGTCAGCGCGTTGCTCGCAGTGTGTTGATCCTTTAAAGTCTGCCTACAGTGGCAAAACAGGGAAAAGGGGAAATGAAATTGCCAACTGTCATGATGTTTTTGTTTACCTCTTCGATACTGCAAACTGCGGTTCACTTGGACCCACTGATAAGTCCTTGAATTCTTCCCTCTGAAAGCAAGGTTTTGACGGTGAAGGAAACGCCTTGGGTATGAGCTTTTGACAGGAACTTTTTCCTCTTGGATTTCGTGTCTTGGATTTTTTGGATCTTGACGATGACACTGGCAAAAAGAACCACTGCCAGTCATTCAAATCTTGCGGCCTGTGCCGCAACTGGCTGAGTTCAGCTTCTGGCAGTTCTCTTCCTTGCAGGGCTCATCCATTGTTTCCAACCATTCTGCCTCCGTTCTGCCTCCATTCTGCCCTCAGCATCTGGGGTCAGGGAACGAAGGCTGGTGACCCATCGTCCCCATCCTTTCCCCGGGCGACCGCCGCGTATTTTGTTTAGTCGTTGCTTCAGCTTTCAGCTGACAACACTGAGCCGTGGTGCGGAAAATGTTAGCTCTGGAGATTGGCGTATCCAAAAATGGTCGCCCCGAAACTCAAACCATCAGCTTCCATGTTGTGTCAGCTGCCTATTTTGTGTGTTGTTTGTTGTGAGGGACCAATTTTTTGACGGTAAATGAAAAATTGGTTGCTGCATTTCTCGTCACCTCCAAGAGGTTCCATCGTCTCCCCCATGCAGCAAACCTCTGCAGAGGTTGAATTCACTTTGCTCACAAATCCTCAGAAACAGAAAGAGGTGAAAGGATTTCAACTAGTCCTATAACTCAAAAAAAAACAGTCTGGCGAGATCTCAGCAGCTGGCCAGAGGACTTACCCCTCTTCACACTTGCCTGCAAGCCAAGCTAAACTTCAGAATGTGTATGTCCAACCATGCGCATGTAGAAATGTGCTTGTGTAGAATACACGTTGGAAGCAGTAGACTGGCTCGAAGAAGGTCAATCCAACAGATGGCTTCTGTGGACAAATGCTAGAAACTTGGGAAACACTTGCATTCACCGTTTTTTCTTCACAAAACAAAGCTGCTGATGATTTGTCTCTGAATTTTGCAACCTACATTTGGCACATGGCTAGAAGCCAATTCCTAGACCAAGTTCAGGGAGCATGAACCTATACATCCAAACCTATGCCTCAAAAATATGAGCAAAAAAAAATGTCTAGCTATAAGTTAGAAGTGCTAGAAATATCTAAAGATACCTTAAAAACTGACCCATGATATGGAACCCAATTTTTGAGCCATAGCGCATGTACTTCGGGGCTCGCTTCTCGATGTCCTCCACAGATCCTGATGAAACCGAACTGGATCCAGCTGGGGGTCGAATGTTTGCTGTATGGTGTGTCTGAAAATAGGCTACCTCCAAATTGATGGTTTTATCACTATGTTCCTCATTAAACTGACGATTCTTGTCGTATCCCTGCGTTTCCGACACACCTAGATAGTCAAGAGAAATCAGGATGAGAAGGATGGGACCTCGCTTCGTGCAAATAAGGAAAGTTGAGGCCCAGACCGAATAATGCCTTGGTAATGTCTTGGGTGCACAGCTGGTGGGACAAATCAAACCGACATGAACATAATATACAAAAACATGTACACATATTATAGCTGATTGGTGGTCTGATCGGTGTGATTCTTTGCGGTCCCTTTCCATTCCTCTGTTGAATAATCCACCGAAATGACCACAACCTGCTATGGCTTGCGGACTTTTGTTTTCAATGGCGTTGCACAGCTCGTCGAAGTTGGATGGTCAGGGGGGCCCTTTAGAAAGAGAGTAAGCTTTCCAATCTTTTCGGCAAATTTGAGGAGTTCACCTCTCAACAGGTGTAGAATGTAAAGTCACTCACTGGTTTCCAAACTGCTGTGCTTCAAACCAGAACCTCATTCCATAGCGAAGTTGCTGTGAAGTCCATTCCAATGTGCGTGTCTCTTCTTACCCGAATGAATCCCAATTTCCCTACTCTTGAATGGACTCTCTACAAATCACTCTGTGGGACAATGGCAATGGTGGCTTTTTAAGATGTGCTAGTCATACAAATGCGAAGTCTTTATCATACCAGCAAGCATGCTCGGATGAGTCACAGCCACAAGGTAGTTGCAAAGCGCTAACAATTCCCTAATGTGCCGTGGATCCTTCGGTTCCAATTGAACCACGGCAGCCCCATGTGATGCGGTCGAGCTTCAAAAATGGCAGATGAAACCTGGGAGTTTGGTGACGTAGAAATCAAGGATCTAGCCCCAATATATGGCCATGCGATGGGGAAAAGGATGATAAATCAATGGATTTGAGGCGTTCATTTGGAACGGCGCCTTCATTTCAACTTGGGATGGTCTCCTTCCTGAAGATGTCAAGCCCAACGCCAAGGCAAGAGTTTCAATGAAAATGTGAATTGTCTGGATCATTTGAAACAGTCCATCCTTTGGTGCATCACATCAAATTCTAGCATCTGCATATTCCCTCACTGAAAGCCCAACATTAATCTCAACCTCCTACCCTGCCCTTTTTCATGTGCGAACCTTCGAAACCCTACCCTTCTGAACATCCAAAAAACAAAAAAACAACCTGGACCTAGTCCACATTTGGATGTTCATGTTTAAATATGTTGAATCTTCTGTAAGTCACAACTCTTCGGCCCACAGGCCCTCCCTGGTACTGTACTTGATAAAACCCAGGGGCCATCAAACATGCAGCGATGATGCCCCACACCAACGACCAAAGTCCGGTGCTCTCCAACAACACCGCCACCAAAGCTGGCCCAGCTGCACCGGGCAAGGTGGCCTCGGCCGTGCTCCATGGATGCCCATGGTGCACGTAAATGATGTGTGTAAGGGGTATCAATGTATCAATGCCCAATGCCTGGACATCAAGCGAAATCTGGGATGCAAAGAAACTTGGTCAGCAATCCTCACAAGATTTTTTGGGCTCCACTTCTGAGTGGTGGGATGGCCAGTGTCTTTTCCCCGTGCAGAATGCCCTGTTTCTCCCGGGAATCCCTACGATGCCATTGCCGAGGCTGACGACGGCAGCCGCATTCTGCGGGGCCAAATCCAAATACACAGCATTTTGCGCTGTGTCCAAGATGCCTATCGACCTCGGTTTAACATGGTCTACCAATAACTCGACGATTCCCAAGAAAGCCGTTCAACTCCATCTGCGCAATGTTTCGACCCATGACCACCTGGCAAAGGATTCCTCCCACCGCCCTTCTTGGCATAGGCACGCGGAGCACCAATTTGTCTGAAACTTGAAGCTGAAGCTACACTTCAAAGCTGTGCCTCCCCACATTGCTGCTGCAATCATTGCAAGGCTTGCTGCTGGGACGCTGTGCAAGTTCCCAAAGCATACCTGGGCCAAAAGGATGCCACTTTCGTCAGGTTCACTTCGCAAAGTCGCACTTTCTGGGAATGATTTGACCAAATATTGACTACATATTAACCAAATATTTAAACCAGCTACTGTATAAACCACATCCCTAACCTACCTCAACAGCGGAGCAAAAGATTGAGTCGTCCAAGCTGCCAAAGAGAGCCCTGCCGCAGCAGCTGCAGGGCACAGAATCCTGCAATACGGTGATGTCTTTCAGTGCAGCGATACATCAACTGCATGCTTTCAAAAGTGTGGCCAATGAAGCCGGGTTCGCATGGAGTAAGCATCCCTGCTCCTATCCTCGTGCAAGACAAGCCAGAATATGTACGTATATATCTATGTATGCATGTGTACGTGAAACAAAACAAAAGAAGCTTGGCAGCCACAAAAAAACACGGAAGGTGGAAACCACGTAGCACTTTCCTCAGGGCATTTCGATACATCCATCTCGGTGTTACTGACATCCATTTCGTGGTTCCTGCTGTACCCGTACATACTACAAAAGCAATGCCCGTGTTGATGGCCAGACAATGAATCTTTGAAACTGTACATACACCCCAATCAGGCTCACCATTCCCCCCGGTTGCAGCCCGAAAAACGGTCCCTCTTCGCATTTGCAGCAACGGGCAGCGACGGCTCTGAAGCCAATCGGTGCAAACACCTCCTGTAATGGCTCCAATACCTGGCCGAGATCATGCAGGCTCTGCTGGAAGTTTCAACAGAAGCTGTGGCTGGTTTCTCAAAAAAGGAGGAGTTTACTGAGTTTACTCACCTTTTTTTGGCAATTGAAGAATGGAGAAAATGATGACAACGGTCCGATTTCAGACTAAACCAAACCTAAAACTTCTCAGAGGCCACACGTTGCTACGAAACAATGCACCAGTGGAGCAGTTCCAAGCAATGCCAGCTGCACCGGAAAAGGCTGCGGGCAGCATGAGATAGAGCCCCACACTCTCCAAAGGCAGCTCCAAAACCTGCGCGCTGAATCGGTCATGAACCACCCATCCCAAGCATTGTGAACCACCCCCCAACTCGAAACCCTACTGGAATGATTCGTGGATATGTTTTGTTTGGGGTCGCAAAAAGAATTGTCATATATATATATATATGTATATATATATATATAGACTGTCAGCCTATACTTAGGTTGATTGAATTCTCGTTGCCCCAATGCTTTCAGGTTATGCACAACTTGGTGCCAAGGTGCTTCGGTGAAATACGAGGGACCCCAGGACCTTGCAAGCAGCTTCAATGGCTGGAACTGGATATCTGGGGCAATTGCAAAGGTGGGCTCGGAGTCTAAGTCTTGAGTTTCGCTTGAAGTCAAATTGAAGTCACATCTTGATCAGGGGAGGAGGTCCACTTCCCAGTCCTACCAAAGTGGTCATCAGCTCTAGTTCAAAGTCACTTCTTGTGTTGGACAATTCCAAGTCCATCCTACCCCGTTTCATACCACCAATCAAATCCAGCTCGAGTTCTTCAAGGGTATGGCTCAAAATTGTTCACGAGTTTGGATGGCAGCAAAAGACCAAAACTTACCATTTTTGGGGGTCGATGGGTACCTGGCTACTGCATTTTTGACCCAGGCCCATACCCATCTTGACTCGGATTGCTTCAGTTCACAGCATGATGTCGCTCAGGCTCTGGCATAATGGTGTACATAGCAAAGTTGTTACTGCCTCTGTTGACTTTGAAAAAACTCAAACTTCAGGATTCCCAAAAAAGTTGCTTTTTGAATGCTCAAAAGGAAATGCCATGCCACAATCTGCAGCCTGCACACTTGGGGTGTCTACAAATTTGACCTATCTTCAAATTCAGCCCCTGGAACGACTTCTGCCTCTGGCCAACTTGCCCCAGCACAAAACTTCCAGAACTGAAAAACTTCGTCGCGAATTCAAAGACAAAACAGCACTTTGCTCGCTCATCTCAGCTGCTGCAAAGGCACAATGCACAGCCAACAAGGCCAGGAAACCCGGGTGCTTCAACCTCAGCAGGTGCAGGGTACCATAGGGCAAACACCAACACCTCCTCCCGGCTTGAATCCTTGCTGCCAAAGGTACGCCCACCATGGCAAGAACGAGTCTGCTCTTGCGGTGCCGCCTCTTTGATTCTCGCATCACAGTTGCAAGATTCAAATGAAGACCTCCATGAGACTTCTTCCATGTCACCCTTGTCCTCACAGTATGGATGTGTAAAAAAGCACTCACATATCGTTGGATTGATTAGTTTAGGGAAAGCAGTTAGAGCATAGTTTATGAACTGTAGGAGGGTTCCTGTAAATTGTACCTTCATCTAATTCTGGGAAAATGGGACTCTGCCCTGTCGGGCTGTCAGGCCTGTTGCCACTACGACCTCGCCAGTATTGTCCAAGGCATCCTCAGAAACCAGCAACCGCCGACCTATGATTTGCTATCATTTCTTTCTCGTTGCAAAAAAAAAACTCATCTGGAGCAGTGCAAAAATGTCCAAAAATCTTGTTTCATCCCCTTCTTCTGGTTGATTCGAAGCCCTTTCAATCCTTTTGAGTCGTCCAACTCACATCCCGATCAGAATTTTGGCAGGGAGCCTCCCACATCTTTCGGGCGATCTCCATGCCAGCTTCTCGAGACTTAGTCATGGCAAATCCCAGCCAAAGGAATGCAAGCCTCGGTGTTTTGAGCGCAACATGAGTCTTCGGAGGCCAGTCGATTTGGTTTGAGTGGGAACTCATGTGGGTCAAAACAGAGGAGCCAAAAAAAAGGGATGGGTCGTAATGTTTCAAAATTAATGTAGGTCCCAGCCTACTACGACCTGAAATGTTGACTCAGCATGTACAGCTTCATCCGAGATGCAACAAGCTCACGGTCCCAAAAATGGCGAAACTGGCCCGCCATCCGGCCTCACAGCGAAGAAATGGAGCTGAAGTGGTGTACTTTACTTTGAAGAGCAAACAAAGCAGAAAGCAAAGTTTAACCCAAAAGCGAAAGCCCGTGAAAGGATAAACCAAATAAACCACCAGTTCAAACCTACGAGACCAACCAGACAGAAGCCCATGTCAAGCCCATTTCTGTTGGCCCAAACGCCTGAGAGCAAATCAATGGCGCCAAAACAGATGCCACGATTTGACCAAATCGCATCGAAAGCGCTCTGGCAGCCAGCGAGCATCCTCGTTCTGATGCCTCACTTCGTCAAGTTGAGGTCCAAATGGATAATTCCAGCATCAGCTAGCTTCAACTTCAACAGCTTGCCTGCTGACAAGCGAGCAAAACTGGAAATGATCTGTGATTCTGCAGCACGACCCTCCATCTTCCCTTGATTGTTGATTCATCAAACCAACTTGCCCTAGCGCCAAGGTACAGGAACATATGCCGACAATAGTTGCATCGTCGTTGGCATCAGGGGCGATGCCGCCAGCCCAAGCAGGATCAAAAGTAGCCACGTATGCCCAAATCCGAAGTCTGCTACCATCCTCACAGAGCCACGATGCGATCCATGGGATCCATGCGATGGTCCGCTCAATGTTCTCAAACATGGATGGGTCAAAAAACCTGGTACCATTTAGCTTGACTCTTCATCTGCTAATTTGGGTGGTTGGACGGCGCATGTTTGATCACTAGGCCATGTAGTAGCCAACAGGGTAACCAGGATCATGCCTTCCCAGTAGGTCAGTGTTGGTGCAGCAGAGTGGCGGCATAGCAATGGCCAAAGCACTCCAGGAAATGGCAGCAAAGGCTAAGACCATGCCAGCACCCAGGCGCGCAGATACAGCACCTGGACACTTACGTGACAACGGAAGGGGCGCCCAAGCGGTCACTTGGAGTTCCTGGACTGATCAAGCGTTCTCCGTGTACCCCGGTGCCCTGGTGAATACCATGCAACACCATGGTAGATACCCTCTGGTAAACTAACATAACTATGGAAAATCACCATTTTTAATGGGAAAATCCACTATTTCTATGGCCATTTTCAATAGCTATGTTACATGTTAGTTTACCAGAGGGTAGACGGAAATCATCCATCCCCATTTCACCCTGTAGGGTGCCCATTGGCCTGGCCTGCGAACAAATTCCCTGCGAGATAACCCCAGAAGAAGGCACCCAGCAACTTTCCCTGGCGCTGGAAGCGTTTGAAAGGGGCTTAGGACTTCACTGTCCATCATAAAAAGACATAAAAAGCATCCATGGCATGAAAACAGGAAAACATCACGCTAAATCCTGTAGAAACAAGGAGTTTCAACAATCTTGACCTGTTTTGTAGGTCCTGTTGTCTGTGCACGATTGCAGAACTGACCAATCTGGGAGTGTGCATGAGTCGAGCCTTCAACTGCATGTCCCAATTGTACTCTTGAACCATCAGTACCTCTAGCACAAACGAAGGAGGCATGAACGAACTGTGAGGGACCCAGAACACCCTCACAGACGAACTCAGCCAGCCGCAACCATGCGTTGCTGCTCCCATCTTCAATCATAGCGCATAGCTTGCAAATAAAGGCCCAACGTCCAAATCAAAATCTTGCACAATGGCAGATGGCAGCTGACCCATGATTTCCAAAGATGTTCAAAAAAGCCCTTGCTACAGGCCACGTTAAATCCTTCCTCAAAGCTAGGTTTTATGCGAGGATAAGAAATGTATATAATTGTTTCAAGACAACCTCCCAGCCTCCATCCCTTTTTCATCGGGGAATCACTATGAATTTCAAATCCTTCAGTTGAAAATTGCCATTTTACCCAATGATTATATACCTACTATTTCTGGGGATGGTCTCTTTTCCAACAACTCCTTCCCTAGCCCTTGATGCGACGAGGTACAGCACATGTCCCTGGCCGCAAAAGGATGGCAGTTCCCACAGCTATCAGGCAGCGATCCAAGCACCACACTGCTGCCCCGTAGATACCCTATGTTAATTCAACAGTTTACCATGGAGCATCACCATTTTGAATAGGGTTTGTCATCGAACTAAATGGGCCATGGTTTCCATAGCTATGTTAAATTACCAGATGGTACATCAAAACTTATTCAGTGTCATCCAACGACGAGAAGTACCTCTACTGGCAGCCAAGACATGAAGTTGAAAATGCGACTCAAGACCAGTTCCTGCCTAGACAAGTCCGAAGCAAATAGTTCGAGATGCACACTCCTGCCTCAGATTATACCCTCCGGTTTTTTTAAACATAGCTATTGAAAATTGCCCATCTATAGATGATTTACCTTTAAAAAAATGGTGACTTTCCACAGCTATGTTAAACTACCATGGGGTACGGGATAAGCTCCTGAATCCACTTGCCGAGGACTTCAAGAACGCTTCCGGCACTCAACCCCCCCCGATTTTGTTGGCTGATTCGTCCAACATGGATCAGCTGTGCCAGGAGCATCAGACCCTAAAATCCCGCCCCACACTGAGAAAATCCAAGACCAGCAAACCAAAACCAACAGTTTTTTTTTCACCTTGATGAACTGACAAATGGATGGCAGATACTCTACTCTATCATTCGAATCCCTTACATTGTTTAAATCTCGTTCCCACCAATTTGCCCAGGTTCCATCAGAATCTGCATTCTGACTCTGGGCACTAGAAGCAGCCAGTGGCTATAGAGGTTGGTCACCTGTTCCGGGACCACCAGTGGAGACGCCATGAACACCAGATAGGATACCAATGAGATATAGAATCAGAACTTGAAGCGGGGGCAAGATTCTTCTTGAACATTCTTATGCGCACTTGACTTCGAGAGTCACTACCACAGGCACCAACCAGCGGAATTGAAAATTCCATGGCAGTAGCACGCACGGATGTGGGTTTGTCTGAAAAAAAGGTATATACCTCAAAATTCATGGTTTATGATCATGTTCCCCAATAAAATAGATTGAAATAGCCATTTCGGGAGATTGTCCCCAGTTTCAGACATACCATGACATTGCCCACGTGGCTGTCACTGTCTCCACCTTGCACATGCCATTGTTTTTTTGCGTCTTGGGCATCTCCCAACCTCACCACAACAAAAGTTCAGTGGATGTGTATTGAGGTGCATCAAAACAACTCCAAAGTAGAACAAAGCATGAGAGTGAACATCTTTAGAAAGGTCAAAGCACACTGTTCGGGCATGTCCACCTGCCCATGTTTGTTGTGTATTTGATTTTGACCCATAGCTCACCCCACAGGTCACAATTGGCTGCAATGGCTCTGCACAATGACAGTGGCTTGGCTCTCAGCTTTGCACTGGCTTCAAACGACAGCATCGCGTCAGCAGCCATTTAGGCACTGCCCATGCATGGCCGTTTGGGCGGCGAAGATCTTCAATTCGAAGTCTCGTCTTCTCATGGGGTGTCTCTTGTTCTTGTTTGTTTGCCTTGGCGTGTTCATGTAGCACGGGCCTGTCTATGCAGCCCTTGCTTGTCTATGTTTGCGGATTTACATCTTGGAGTCTGTTCGTGTCCGCCACGACAGCTTGGTATTTCCCAAGCTGAATGGCCTTGACGGCCATGTTTGCGGTCCAATCGCATTGTTTTCTTTTGGCTCTCCATGCACCTCCAATGTTCGTAGTGGCTGCGCAGCCAAAAGCAACGAGTCAGTGATGTACCGAAGATATTTCAGAAACAGCTTCCTACCACCCTTGCTGCGCTCTGTATGAAGAGATGAAGAAGATCATGAGAGCCGATGGAGATGCTTTAGAGGTCTCTGCCACCGACACATAGTTATTCCACACAACTTGGATGCTTGAGCTCAATCTGGACTATGTCTTGTTATTTACCAGTCGATGGAGCCAATCCAACACATAGATTTCATGCCCCCAGTTGAATCATGCTGAATCTAGATGTATCAGCACCTTCCCTTGCAACGTGCATTCTCCTGGTTTTGGAGCCCGCAAGAACTGGACTGCTCCAGCAGTTCATCCATCCCTCCCTGCCTGTGGCCCTACTTTGGAATTGGTCTGGAATTGCTCGATGAGGTTCATGTCCTTGAACTTCTCAGAGAGATCCTCCCACTCCGCCTGCACCATGGGGGGAATTTGCCAGCAATGTGGATACTACAGTCATCCATCACATTGGCTTGAATCTAAAACCATGAAATGAGTCCAAAGCGATGATCCTTCAGATGCGTTCCATCTCCGCCAAACTCTTCATTTGTCAAGGGCTTTTTCTGTGCATCCAGAGTGAGGCAAAGAACAGCAAAGTCCCTTAAATCGCATCACGACTTACTCTCAAATGATATACGGCTGCATAAAGACACTAATCATAGGACACTAATCATAGGGTCATAGAATTCGCTGCTCAATTCGTTTAGCTTGTTGTCTGACTCCACTGGCCTGCGTCATGACCGTCCCCGAGTAGTTCATCTTGACATCCTGCAGCAGTGCTAGCTGCCAACTGCCACCAAATTGCTAAGTAAATTGAACATGATCTGAGGTTCAACATCTAAAATAGAGGGAGTTTATTTCCTTCACCTGCGTTTGCAACACATAAAGTAACGTCTCCCAATGGTTGAAACCGGGGCAAAACTTGGCCCAGCCATGCGCTACCCACCTCGAGCCGGCCGCTTGGGTTGCTGCCTTCAGTCTTGGGAACTGTTGAAGCCGCGGCTGGTTGTTTGCGGGCCTAAGGATCAGGTCAAGGCTTGATACTAACAAGTAGCAACTTGTGGGGCCGTCCCTTCCAACTTCCAAGTGACTCTTTTCAAATTTAGGATATGAACTCAGGCCGTTGGAGGTATGACCATCTGGGACCATGGCATGTATATCTACAGGCAAGTCCAGTTGGAAGTCTAATTCCTTCATTATTGAGACATAACTTGTTTCACATTGTGCACACGCGATACATGCAGAGGCTTTTAATGTCCTTCACAAATCATGTTGACCCTTGGTTGATTCACACAAAATTTGACCTACTCGGCAAATATATTGATAGGGGCCTCAGCTGGTGGTGTGGATTTCATGACATCCCGAGTCTTGGGCGCCGGGCGCTGGAAGCCTGCACAACAGCAATTGAGCAGCATTGTGTCCATACCACAAGGCCAATTTTCAATCACCTGTAACTGGATTCAAACTATATTTGATTTTGAGATCTACTCAAATCAAGAACCTCCCTCAACATCCTTCCTTTCCCCCAAACATCACAAACACTTCCAACTATTTCCAACCTCCCCAAAACCCCCACCAATCCCCACCACTCCCCACCTCCTGTTTGGCCATCTCCAGGTTCGCCTTGGCCGCGGCCAACTCGGCCCTGGCCTTGGCCACGACGTCCCCGTCGCCGGCCGCGGCGGCCGCCTGCTGCGCGCGCTCCGCGGCCGCCTTCAGCGCCGCGGCGTCGGCCGCGGCGGCGGCGGCCTCCACGGCCGCGGCCGCCTCGGTGGCCTCCTGGGCAGAGCGCACCGCCTTCATGGCCGCCTCGGAAACCAGGCATAGAAGAATTGGAAACCCGGATTAGATACGGAAGATATGAAATATATATATATAAATACATATTGAATGTATGTATGTATATATATATATGATAATCTGAGAATACATGAAAGAATTTAGATCAAACAAGAATACACGATAATTTGTGTATGTTGGTTCGAGTTTAGTTCTTTCACCCGGACGGCCATTCTTCGCGGAATAACACATTGTTTTCGCAAAATTCATCTTTTATGAAGACTCAATGATTACCTGCCGGATTATCATAGATTGCTTCATGGTAGCCTTGTAAACGTCCAGCTAGCATCACAGAATCCCTTCTCAGATCATTCTAGATATTTAGTTTGTATTTGTAAGACATTCTGGGCCATCCCCTCCAAAATGAACTTTCACTTTTGCCCGCTCCTTCACAGAACTTTCGCAAAACATTGGCGCAAAACAAGTTACTTGCGCAAACTAAAATGGTAAGGGTTTGAAACAAAACATGAACGCTCTTGGCAATTAGAGTTGCTTACAAGGACCTTCAGAGCAATTCCCACATCTTTATACATTTGTTTGTGCCTGTGTGCAGTACATGCATATCATATTTACGTCTGTAAAAGTGTATGTTTCTTATGGAAAGCTACAATAATCCAAAGAGTGTGAAACTGGCAATTTGATTTTCGCAAGCTGATGCGGTGGGGCTAACCCAATAGTGGGAAAGATCGAGCACTGCACCCGGATGGTTCTCCTCAGGCTACAAGCACAGCCACACACCAATCGGTTTTGAGTGGCCAACCTCATCCCGCTCCGCCTCCTCTCTAAGAGCCTGTCGTCATACACCGAAAATGCAAGATACCAATAGATACAGAATATATACTGCAAAATCGAAAGCTTGCTGTGTCCTGTCTCAAACCAAAAATGAAGCTGCCAAAGTTGTTCTATGAGGGGCGATGTCGACCCACGAGATGGCCTTTGCTTGGGCAAGAAGGGCTGCAACCTTCGCTGAAACCAGCCACAGCTGGAGAAAGAACATTTGAACATATTTGACCATCACTGGAAAATGGTGAGAACATGTGAGAACGTAATTTTTGAGTACCTGAATCTGGTGAAGAATTCTGGAGGCCTTTACTGAACACACAGTGCCGGAGCGGCTTGTCTGGGCACCTCGTCATCCCCAGCATGTCGTGCAAGCCGTGCTAGCCGCAGGCGAGGCTGTCTGGTGCAAGGCCCAACAAAGGATGGCACCTGCCAGTGGCGATGCGCCTGTTGGGAGAAACACTGGCTTTTTGCACGCATTTCTCTGAGCACAATAAGTCAACTACGCTGATTTGAAATGTGGCACAACATGACACAACCAGAATCATTCCATACTCTCCGACATGGGCATTTAATCCACATCCTGGAAACAATCTGCTGAAATCTGATGCCTTGTTCAGGGCAAATCCACACAGAAGGAGACCTCATGCAAATCACAAATCTTCATCTGGCAGATTCACACAACGACTTCTTTGGGAGCCGAGGAAAGTGACGCCATGAAGCAGCACTTCGAGGCACTCAGGCAGTGGCTGGTAGTGAACAGGCCAACATTGCCACCTCTGCCTGCTGACTCGGACATCTTTCAAGATTTCCCCCAAGCGCTTCACCCAACCAATGCTGTTGCTGGATCTTTGCAGTGCCAGAGATGTCTCCCCAGCACAGATCCTGAGCAAACAAAACTACTGTTTACAAACAAAAGGAACCTAAAGAGTGAAACAGTGAAATAACCAAGAAAATGTTCACCTCAGCCTCGCTATGTCAACGCGAACTGAGACCCGGATGTACAGCAAACCTGCTGATTCCGCCTCGGTGTTTGCGCAAAGCCATTGCAGTGCTGGCGCAGTCGGTCAAGAGTCGATCGTTCCAATTGGAAATGCAACATCCTTTTCCATTCTGAAGCATCATTTGACATGGTCGTTTACATTTGGGTTTTGTACATCTTTGTTGTTTAAGGGAGCCAGCAACTCATGTTTTAGCACGAGCACGATGTCCTTCAAACTAATTCACATGTGGAACAGGATCCTCCAATAAGAAATCAATTTCTACTAGGTGGTACGATCTGTAACCAAAAAGTCACTTCCTAAAACAAGAAAGTGTGGAGGGTATTCTTATGCGCTGACCAA
This sequence comes from Symbiodinium sp. clade C Y103, assembly GCA_003297045.1. NCBI lineage: Eukaryota > Dinophyceae > Suessiales > Symbiodiniaceae > Cladocopium > Cladocopium sp. clade C. Next base: position 175,206 of record BGPT01001112.1, read on the forward strand.
ATAATGGAAATAGAAGCAGATCTTTGTAAGTAATTTGAGCTGTCATAGAAATGCCAACACCCAAATTGTGAGCAAGAAGTGCCAGCAGTACACAAGGTCATGCGTCATGAAAGGATCTATACATGTACTGTGATTGCTTTCCTCATAAACCAAGATCAAAACTTCACCCAAACCAGCCAGCCACAACCACTTCACAGCTTCGTTGACACCTTTAATTGCATATCTTTGTTCCTACCAGTCTGCCAATGAGAATGTCATTCAGTGCCAGATTTCAAAACGTTTCAAAAATTGTATGTGGGTTTGTCTGAAAATAGGGTACCCCTAAATCCTATGGTTAATCATCATGTCCCCTATAAAAAAAAATGCTATATAATTATTCCATTTTTTTCAGGTATACTCCATATTCAGACTATGTCAAAGCCAATTGCCCCTTTTTTAGAGCTCCGTTGCTTGGCAATTCGCAGCTCCTTGCCGTGCCTTGTGGCACGAATTAGGGGCCTGCACTAGACTCCAAGGTCAGCTGCTGATCATCAAATCATCTATTTATTGCAACTGTATAACAACACTAAGAAAATGTTCATACAACTGATGTTGTGAATGGATCAAACTGGTAACTACATGGCGGAAAATTGTGATGTAGATTCACAATCCAATACTCTTACGTTTGTTATTTCCACCGGTCTAATGACAGGGCACTTGAATATGTTTGGCTTCTAAGCCACTGCGATACAAAAGAAACCAGAAATTTCCAGGAACACTCGTGCAGCTCTGGGCATTTGGTTGATGACTCCAAGAAATCCGCCCGCACCGAAGGTGCCGAGGCGTTTTTTGTTGGCACGCATTATCCGTAAGCAATTGCAATAGCTATTAAGCTTTAGCTTGGGGGGGGGGNAACATGGCCCAACATGGGCCCAACATAGGCCCAACATCCCTCAACATAGGCCCAACATGGGCCCAACATGGCTCAACATGGGCCCAACATGGGCCCAATGTGGCTCAACATCGGCCCAACATGGGCCCAATATGACCCAACATGGCCCAACATGGGCCCAACACGGCCCAACATAGGCCCAACATGGGCCCAACATGGCTCAACATGGGCGCAACATGGGCCCAATATGGCTCAACGTCCCAGCATGGGCGCAACACGGCCCAACATAGAGCCAACACTGGACCAACATTCTCCAACTTTGGAACTCCCAAGCTAACACTCCGGTGCGGGCGGTTGTCGTCGCGAAGCGACCAGAATATAATCTACTCAGTTGCCAGAAATCCACCAACCGTTCACCTAGCTGTTGGATCTGTTGAATAGGGGACTCAACGTGTCTCGGTCTCGGTCTGATAAGCAGCCTGCTACAGCCACAACACCTGCGAATGTGTGACCAATACTCTAGACATTGCACTGCTTCGACTTCCCTCACTCCTCATCACTGAAGATCCCAGTGCGTTGCATCCGCACTGCATGGGCCTAGCAGGAACCACCCTGGCAAAACCACTCCATGTTCCCTTCCAACCCGTAGGACTCCCATTCCCTCGGGGATCGATCCGTCCCCAGAATGGTGGTCCCCTAATTCAGTATGAATGTTATGTCAGATTCCAAATTTTCCTTCAAACACTGGTTTGGTGAGTCAAAACCCCTAATACAAATGCCAGTGAAATCCCCTTAATATCCCTATTATATCCACATTGTATTCAAATGATAACCCATCAGTACCTCAATCACTTTCGGAGAGGCAGCTGCTGCAGCCAGTCTTGGCAGCTCTCGGAACCTTAAGGTGACAGGAAACCATGTTACCCTCAACTATAGGGGGTTCAGGATTCTTGTCCCATCATCCAATTCTGAGACCATGTTCATCCATGGTGCATAGGAAAAAATGTGAAATGAAATCTGTGAAATGTATTTGTCTGCATATCTGGTTGCACTTTGCAGATTAGTCGACCGGAGAGTGCTCCATGTAGAGATCCATCCTTCTTCGGAAGAGCTAGGCTGGCTTGATAGCTTGAGGTTCCGGGCTTCTTCCGGATTCGGCCGGCGAAGTCAAAGATCCCATTGTCAGCCCTGTCAGCGCAGGCAGGTGGGGCCACATGGCCATGAAAGCTTCGTAGACGGAAACCGCCAAGGCCCCCCACAACAACTTGTAGTCGTGCCAAGGCTGCTCATGAGGCCACTCGTACTGGCACAGAGCAGATCACGGCAGATCACCATGTCTGAAGCCATTTACAACCGGTCTGCCAACATCTTTGTTAATCATGCATAACTAGATCTACTGGATTGCAACATATTCACACCCATCATTGGTAACCAGTCACAAGTGCCTGATAACCTGATTGGTTGTCAGCTAACAGGATCAACATCCAGCAGGTTGAAGCCGATGGTGAGACCATGCACCGTCCCGTTTCAGGCCTCCAGAGGAGAGACACCAGCCTTTTTCCAATCAGGCACAATCATCACCAGGTCCTGGTTGTGTGAAATTCCCATTACTTTTGGGGAACATATCCGCTATCTATATATATATACACACATATATTCTACTGTATCCATGACACAACTTGACTTTCATGCCCAAGTCTGTCCTTGCCCATCTTGGACCCGACCTGCATTTGAACATGAATCCACTCAGGCTAATTGAAAATCCTCCGGCATTCATAGAGTTGACAGATGTTAAGATGTGAGATGATCAACTACTGAATTTTGATATACATCGTTGTCCCAGATTTGCAACTATGACACACAATCAGCAAGAATGGATGACAAATTCGTTCATATTTCAAGCATTGCTTGACGTGCCATGGCAAAAGTTTCAGGGCTCCGCGCCTTGGTGTTCATGAAGGTGCGGATCCGCTCAAAAATTCCTGCCGACCCAAAAAGGTGCAGTGCTCTGTGGGTTTGACTTACCCTTGCAATTTCCAGCCATAAAGGTTTCAAGAGTCGGAAGGCTATGATCCTGTGCCTGTGTGCCTTTTTTTAAGTGAAAATGTGTGAAATGGATACAACAAAAAAATCACCAATCAGAACAGATGTTGTGGAGTATAACATTTATGTCCAAAAAAGAACGGCCCGAAAGATCCACTAAAACAGCCTACTAGTTCGTCAACCAACGGTTCGGTGCATTCCCCATGTTCGACACACCCAGAAGTCTAACAGGGTTGCTCCAGCCCATTATACTATACGTAAATGATAGCCTCAATGGCGTCGAAATTGGCAATGTTACCTCTAGATTTACTCAATTTACCCCCTTGTACCTGAGGTGTTGGGAGCAACCCTGTCTAAGATGTCAAATCTGGGACCGTCTTAATTTGGTGGACTCCAACTTGGTCTCGAGCTCTGATCCAAGAGGTGTCGAGGATTTTCCAGGCCATGATACGCCTGGCTAGCAAACACAGCTTTTGTAAGTAGAAATTCAAATGCGGCTAACAATGCTGCTTCTTTGGGTTTCACAGGAATAGGTGATTCTTCAGCTCTGCAACGATTCACAATGGCCACATCTTTCAAGCTGGAAGGCACCAAATGGGACAACTGTTTCTAGCTGAGCCGGCCTTGCCCTTGGGCCTCTTGGTCCGCCCTGCCTCCTCACCATAGCAATATCAAGTAAGTGGAATGGCAGATTGTTGAGGGACGGAAAGGGGAGATGCAAGAGGAAAGTGAGATATGCATTTCAGTTGCTTGGAATATTCTAGGATCCTACTGTCGTCCAACATTTTCCAACATCCTTGACCGTTTTGCAAATTATGTATCGAAAGCTACTCTAGCAGCGGCGGCTGCTTTTGCAGTACTTCCTACAGTAGGCTTACTCTGAGATTGGGATCCCTATGCACTGCGAACTCACAATTGGAAAACTGTCGCACAATTTCCAAAGAACATGCCCTGAAGGCACTTCCACGATTTGCAAGTGGCTTAGTCTGAAATGGGCTGCCTCAAAATCAGCCGATTCATCCACATTTTCCCACGCAAAATCAGTGATTTTCCTGTTGGAACGCGGAAGGTCCTGGTAGAACTGAGCGACCAGTTCAGGATCGCGACCTCGCTTCAGTGTTGGTAGCTGAGGGAACCAGCCAAGATAGGTAAACCAATTGAGGAGTGGACGAGTTGACAAATGCACCATGGCACCCTGTCCAATCTCGTACTGGAAAAGGGCCTGCAAATCTCGGGAGACTTCGCCAGCACTGCATGAGAACCGAAATGCCATTGTTATACGCAGACATCAACTGTGCTTGTCAGAAAATATGGTGCCCTAAAATCCATCGGTTTATCGGACTATCCTAAGTTTCCCTTTTAAAATGGTGATTTGGTGGTTAATCCCTCATTTTCAGACACGGCCCGAGATCCTTCCCAGCTCCCCCAGACGCCTTGCGGTTGTCCTCCAAGATTCCCCAAGGTCCAAAGAAGAGCTTCTGCTGAGCCACAGGGACCCCAGTGGCTGCTTCAATGAGCGATTTGAAGTTGTTCCTCAGCATGATGGAATCTTTAAAAGGAATCCCCGGGGTGTTGAGATCCAAGAATAGCTGCTAGTTATGGATGGTGTATGGATAATTATGAATTCATTTATGAGATTCTTATAGGAATCCCCTTGTTTTCACCCCCAAGTAGCTGGGATTTATGGACATTTATCCGCCCAAATATGGTATGAATATGTATGAATCATCATAGGTAACTTGACCCATCCCATGATGAGATCATCTCTGGGAGGAGTCAGATGGGGAATTGGGATTGATAGATGATCAAATGATGGAATATGATAGATGATCATCTCAGGATCCAGATATTTCAAGGTCATGAGCAAACAAAAAAAATCAAGGCAAAGGACATTTTGCTATCTCCATCTACTTGTTGCCTTGGAGGTTTGTGGCTTTGTCTATTTTTCCTCTCCCCCCTAGTGCTTAAAAGTTCGGGCTTTTCCAAACATCTCCACTTTCGAGCTGTGGTCTTTGTAATTGTTTCTGTTTGGAAATATATAGATGTCCAATATGTACTCGCATATGCTTCCGCATATCCGCTCTGCAAATACATCTTACAGGTCTCTCGGGTGTCGGCTCAATTTCACTTGCCAGAGTAAAGGTCGAACTCGCACATGGGCTCATTTGTGTCGTCTGGCCAGCGTACAGCACATACAGCGCGTACAGCAAAAAGAGGAAGAATCAGGAAGAAGGTATTACCACAGCAATGGAATGACTCCACACCCTTTAAATCTTCAGAGACTCCCAGCCTGCGAGGTTGCAAACTCCGAGAACTTCGCAGTGCTTTGCACGTGATCCTCCAACATGCTGCAATGGGAAGACTGAGAACCAGACCAGGGTCACATGGGCTTCCAGCGCACAGGGCCTCCCCCGTGTCCTTCTCGGACATGGAATTCATTGTCCTCTCCTGCTCCTGCAGCAATGAAACATCAACAACGCCGAAACCAGCTGAGCTGAGGAGGTTTTTGACATTAAGAAGCACTTCAAATTCAAGAAGACCAACATGAAGATCAGTAGAAAGCAGCAGAAGGACAGCTTCAGAAAACACAATGTCAAGTGAATAAGTAAAGTTGAATACAAACATCACTCTTCCAGAAGAAATGTCTGAACAGCTCACAGCGGTTTTGAGACATCTTCTGGGCGCCTGAGACATCTTCTTGGCCAGCAGACTCCGCAACTCAGATCACAGTGAAGCTGAAAAGTTGGATGAGACATTCTTCCTACCCTGACGAAAGGTACTCTGAATGAAAAAGAGCTTCATGCATCTCTGCAAGGCTGAAAAGCCACCCAATGTAGACAGTAACGAATACTAGGGCTATGCTGTTTTAGGCATCATGGGATGGTAACCAACCACATCATGGGATGGTTTGGGACTAGAGAGAAATGTGTACCATGGTCCAGCAGTGCTTTGACCCCAGGGCTTCCAGACTGGGGTGGCTCTGCCACAGGTTTCGTCCACCTGACAGCCATGTCGTGACATCGTGGTAAAGCCCTGTTTCTTGGAACAGTTTGATCTTGACATGCCAAAGAAGATGCTACGGGCCAAGGGAAACAAACCCAGTCCGTCTATCGGAATCAAACGCATAAGGAGTGGATTCTCCACTTTTCTTGCCGTTTTTTCCTTGTCTGAAAGTGGAGATGCATGGAGAACCGCTGCCAGGCACCTCGTTCCTTCATGATGTGTGGATATATGTCATGTCGGCATTCACGGCAGTTTCCTGGAGAATGACTCCCAGCCTTCGGGGCTGTCGGACCCAGCGGAAGATTGGGTGGGACCTGGGCTTGCAGCGTTCTGTCAGGTCCAAGCTGCACAAATTTCAAACAAAGCTCCTTCAAAAATGTCTTGCCTACTGCAGTTCTTTTGAGAAAATAATGATTAATGTATAATGATCCACACAGAACCGGACGTTTGCCCGGAGCCCACGCCCACTTGTACGACTGGTGATGGATGCCCAACCAAATCCATTGTCGGTGGGCTGGCTGTTCTCTTATCGCTTCATCACTTGTTATAGGGCGGCAGCTCGTTTATCTCCTTCCATCACTTCTTTTAGGGGGCGCCTGATTTATCACCTTCCATCACCTGTTCTAAGGGGCGTGACTGATTTACTCCATTCCATCTGCTTTGCAAGGGGTGGCTCTATAGCCTTGACTCGCCAGATTCTGTGAAGGGGCTTATGACCAAACCCCTGGAAACTTTTGACAAGAGTTGATCACTGGTACCATGACATCGTGGGCGAACGTTAGGTTCTGCAAGTAATAATCGTAAACCTTCCACCGGGGTTCAACGTTCAGTTTGACTACCTGTCATATATACAATCCTCAACACGATCCGGAAGTTCCTGGAGGTGTGTCCACAGCTGAGTAATTGCTGGGTGCCCAGACCCAGAATGCCACTTTTCCCTTCGGCACGCGCACCCACACTTGGATCTGGCGCAACGGAGAGTCAAATTGCGAAAAAAAACAACGTGGAGGCGCCTGGCGAATGGGAGATTTCTGCTGGTCGATCTGGATCTGGCTCGCAATACATCACAGCGGCACCCTGTCATCTTGTGCAGCACCATGTCTTCGACCACTCAGACGCACAGGTATGGGGTCCTGCTCTCCACGGCTCTGCGGCTGGTGGCGAGATGTTCTGCCAAGTCATCTTCTGGTGTAGGATTTGTCAGGAGAAAAGGCTACCCAAAAATCAGGACATGGTCTTGACAGTTAAATTAAAGTCTGTTTCGTCTGTTTCGATTACCAAATTCGTCACAACGGTTTGACGTACCTGCAAAGATCAAAAAGGTCAGAGCCATGCTTCAAGGCCAAGGATGGGTGGCACATCTCATGGTTCTGTTGGACGGTGTGATACACTTCTTCCTGATCATTGTGGGACCAAGCATACCAAGATAGTAGCAAATGTAGTCCTGCCCTTTTAATCGTCTGGAAATTGTAGATTGGTTGTAAAACGTGAAGGAGAAGGCCCTTAAATTTCGAACATTGGACCGCAAAAATGGGCATAAACGTCCCACTGAAGCCTCCCGCCCAGTACCACCGTATTCTGGCACTGCCCCCCTCCCGCTCCTGCCGTGGCAAGTTGTGCTGCCGAATACGAACGCCCCAAGCTGGCGGTGGGGCAGCTGTGTGGCAGCGAAAGATGTTTCAGAGATACGATACATTCTTCCATGTGCGTCAGTGTGGATCGACTTTCAACACCTGCCCACGTTGTAGATCTGAGAACTTGAAGTTTGGGTTTGCCCCATTTACAGATGGCTTTCGCATTTAAAGGTCACCAGAGTTTGTCGTGGCGCCAAGTCTAAGGGCAAGACATTTTCCCTGGCGGCGCGCCAAGGGTGACCTCTTGGTCGTGAAGCGGGAGGAGGTTGACCTCATGTGGCAGAAGTGAAATGAGAGTGGCTGATCCACTTGACCACTTGCTAGGAAAAAAGGGGAAGTGACAATGTAGAAACATCCACAGAACAACCCATATATATATATATATCCTCACTATATCCCCACTATATCCCCAGTATATGCCCATGCCCATAATCCCAATATATCGCCACTATATCCCTGAAACAGTGAGATCATGGCAACAAATATACAACACTTGACCCTGAGGAAAGAGTTGCTCGGGTCTAAGGCCAGTCAAGCATCCTGCTGGAGCATCCACGCATATATATATATATACATGAGGCCAACAAAAGTTAAGCGGTCAAGATCCATTAAGCCTGGAAAAAGGTAAGGAAGGATTGGTAGACGGGTAGACATCTTCAGTGATATCCAACGAACGCAAGTCCATTTGTGGAAGCAAGTCAAGCACAATGCTTTATCTTGTGACGTCCCTTCTCTATGACAGCGTTCACTGTCGGACTCACCTACACCGGAACACCTGTATTAGTACATAAGATGATTTAGCCTCTTTGTCAAGTTCATCTGATAGAAATTGGCCTAGTGAAGCGTTCAAACAATAAGATCACTTCAGATAAACACATGGGGAAAGAAAAAAACTTTGCAGAAAGATTTTCTGGCGCATCGGGATCATGGTCTCAATTCTGGAAAGCACAAGGATTTGAAATCACAAACCAATGAAAAATGATTGCACCCATATTATTTGAATAAGACCACCAACCTCTTATGATCAGAATCTGGGTCCAGCACCGTTGACACCGCTGTGTCGAAGATGTCGAAGCCATGAAGGTCCGTCGGGAGGTCTCAACAAACACTACACACGAGTTTTCACTGGTGAACATAGCCACAAACGTGCGGCAGTGCCATGGAAAATCCCAATCTTTTAAACCTGGCACGTTTGAAAACAGGTGGAGCGACAGGTTTCAACCTGGATTGCTGAGAGTCCAGCCAAGTCGGGGAGATGTGTCGATCCTGGAGATTTGTCCTCCACGGAGCATCAAATTTAGAAGTTCTTGCAAATAAGAACATTTGCCACTCATATGATCAAACACGTCCTAAACCATATCACTGATGGGCCTGTGAGTTCGCAGTTTGTTGGTACACCATCTCATTTGAGGCAATCAAGTTCCTTACTGGCAATGAAATCATTTGATCGAATACTGGTGGAAGGTAGACAGCTGATGAATCCCAAACATTGGAAACATTCTGCTGGATGTATATATATATATATATACATTTTGTCCGAAGAACCGGGTTGCAACATCTCTATGCAATGTGTATATATATATATATATATATGTATATATACATATGCATATGCATACATATATATATATATATGTAGATACACCATTGGTATATACAGATACATATGGGGGTACCCCCAAATCGGTGGATTTTCCATTTTCTGCACCATCCAGCCATTGGGGTACCACCATTTTAGGAAACCTCCATCTATAGGTATACTGTATATACACGTTCGTCTTCCCGAAACCCATCCTGTGACATCTGCGAGGTGCTGAACAACTCCGTAGACCTCGGCAAGGACCGTGACGTCGGTGGCCAAATGGAGGGGCCACCGCGTTTCTGCTGGTTGACCACATGGCAATCCAACCTTCGTGTAGACATACATACATATTCATTGTCTGTTCATTCATTGATGAAAAACTGTTTGTTTATTTGACCATCTATCTATTTTGTATGTTTCTCAATGCATTTGTATATATTCATTTTTTCACCTGTGTATTCATCTATTTATCCAGTTATTTAAATCCGTATTGATTTCCCTATCTTTTATCTGTTGATTGATTGATCAATTTTTCATCTAGTGTTTTTCATTTGTTTGTGTGATTACAGAAGTAAATCAATCTATGTATGTATGTGTATGTGTATGTGTATACATATGTATATATATATATATATAAATAAATGTACAGTATATAAATGTATCATTGGAGAGCGATGCATCTTGTTCAAACTGCACGTCTACCGAGTTCCCAACAACGGGGTGTTGGTCCAACTCATGTCCGCACGTCCAACCTGGGAGCTCTGGGATTTGAAGGCGGGTGATTGGGTTGAACACTTTCATCTGTTGATAGACATATGACATGTGATGGTTTTTTTTTGAAGATGGATTGGATAGATGGATGGACAGGCATACAAATGCTTAAACACATACATATAAATGTATGGATGGCGAGAGGAAGCGGACAGGCAAATAGAGATAGATAAACAGGTGGGTAGATAGGTGTTGTCGACAAAAACACAAATAGACAAGTAGATACGTAAATAGGTCGATCGAGCAACAAATAGATGGGGTGATATATACAACAATCGTTATGTGTTGTGCATTGGACAACAGGCCATTCGCGGTCTCCACCATGGCACCCGGAATCGATCCCCGGCAAGGGAGACTGTGGAGACGAAATCATGGTGTCGATCTATCGGCAAGTCCTTTATTTCAAGATTTCAAGCAGCCAGGATTGTGTCAAAGGGAAGAAACAAAAAAAAATGTCACATTCAATCCCAAGTGTACATGTCGGGTGGTATTGTGAAATGCATGCAAACCAGGATTCCACCACTTGCGGTACCATTGCATACCTTTGCGTGGTTGCCTCACCAAAAGTCCCTTACAAAATTACGTAGAGTTGACATGTTGCTGCCAATCGGTGCGACGACATGTTGATGCCATTATATATTGTTAGATGCAACTGCATGGCACTACACATTGGAAGACCCAATCCATACATGTAACATGTATCTAAACACTCAACTATGTCAAATTAATGCATTCAAACATTAGGACAACAACCATGAAGGAACTCTCATAGTGTTCCAATTGCATGGCCCAACTGGCCGCGTGGTCCTCCTCCAGAGCATCCGACATGAAAGTGGGTTCCACACGAAGCCCAATGAAAAATCTACGACTAAACAGAACATCACTGTCACAGACTGTTTCACAAATACACTGTTGGTTGTATTTCCATTTTTGCGTTCCATGTGCCACTATTTTGTCCAAATTGCACCATGTTTGTTTTATTTTTTGAACACTAAACATTGCAGAAGAAAACATGTAAACCCAACGGCTGCCTTCGATCAACGGTTTGATTCAACTGACCAAGTTGGTGTCGAACGCAAAAAAGAAACGCAATGACTTGAGGCCCAACACCCCCGCAGTGGTAACAAAATGAAAGCAAAAAAAACGGTTTCAAAACAAGCAACGCCCAGAGATGTAAAAATGAATCGGTTCAACCTACCGCCTACCAACCTATTTAATTTTTTTTTTAACGGAAACCAAGTCGAAATGTCTGATACAAAATTCCCAATCAAAAAACGTTGCGTTTCGGTTTCCAACCAGAATTTGCCAGCCTGTTGGAGATTAGGGTCCGTAACCATAAATACACGGATAATCGGCAGTTACGCGGATCGTTGTGTTTACACTGATATGCCGTTACGCCGATTGTTGCATGTGTTTACGCCGATACGTTGTTACGCTGTTACGCCGATCCATGGACGTTAGACTGTCGCGCCGTTAAACCATTTCGCGGATCGGGTGTAATTGCGCCGTTAGGCCGATACGCCTTTACGCCGCTCGCTGTGCATGCTGCAGGGTACTCAAAGCACAACCATCAAACATGGGGATCAACCTGAAATACTGGGATAAAAACTATGAACTGGGCCACTGGGTCATTCATATTGGTATCCTAGTGGATGAAATCGGTGTGACCACTAAATTTATTCTGGTACTTGTCGGTTGTAAACAATTTTGTTTTTACAATATGCATCACTCAGGGCAGCTTGTGAGGATAATCCGCTTGCTGGATCAAGATAAACCACATTTGCGTGGCCTGCCTTGGGCGGGACCAATTTTCGTGGCTACTTGGGGGCGCACTTGGGGGGTCTTAGTGGGTGCAACCATGGTTATGACCCCCATAAGTTGGGATAGAATCGTTACGCCGATCTGGTGTAACTACGCCGCTACACCGTTACGCCACTCGGTTTTTTGTTCGCCGATACCGAACGCTGTGTTTACGGTGCCTTACAACTTATTTCCAGTTCAAAAATTTAAGCCAACTATGAACAAATTTTAATAAACCAACCTTCAACAACCCCTGAACAAATTTTACCTTTCAAAAATTGCGCCGGCAGACACCGCAGATAGCAAAAGAAATTCGTGGGCAGCGCTCCAAAGCAGAAACCGCACTCTGACAGGAGGACCTTGCAGCCACACCCTGCAACCGCACCAGTAAACAACCCCAAAGCGCAAACGCCATCCTGACAGCACCTCTTAAAAGCGGCACCCTGCAGCGGCGCCAGCAACCAAGTTCCAAAAGGCAAACGGCCCTTATGCAGCAGCACCACATGCCCGTTCCAAAGCGCACACACTGCTCCAACAGCACCACCCTCAAGCAGCACCCTGCAGCGGCACCAACATGCCCCCTCAATGCGCACAGACCACTCTAACAGCAACACCCTCAAGCAGCGCCCTGCAGCAGCACCAACATGCCCCGTCCAAAGCGCACAGACCACTCTAACAGCAGCGCCCTCAAGCAGCACCTTCAAGCAGCGCCCTCAAGCAGCACCTTCAGGCGGCACCCTGCAGTCGCACCAACATGCCCGCTCCAAAGTGCCCAAACCACTCTTACAGCGCCCCCAAGCAGCACCCAGCAGCGGCACCAATATGCCGCACACCCCTGTCTTGGAGCGAGTGTGTTGGCGCCGCTGCAGGGTGCTGCTTGAAGGTGCTGCTTGAGGGTACTGCTGTTAGAGTGGTCTGTGCAGTTTGGATGGGGCATGTTGGCACGGTGCCGCTGCAGGGCGCTGCTTGAGGGTGCTGCTCTTAGAGTGGTCTGTGTGCTCTGGAGCGGGCATGTTGGTGCTGCTGCAGGGTGATGCTGAAGGGTGCCGCTCCAAGTTGCTTGAGGGTGCTGCTGTTGGAGTGGTCCGCACAGGTCCATCTCATCCTTTGTTTATAAAGCAAGAACCCCAATAGCTTCCCTATCTGCGGACAAACTGAACCAACCCTAAATGAACCTTACACACACCATAAACCAAAGCCAAACTATCATCGGTGTGTCCGCTCGAAGGCGGCAATTACTGTATATCTGTGTATCCTTGCCCGCGCAGCAGTTGGTGTATCGGTGTATCAGTCCGCTCTCGGGCGTATCGGTGTATCTGTGCCCCGGCGGCAATCAATGTATCGGGGTAGCGGCGCGCCCGCGCGCGCCCATTTGTTGGCACGCGCGCGGTGTATCGGTGTACCGGAGTATCGGTGCAATCCCCGTTGCCATGGAATTTCCGGCAATGTCCTTCTCCAGCGCAGTTTGCTTTGTCTGGCGCCAAAACAGCCAACGATTGGGACCCGGCATGTTTCATAGCTGTTGGACATAGACGATTCTGTGCGTTAGCAATGTTGTCGGGCAGCCCAAAATTGATTTTTTTCGCACCACTATAAACTCCAGGGCCTTGCCGCGCCTTGCAACCCGAAACGGCAACGCTGCTAGCATCTTCTCTCCCATATCTTGAAGTTCCGAACCTGTTCCTTTAGCTAGGCCAAAACACCATGGAGCTGATCACCAGCTTTCAAGTCCATCGTGTACACTGCACGTGTCCTGCAGATCCTCTAGATGGTCGATGAACAACCAATGCTGCGTAAACAGTACGGTTCTCATCTTAGTTTCGGCAAGAAAAGGGTCAGCCCATCATATAGGCTGCGAAGCTGTCAAAAATTTGAGCCAACGAGATGGGAAAGTGAAACGAGCAGCATTCAGGCGCATAGTCAGGATTGCCCCTCTTGTCTTCTGCGTTGCCAAGGCGGACCCGCTGTGGGGGACTACCACATATCCCTCGGAAAGAAAGCCAGGCTTGTGCTAAACTAGCACTGGCATGGCAGCGGCAAAGGACCAAAACTGTCTATAGAAACAAGGAGTCCTCTTGCACCTTTGAAAATGCGGTATCAAAACCGATATTCTCGAAAACTTTATAAAATTCTTCCCCGGCACACCATCTTCATCAACAACCTGTGACAGAGAATGAGTGAAAGCTTCTCGCGCTCTTTCATGTCTTGGTCGCAATGTTTCCAAAAGATCTGACATGTTCTCTACATGACGGTCAATGGCAAATCATCAAGGCCTTGTTCGAAGTTTCACCTTGCCGCAAAGCGGCGAGGGATTTCCCTCCGGCTAGCAAGGATGGATGCTTGCTTCGGGTGCAATGTCCTCGCTGGCAGGCATCATCAGCTTCTCCTTGACTCTCCTCCTCCCCGTCTTCTCGATCCAAAACTTCGGGAAAGATGTTCCAATCAAGATCCGTCCTTGCTCAGTCAGTCCTAAAGGCCCGGGAGGAAATCATCATCCTGAATTTCTGCTGGCACGCGCGGAAGCTCCGGCGGATGTTATCCCGCATCTTCTTGCAGATTCTTGCATCAAGGAAAGATTGTTGCCCAGTCTCGTGTGTCACATCTTAAGGCGCGGCCGGCTCACCGTTCAGGACGGCCTGGGCCAACACCTTATTGGGGGGCTGGCGACAGGGATGTCCTGAGATAAGATTTAACACTGGCAAATTTCCGCGCAAGGGCCACATGTATTTATTGCCCTCGTGGCCCATGAGTCGGGAGGCAGGAGACCAGCTGGCGCCGCCTCACTTGGTTACCCCGACAAAACGTAGCCAAATCATTGACGGGAAATTCCCGAATTACCCAAAAAAAGAACATGTCTCAGTCAGGGCTCGTGGACTGCTTGGGAACAAACCAAGTGCAAGTCTTGCCTGGTGCTGCGAAAAAATACTATTGGGCATGACGGGCTGCAACTCGCCAAGGCTCTTCTTCGGTCGCAAACAACGGCTGGCACGGAGAACCTCTTCCGAAGACTGACTGATTGGGGCGAAAATCCTCCCGACCTCGCAAGATCCTTTCGACTTGACTTGAGCGCATTGAGTTCTGCAGGTTCTCTCGCGCAAGCCGCAAGCACCTGCTCATGGTATGCCTTCCTAAAAATAGGGCTGTCAGGATGGACCCATGGCGCTCTACATGCCCTATACCTTCGGGGCTTCCCAACCATGAGGGTGGAAATTTGCATGTGGTGTCATTCATGAGCTGGCGAATTTCGTACAACCTTAGCCAATGGAAGGTCGCGCCAACGCAAGTCATGGTGAGCACATAATCACGTTTTCGGCCGCATCAGCCACTAACTCCGCAAAAATCTATCCCCATATGGTTACATAAAAACTCCCCAGTACGCTCGCTTTGGACACGGCCTTCTTTGGGACAGTGCACTCACAGGACTCAAAACTGTGTAGGCAGACGGCATTCACATGTTCTTGATCATGACCTGCTTGGGAACATATCGAATCGGCCAGCACAGCCTGAAAATACCGATCATGAAGGAATTTCTTCCACATGCGACGGCGCTCTTGCTCGTTTTCCAGGAAATGTGGGATGTCGTATTCATCCACCAAAGCTTGTTTTGCAATCAAATTCCTACGGGATTCTGACTTGTGCAACCCTCAGCACTTGCAAGTTGATCCAATGGAGCCTAATCCAGATTTGCTTCATCTCATCGAAGAGGGAAACTCCTGCGGGACATTAAGGAAACATATGATCGTCCAGGCATGTGTAGGCAGACAATTCGGCCAACCATCTGCACAAATTCCAGGATAGAACATGGTCAAAGACACTGTGGGAGGACCATCTCGCAACGCTTTCTGGAATGTATCTCACATCCCGCGGCGAACGCATCTCACTGGAGGGCACTTGAACAGATTTGCAATGACCCCAACATCGAGAGTAACAAGCCTCCACACCTAACTTGTACAGCAGATTATCTCTGTGATTGCATGAAGTCATCGCATGTTCACAATCGATAGCTACAATGGTGGCCTCATATTTCTTTCAAAAAAATCGCGCCACGGTCCGCCCACACCATCTTCCAAGTAGCATGCGCTCGGTTCCATAGCGTAAGCCTAAATTTGGTCATAGAAATTTGGGCCTGGGAAATCAGCGGATGCGAGGTAAAAACGGCAATCTGAAGGTTCACCACATCGTTGGAAGAGATCAATCCAAAACTAGACCTAGCCACGGCATCGTTGCAATTCAGCATGCCAAGTCCTTCATGAAAAGTCCTACGATGCCTACGACTCATGGTGATCTTCTCACATTGAACATGTTGAGAACCATGGATATTACAGTAGCATCTTGGGATTTCATTGGAGTGTCATGAATCGCAACCAGAACGTTTGAATCACTGTCAATGAGACTCGCCATGAATGCAACAGCTTGGGAAGTGTGGGGACCTGGAGCTGGGGCTCATGGACTCAACCCTTTCGTTCTTGTTTAAAAGCTCAACCTGTTCTTTGGCCTCGGCTCTGACGGTAGGTGCAGCGCGGCCGAAATAGAACTAGCATCATGTCCCTGGCATCCTTTACAGAACACTGGTCTCCAGCCTCGAGTCTCGATTTCCTCGCTGTGCTGAAGTACAGACGCCAATGCCGCCAATGCCACCTTATCTTTGAGAAGGACCTGCTCTTCACCTAGCGACCGTGTTTGACCCAGATCGGGATCATTCCAGCACGCGCACCCCGGTCGCCTGCTGCTGACTTAGTTGGCGATCTCCATCAATGATCCAAAGCATGTGGTCGCGAATTTCTGTTGCCCCGACAACTGTTCACGCAGAGCACGGCCACTAGCTCTTGGGTTGGTCGTTACATGACATGGCATATTTCAATGCTCAAAGCTAGATGAATTCGCTTTCGCAGTAGAACCGCTTCTACAAAGAATATGAATAAGCAACCAAGCTGTCAAAAGTGAGGTGCAATCCCCATAGTTACAGAACATGGAAATCAACTTCAAAATGCACCGGTATTAATTCTGAAATGCAAAATTCCCCCAAGCCAGTCAGAAGGGCAAACCGCAGCTCCCCCAGCCAGACTTGGGGCTTCCCGGTTTCATCCACAAACACCACAAAAACAAGGTAACACGGATTTACGCAACCGCATGTTTTTGACATCCATATGCAAAAACACCTCACGTTTTTGTCATTTTTCAATGACCAATTTCTACATCAGACGACGAAAAGTTTCAAGAATCCGTTTTCCAATTTTGACATCCATCTGTGTAAACAATAATTCTATTTTTCATTGTTTCAAGAGGCCACTTGCACGAATTTCGTCAATGGTTTCTCTTGGTGGTTTTCCTTTAGGAGCTGTCAAAGTCAAGGCGGCCGGTGTATGTTGTCATAGAAGAAGACGTTACAGCGTAGTGCATGTTCCCGTAGAGTATTTTGACGTACTGTATGTTAACATAGAAGAAGACGTTACAGCGTAGTGCATGTTCACGTAGAGTACGTTGACGTAGTGGATGTTAACATAGAAGAAGACGTTACGGCGTAGTCCATGTTCACGTAGAGTATGTTGACGTAGTGTATGTTAAGATAGAAGAAAGTTTTTGCCCCCCCAACCACCCATATATGTGTATAGAAGAAGAGTTTGTACAAATCCAAAACATGAAGGACCACGTATAGAAAGCCGCCGAGAGGACGTTACCGTTATTGCCCCCCTCCCCCCCCCCCCAAACAGAAGAAACAACAGCATGCAACACAAAAATCTCAACACCTACACGGTTGTAGAAATACGTGTCACCAAAAACAAAGAACACCAACAGCCACAGCACCTACAAAGCATCGCAAATACATCTGAAACAAAAACCAAATGAATGTATGCGACAGGAACCAGCTTCCACCACAAGGAAGTCGCAAATATACACGGCGAGAGCAAGAGGACAGAATGTAAGGTGAAACAGCCCTCTCTCACATGCGCAACCAGACGAATAGACTGAATAATCGTTATCAAGTAACTAATGACAGTTGCAAGAGAAAGGCTCCCTTCCCCCGCATGAAATGGCCACCCCCCTGCAAATTCAAAAATCGACTGCAAAGTTCGGCTACTAATGGTAAGTTGAAATGAAATTTCACACGAAAGTTTGCGCAAATAGGATCTGCGGATGCATGCAGAGCCAAACCCAAGTGTCAATCACGCAAAGCAAAAATGCAAAGAACAGCAAGAACAACAAACACAACAAACGCAAGAACAAGAGCAAGAACAGAAACAAGAAGAAGAACAACAACAAAAACAACAAGAAGGACAAGAACAAGAACACCAACACCAACCGCCACCACCACCACCACCACCACCGACAACAACAACAACATCATCATGAACAACAGCAACAACAAACAAAAAGAAACAATAAAGAAACAAACAAATAAATAAACAACAACAACCGACAAACACCAACCACCAGCCACCAGCCATCAACCACCAGCCACCAACCACCAGCCACCAGCCGCCAACCACCAATCACCAACCACCAAACACCGACCGCCAACCGCCAACCCCCAACAGCCAACAACAACAACAACAACAACAAAAACAAAAACAACAACCACAACCACAACCACAACTACAACCACAACCACAACAACACCAACAACAACAACAACCGCAAACATGAACCCTTTAAGCTGGCATCATCCAAGCGACCCCTCGAGCTAGACCGATCGACGCGATCCCTCGAGCTGGAACGATCGCAAGAACCCTCGAGCTGGAAGGATCGAACGAACATAAGAAAGAAANAAGCGACCCCTCGAGCTAGACCGATCGACGCGATCCCTCGAGCTGGAACGATCGCAAGAACCCTCGAGCTGGAAGGATCGAACGAACATAAGAAAGAAAAGACGTTTGTCAAACTGTACCTTAAATGTCCTACATGTCTCAACATGTCACAATATATCATACATTGAAAACAAGACCAACGTGCTCAAATGCAACAGTAGCAAACAAGCAGGGCTACAAGAAACACATTTCTCAAGACGCAACAGATAGGACGTTATTAGCCCCCCCCCCCAACCCCCCCGAAACCACCCGGAACACCCAAGAAGATCCCCGAGACGCGCAAATCAAACAAACGAAAACCCATAAACAGGAAGCATCACGAAACACTGCCTACAGNCCCCGAAACCACCCGGAACACCCAAGAAGATCCCCGAGACGCGCAAATCAAACAAACGAAAACCCATAAACAGGAAGCATCACGAAACACTGCCTACAGTGAGCGAAATGAACAAAAACACACAATTACACGCAGTCCAACGATGACCGCCGTGCGCGCGGAGAGCGGTCCGGAAGGAACAACCAAAAACACACACACACAAAAAAAAAACAAGAAACAACAACCAACAACCAACAACCAACATCAACCACCATCAGCAAACATCAAACAACAACAAGCAACAACCACAACCAATGACCAACAACAACAACAACAACAAACAAACAAACAAACAAACAAGGTTCCGGACCTTTGTTCGCGTGCGCCGATCGCATTCAACCTTGGACATCCTTGCTTGGCGGTAGAAAGCCATGGCTTGCAAGATTGTTTCTAATCCGGGACAATACAAATTTTTTTGCATTGCCAAAGGAATTATGTGTGACTTGGATGGCATCAGCCGACCCACTTTGCAAAGATCTTTTCAGAGGCGAAAACTCTGCCTCGCTGGAATGATCTCCTCCTACGATCTTGCCAATTGTTTTCTTTGAACTCATCACGCATGCTGGCTTCTTCATGGATGCTATCTTTTGCAACAATAGAATCAAGACACAGGAACGGGTCTTCTCTCCGGTGTAGAAGGCTGACAAGCCCAGTGCATGGCATTCAACTGAACCTTCCCATCAATCATGCGAATGACATCCATCTGCAGCCAACATTTTAAAGAAATATTCGGCAGACATGGCATATGAAAGACCTAACCTGCGAGCTGCTCGATGAATCTCAGAAGGTTCATCAGGTTTTTGCAACTTCATTTCAAAAAGCAACGCAAAATAAGCCTCAAGAGGCCACTTTGGCCATGGCTGCAATTTCCCATGCCAGTCGCTATAACGTGGTATCATGCTTCCAGGTCTCGAACAAAAAACTACAAACAAGAATATGATTCCGGAGATACCGCAAACATGAACCCTTCGAGCTGGCACGATCGAAGCGACCCCTCGAGCTAGACCGATCGACGCGATCCCTCGAGCTGGAACGATCGCAAGAACCCTCGAGCTGGAAGGATCGAACGAACATAAGAAAGAAA